>CAHIKZ030003973.1:1195000-1220000 GCA_903632075.3 Acanthosepion pharaonis
CTCTTATGTCACGTTGGAATCATATTTTTATACAAAATTATTATTATTATTATATATATATATATATATATATATATATATATATATATATATATATATAAAAAACATTGAAGTCCCAACACTCAGAGGCGAAGGCTGTGTCATGCTAGACGCAATCGTCAAGGCCACCCTGACGATTGCGTCTAGCATGACACAGTCTGTCGCCTCTGAGTTTTGATTCAATGCTCACTTTACATTTTATTGACATACGCTCTATCTCTGAGATTGAGCACTTTATTCCATAAATATAGCATAACTTAAAACTATATATATATATATATATATATATATATATATATATATATATATATATATTTATTGTGTGTGTGTGTGAATAAAAAGACCAGAGAAAAAGCGTCGCATTTTGTCTTCTGAGGACTTTATAATGGCAAATGCAGGTTTTATTTTGTTTCCTGTATTTATATACAAGAGCAGGAAGGTCATTGGTTTATCAAGGCTTTTAAATTTGAGAATAATCATGTAATATAGATCAGGTGGTTCAAAGGTTAGTCAAAACATATGGAGGACACAAAGTGCCATAATTGAGAGTCTGGTAAGCGAGTAACATTAATGTGCTGCACATCTTCACAAACATGATTTAATCGTCTTCTTTTGATTTTTCAACATTTTTGTGGTCGTGTATGTTGGCCTTGGGAAAGTAGTAATTCTATCAGGAAAAGTGAGGTTAGAAAGAAACCGGGATGTAGATTTATATTTTGATAAGATTCCATAGCAGCATTCTCAAGAATTTTTTTTCTGATTAATTTACTTTCTCTCTTGATAATCTAAAAGCCTTGATAAACTAATAACCTGCTTGCCATGATAAACCAATGACATCCTTGCTCCTCACATTCTCGGTCAATGGTATTCTCAGCATCCTTCTGTATCACCACATTTCTGCTGCTTCAAGTCTCTACTCCATCAGTGAGGAAATTGTCCGGCACGATTATATATTTTTTACGTTTTTCGGAACCGGGACTCTTAATCCATGTATTGAAACGTTCTACCCCACTGACAAGACTATTTCAGGTGGCACTTGTATTTCGTACAAAAATACGTCAACTTCTCTATGAGGTATGATTCGTAGCCTCAGCCCCTTAGGTTTTATTGCTGTAGTTTTTGTAGTAAGTCACTTTTAGCGGTGAAATTACTAGCCTTACACCCAACCGGTTTTTAATTCAAAGGTGTCCTTCTAGACACCCGCAACAAATTAAAACCTATATTTGCCTTGATAAATTCCTCAGTTGACGAAACGCATCTGCTAAAAATATTTATTCCTCTCGTCTTTTTATTCATTTTTCCTTTATCTGAAAATAATTTACACACATACACACACAAATATATATATAAATATATATATATATATATGTGTGTGTGTGTGTGTGTGACCAGAGATATTCAAACTATACAGCGAGGCGATTCTGAGATAATTAGAAATCCTACCAGGAGTCATTATTGGCGGTCACAATTTTAACAACATAAGATAAGTAGATGAGACAGAGTTGGTGACAAACACCGAAAGGAAGCTACAAGAACTCCTACAGCAGGCAGCGAAGGAAAACCTGAAGAAAGGACTACACATCAATTGCAAGAAGACATAATGCACGATTGTTAACAAAAGGTATAGATCAACATGCAAATTATAAATTGGAGATACGGAACTCAAACTTGGACAACATGTCTTGAAAAGCATATTCACCAAGGACAGATAGTGGGACACTGAAATCCGAAGTCGCATTGGTTTAGCGAATGATGCTTTCCAAAAGTCAAGCAAAGTATTAAGAAACAGAAAAAATTGTTAGAAATGAAGAAAAAAGCACTGGACTTTTATGCAATATCATTCCTCCTATATGGTATTGAATTTTAGACAATCTCCTCACAGATGAAATAGAGACTTGAAGTAACAGAAATATGGTTCTACAGAAGGATACTGAGAATAACATGGACCGAATATGCGAGCAACGACGAAGTTTTATAGACAATAGAAATAAAAAAAAAATAACAAACATATACACTTAACATCCGGAAGGGACTGTTGGAATTTCTAGTTCACATAATGAGGAAAGAGGGCTTGGAAAAATAGTTCCTCACTGGGCAGATCGAATACAGGAAAAACACAGGAAAACAACGCATAAGCTACTTAAGAGTGAATGAATTGTGGAGAAGGATTTCAGAGAAATAGCGAAAGAAAAAAATATTGAGAGCTACAAATTAAAGGGCTTTGTGGAGCGCCATGATTGCCAACATCTGGAATATATATGGCATATAGGGGAAGAAAATCGCCATCCAATACGAATCGTTGTTCATTTATTCTCGGCTAGGGTATATGGATTTCGACTAGCTGATCCTTGAAATGAACACACCATCGAACAATCTCTTTTTCTCATGTTCCCTGAGAATTTCAAATGTTTCTGACGCTGCTTATAAGTGTCATTTTTTTTTCATTTTCTCTTAAACTTCATTGTTGGTCACATGTTCAGTCCATTGTATTCTCAGCATCGTTAAGGAGGATATACTTTGCTTTGCTCTGCCTGCCTCTCTTGCCTTCAATAGATTCTGGAGTGTTAAATTTTCCAAGGCCTCATCGTTTATTTTTTTCTGGCATTCGCTGGTGTCATTTATTGATCCTTTCAAGTCCTTTTAAAGACTAACATTAAATGTCGACGCAAGTTACATCAGACCTAAAAAAATTTAGATTTATTATGTATTCTTTTGTTGGAAATGCATGTGCAGGTAGCGTAGCGGTTTATTATGGAGAATGTAGGATTGGCGTATCGAGTTCCAGTTCCCGCCGAGACTGATCCGTTAGCTTGCGTATAAATACCCTTAGAAAGGCGTGAATCCAGCCCTTGTTCCCCACTACCTGGGGTTTAATAGCAAGGAACATTAGGCTCCCTAATCTTGGTTGTCAGCTTGTCTAGGAGAAGGACACGTTTGAATTAAAAACCGGTTGGACGTAGGGTTAGTAACTTCACCGCTAAAAATGATTTGCTACAGAAACTACAGCAACAAAACCTACGGGGCTGAGGCTACGAGCTCATGTCTCATAGAGAAGTTGACGTATTTTTGAACGAAATACAAGTGCCGCCTGAAATAGTCATGCCGGGGAGGTGAAACGTTTCAATACACGAATTAAGATACCAGGCTCAGACGAACGTTTGAAAACCGTAAAAAAAAAAAAAAAAAAAAATGAATGATAATAATCGTGTCGCGGAAAAGATTATTTTCAAAATATGGCAGGGAATGCTGGAAAATATCCTCACAAAAGGAGAAAAGACTTGAAGCAACAGAAATATTGTGATACAGAAAGATGCTGAGAATACCATGGACCGAGCATGTGAGCAACGTCGAAGTTTTGTAGACAATGGAAATAAAATGAATATTTAGACTTATCACTCGGAAGATACTGTTGAAATTTCTAGTTTACATAACGATGAAATAGGGCTTCAAAAATAGATCCTCACAGATCAGATCGAAGGTCATATAAACAGAGGAAAACAACGCATAATATACCTTTTGAACAATAAGTTCACTTTAGCCACTTGAAGTTAACATATATTCAGAGAATTTAGTAAGCGTTACAAACCTCAGAAAAATGTCGGGGAGGGGCAGCTCAGATAGAATAAGAACAACATGATATTATCGTATTCTTCTACTACGCCGTTCAGGAAGTCATGTCGTTTTCTTTCAGAGTCAGCCGTCATCATAGCGTGATCTGCGTATATTAAGATAATAAATCCTGCTGGCATCTTCAGTTCTCTTAGGATAGCGTCACTGTAAATCTGAGGAGAAGACATGTCCTTGTCTGAAGCTTCTTTCTATTTTTTGGGGACTACTCAACCAATTCTACGATCGCCAACTTCCCGGAGAAACATGACATAGAAAAAAAGAAAAAAAGAAACGTATCGTAAAAAGCACCATACCGTCGCGCGGGAAATTGAAATAAATATAGGGACCGATAAGTAAATTGCCGCCATTTTATATTTTTTATTTCACGCATGCGCATTGTTTGGTTTTGGTTTTGTTGACTACACGGTATAGTAGGGTCAGTTGTGTACATTCTGTGAGAAAAAGAGCACCATGACACATTTCGCTTCGCCAGAAATTTCGAAAAGGTATACTGCACTGCTTGGCATTTCAGAGTATTTGAGTGTCAATTTGAGAACAGAGCAGAGTATTAGGAAATAGTTGGATGAGTCTAATGGTGGTGACGAAGGTACGGCAACTCGAAAACTATCTCTGATCGTTCTTATAAGAAGAGAACTCCCGAATTTCTTGATGCGGGCCTCGGACTAAACACGGAGGCCGACATCAAGTGCTTTTATGAAGTAGTGGTGCCCTGGGTAATAATGGTGGCTGCTGGAAAACGATATGTCCAGCAATAGGAGTCTTCCCCATGCCACATAAGCGGGAGAACCCAGTTATGGCTGTCAGGCAATTTCTGCGACGACATCACCAACTAACACTAAAATTTATTAAGTGCTAGAAGGATCATGAAGTTGTGGGGAGTCATGTTCGCTTATGTCCTTAGAGGACACGGCATGTAAAGAAGAAGCTATATAATTTGAACGTCGGGCTGTTCCTTTTACTGACAGCCACACAGTCTTCTTGCAACTAATGTTTAGTCCTTTCTTCTCGCTTTCCTTCACTGCCTTCTGCAGGAGATCTTGTAGTTTTCTTTCTGACACAGTTATCAGTACTGTGTCATCTCCATATCTTATGTTGTTATGATTCAACAATGAATCCTGATTGTAGTTCTAATTCTCTTAAAATCGCCACACTGTAAATTTTGAATAAGTCCGGTGAGAAGACACATCCTTGTCTTATAACTCCCATCCCCTGATTTTCGAGACAAGCCTGGTAACCATGGCACTAAGGTAAACGTTGAAATTATTTAGAAAGCTTAGATTCTTCTGATATATTTTGCATAGAGAATAATATAAAAGCTTGAAGTGGCTCGGATTAAGCGAATTCTTGCTCAAGGCAAGCGTCGAATGATATTTTCACGATTATTTGTAAAATCGGACTATAATTAAGTGATTTTCGTAATCATAGAGAATTTATTTTATTTTGCTTCTTACTTTCTCTATCGCTCTTTCAAAATTTTCTATGGCAGACGAGTAAGTAAAACTTCTTTTTTCCAACCTCCCTCCTTTTCATTATCTTCATTTTATTCTATTTATGAAAACACTTCTAGCCTGTCGTCGAAAATCGTTCTTTACTCTGTATTCTATATGTTAACCTGTCAAGTTTCCCGAAGGGCATCAGCGGTGTTATTTTTGGAAAATAAACCTGTTGAGGTGGCGTAATAAAAGCCTCGAGAGGGACGAAGCAAATTCGATAAATGTATTGAATTAACGTTTATTTCTGCAGTCGTTTTGTCAGATTAAATCAAACTGACCGAAGTGCGGCAAGTGTGAATCGATTGCATGTCATTTCAGTCGAGGAATCAGCTCAAATTCCATTAGTTTTTCTTGTCTCAGATTATTACCGAAATAGATATGTTTGTGTAAAGAGCGCGGGTTTTCCTTTATGATTTAGCAAAATTAAATCGATTGCCAATTTTATTTCCGCTAATAAATTATGCTTGAAATGATATGTTCATGTAGCCGAGTAATAAGAACGTTAGCGGTCGGACCATATGGTCTATTTGTCGAGGAGATGACCTCTTAAGAATATCAGTCTGATGCAGTGATCCCCGCGTGCATGAACGTTGGAATGTCCTTGTTCGGAAGACGTCCATGGTTGTGCTAGCAAGACGTCACAAGAGACTGAGAGCTTTGAGCGCATTGGAGTTGCTCAACTATTGATAATACCAGATTATAAGCTTTCCCCGAGAACCTCTAAGATCCGTTCAACACAGATGAAGAAATATAAATGTGCCTGAGTAGGGTTTTTTTAGTACAGATTTAGCTAGCCAACCTAGCAGATCTATGTACCCGAAAATGAGCAACATGTCATTTTTATGTGTTTACTAGCAGCATGGCCCGGCGTTGCCCGTGCTTGATTCAAAAATCGTACGACTCATACAGCAATCGCTATCACTTGACTTAAAATATTTTTTCCTTTCCTTGCCTTTAAAGGAGTGTCCTTTGCCGTGCTGATGTTGCTACATGCCTTACTTCTTGCCTATCTCACACTGCGAATTTATTCTAAGCTCTATACTAAACATTAAATCTGTTACGAAAAAAAGAACTAAACAAAATGAACACAAAACGATCAGCTTTAAAAAAGGACTCGTAACTGGAAAAACCGAATGAAAAAAGAATGTTAACAACAATAATTTTTCACACCCAACCCAGTTCTGCGGAATCAGAATCAACGTTCTATCTCTCTTTCTCTCTCATTGTCCAAGTACACACACTCTCAATCTCTCTTTCTTTGTCTCTGTCTGTCTGTCTCTCTCTCTCTCACTCTGTATATATATATATATATATATATATATATATGAGAGATAGAATGGTGAGAGTGAGAGAGATTGAGAGAGAGAGAGAGATGGAGAAAGAGAAAGATAGGTATATCCGTAATGTGATAGAAAGAGGCAGAAGGAAAGAAAAAGAGGAGTAATTGCTTGCTTTTAATTATAGCTATACATTCATAAATGTATATAACGCTACACACACGCACACGCATACATACACAAAACACACACACACACACACACATATATATATATATATATATATATATATATATATATATATATGTGTGTGTATGTGTGTGTGTGTGTAATTTATACTTATATGCACGCATAACATATCTGGGCACTAGGAAATAATTACGTATAATTTATAATGTTAAAATGAAAAAATGTTCAAAAACATTTTTTTTTAAAAATACTTAAATAATAGAAAAATCAAATCAAAGAAAGGATCTACATCATTGATTCTTTTGCGATTCCTGCAGGGCAAATACAGTCGTCTAATTGGTTATCTGGAAATATTCCATTGCGTTTCAGCTTAATTTACCGCCAATTGTATTCTCGCTCCACCTTATTCTCCCATCCACCTTAATCACTGGTTAAAAGAAAGTAAGATCTCTCCATGTAGCTTAAAATAATCTCACAACTTCATTTCCCGGGGTACTCTATTAAAAAAAGAACCCCAAAGATCGGCTGGCAGCAATGGGTAAACGAAGAGCCAAAGGGTTTTAAAATTTAGATGAGTAATAAGAAATGTGCCTTGTTGACAATAAGTCATTTAAAAGTTGAAGCGTTCCAATTCCTTTCAAAGACGATCTTTGTATTCTGCTCATAAGCAATGTGTTTTCTACAATTTCGAAGACGCTCATTCTTGGCTTAAGCCATATTATATTCCTTATAAGACGAGATAAATTTTGAATTCCTGCATTCAAAAATGGAATGTATTTACCATGTTTTTGAAGTTAGCATTTTTTTTAAAAGAGTTGTTCAATATAGAAATTCGCACACCAATACCTTTAATTGCTCTAAAGAAGCAGAAAGGGAATTATCGTAACCGGCAATAGTAAACTTCAAAAAGTTTAATGCTATGATTCGTAACCGTTTGTTTTCAAGGACTCCTTTTACACATATCTGGGTTTGTTTGGGCCCCTATGTGAATATTGCACTACTAAATGAAACAGAATCGATGCAACAGAATTATTAGCTCGTGTTCAAGATTAGCTGAATTATAGTTGAGCAACGCACTTGATGTAGACAATGGCCCTAGTAGCTATCCGAGGTTCATCTTCTATGTCCCTTCAGGACGTTGGCGATCATAGCTCTTCACAATTTCCAGTACTTTGTAGTTCTTATTTTTTTTTCTTTTTGTCTTTTCGCTATCTCTCCTAGACCCTATTCTGTCAGGCATTTACACAAGTGTTGTGAATTCCGGGATGAAATCCGTTCTCAAATGAATGGCAAACGCAGGAATGAAATATAGCAAATAAATGTATTGACGCAATAATACAATTGGTAATACGGTTAGTAGATCCAGAAATGCGGTTAGTAGCAATAATAATATATATACAGTCTGGAAAATTCAGTATCGAAGTATGACTTCCTTTTGAGCCTACGTGCTCGCAACTGTGACTCCTACAAAGCGATTAGCTCACACTCTCACTCTCTCACTCTTTCACTTCCGGGTATTCACCGGCAGCAATACAAGTACACACTGGGCGCGTCCACTTGTATGAAAAGGGGTGGACCCCTTAACAACAAGCTCGTTAGGTAGTCTATGCGCTGTTTTCCTCTGCCTCTCTTGCCCTCAATATGACCTGGGAAAGTCAAAATTTCTAAAACTTCTTTCTTTCTTATATGCCCCAGAAATTGCATGTTTCTTTCCGAAGTAATGTATAAAAGTCTTTTTTTTCCATTTTCTCTAAAACTTCGTCGCTGTTTAAATGTTCAGGCCATGGTATTCTCAACATCCTTCTGTAGAACCACATTTCTGTTGCTTCAATTCTCTTCTTCATCTGTATGTCCAGCGTTCCCTGCCATATTTTGAAAATAATCTTCTCCGCGGAGATTTTCCAGTATTCAATGCCATATAGGACTGATATAGAATAACAGTTCAATACTCTTTTCTTTGTTTCACAAAATTTTCCTGTTTCCTAATACCTTGCTTAGCTTTTGGAAGTTATCTTTCGCTATTCCATTACGCATTCGGATATCTGTGTTGCACTTTTTGTCCTCTTTTAAAACACTTTCCAGATATTTAAATTGTCGTACTTGCTTGATTTTGGCATGTCCAGTTTATAATTAGCAGACTGGGCTGTTCTTTTGTTGAGAACCGTACATTCTGCCTTCTTGCAATTGATTTTATGTCCTTTCTTCTCGCTATCTTACACTACTGGACATCTGTGTCCTGAACAATTGCATACCAGACAATTGCATCCCTCGGCGTTTGCCTCCATAGACAAATGCGTCTCTGGATAATTTCGTACCTCTGATAATTTATGAAGCAATTAATATATCAATATAATTGGTCCTATTGTGGTCACGTGATCGAATTTTGAGCTTGATCGTTCCGTTTTTATGCTGTTGCAGTATAAACATGGCCGCTTCGCTAGAAGTGTGCACCAAAGAGGCACAAGGAACAGTGATCCGAATATGCAGAGAACTTGCTACCTCATCAGTGATAACTCGCCAGTTTGCCGTTACCATCTCTCGAGCTTGCTAAATCTTCTCGTCAGTGGTTTAAGGTGACGGGCGTCCTGCTCCTTCTGCAAATACCATAAGTTTTGAAAAAAAGGATAGGTAGTAATCATTTTTTTAAAGTGAATAAAAGGAATAAAATAAAAAAAAAGTTTTTTTTTATTTTTTTAAAATGCAATGACAGATTAGCAGTGTTGCAAGATCTCTCTACTCATCGCCAGTATGATTTTGTTTCATCGGCATTTTTCTAAATAGTGATAGCTGTAATTTTCTTCGTTCACAAATATTTTTCCACCAGTGTTTGATTTTCGAAACTTAGCCATGGGTTCCAAATAAAAATATAATCTAAAAAATCTAGAATCTATCAGAAGTTTGTGGTACGCACTGCTGGAGTCAACTGAAAACTGCTACCTTAATTTTCTCTTGCTTTAAAAAGAAAAAAAACCTTTCTCTCTTTCTTCATTTAAGGTATTAGGTTGGTGCAAAAATAATGACGTAATAATGTATTTTTTAACGTCAAAAACGACATTATTACGTCATTATTTTTGCACCAACCTAATAACTACCTTTCTGCTTGTTTAGAGTAATTAAAGGTATCGGTGTGCAAATTTCTATATTAAACAACACTTTATCAGAGGTATGCAATTATTCAGGGATGCATTTATCTAGAGACGCAGTTGTCTGGTAAGCAATTGTCTGGGAAGCGAATAATAAGTACGCAACTGTCCTTCCACCTTAAAATATCTTTAAAAAATGTAAATATATAGTAAAATAGTAAAGAAATCCGGATATAAAATATTGTGACTTGTTTCACTCAGTGTTTCAAGGTTATAAATAAAGTCACTGCCCTGTTAAAAGTATAGCCCCCTCTATAATGCGTCTGAACTATTACTGCCCCCTTGTGTGTTCATATAGAATCCAAGAGGACGTTACTGTCTAGGCTGAGAATGAGTGGCTTTCTTTCATTGTAGCAGAACTAATCCCTTAAAGTAAGCAGCGGTGGGAACGACAAGCGTAAATCACTGTGACGTATAATAAAAGTTGTCGACCTTTGATATACAGTTTTGGCTCCGTGATCATATGGCAATTGCTGCTAAGTGTTTAAAATGCGCTTAATGTACAAATATACAGCCAAGTGTTTAAAATACACTTAATGTGTAAATATACCGTTGTTTAAATATACAGGTAAGTCTTTAAAATACGCTTAAAGTGTAAATATACAGCTATACGTTAAAATACATTTAAAGTGTAAATATACAGCTAAACATTTAAATATACAGCTAAGTATTTAAAATACATATAAAAAGTAAATATACAGCTAAGTGTTTATATATATATATATATATATATATATATATATATATATATATAGTTAAAACTTTAAAATACTCTTAAACTTTACATATGCAGCTATGCGTTTAAATATGCAGCTCAATGTTTAAAATGCATTTAAAGTGTAAATATAGGGATATGTGTTTAAATATACAGATAAGTATTTAAAATACGCTTAATATATAAATATATAGCAAAACGTTTATATACAGCTAAGTATTTTAAAAAAACTTAAATAGTAAATATACAGCTTAGTGTTTAAATACACAGTTAAATTTTGAAATACGCTTAAATTGTAAATATACATCTGTTTAAATATATAGGTAAATCATTGAAATATTACATATATATTGCTTAATATGTTGTACAGTAATTGACATCTTTGATAATGGCTTATGTAAGCCGAAAGCTTAGATTGGATTAAAAAATATGGATCAATATTGTGTTTTCTTTCTTCGTTTAATGATAATGTTATTAAGCTTAGCAGACGTTATGAAAAGAATTTATATAAAATAAATAGGCAACACTTGACTATATTATTTAATGAAACATGTATGAATGAAAAGCATATATATATATATATATATATATATATATATATATATATATATATATATATATATATATTTATTTATCATGTTAAAAAACCTTATATTTCATGGGTTGCATGTTTTGAGTGCACGTTTTTTGTAAAAATAAAATTTCCTGGCTAAGATCACAGATATTTTTTTAATTAAGACTTTCGATCTTCACGCTGGCAGACATTAATTCCATTATTAAAAGCATAGGGATGTCTACTCAAAAACGTGTACCGATTAAAATATAACGTTTATATTAATAAAAAATATAATGTAGGATTAAAAATATCCATTTTTTAATTTAAAATTGCGATATTGCTATATTAATTCCCTGTACTGAGATCCATATATTTGTAATCCATCCTCAGTTTGTCGACCCACTGCTCTTTTGCAATAAGAACAGTAATTAATAATAATAATAATAATAATAATAATAATAATAATAATGATAATTATTATTATTATTATTATTATTATTATTATTATTATTGCTGCACACTACTAGAGTCTGCCCACTACGAAGCTGTATGGACGTCATCCTGAATTTGTAGTTGAGGGAATATATGTTACCATTCTCTGGGATGTTTCAGCACAGATCGAAAATACAAGCCAATCGCCGAGACAATATTGTCAAATACAGAAAAGAAAAAAGTTTGCACACTAACTGACACCAGCATACAAAGTGACAAAAACATCCCTGTGAAGGTTTTTGGAGAAGCTAAGTAAATACAAATACCTGGAGAGAAAAAAATGTGCCACTTAAAAGTAAAAACTGTTCCTGTTGTGGTTGGAATTTTGGGTTTGATAAACGAAGGATCTCTCAACAAAATCCTTGATACACCATCTCTCCAGGCAATAAAGTTTTAACAAGCACTGTTCATTTCCTGTTAAGAGCGTTGTCCATTTCAGTTATTTTGCTAATAGCTGTCTTTTATTTAATTAAGAGGAATAAAAAAAAATCAAATCCTTCGCTGGCGGAATTATAGAACAAATTGAGGGCCAAAATATTTTTTATCATATTAAAAACATTTTGACAGCTATTTTCAAAGGCAGTCGTAGAAAATTACAATTACAAGCTATTTAATGATTTACCGGTTTAAACCGATCATATGACTGAAGAACAGAGACCCGACTTTATTGTGATTGATAAGGAAAGTAAGAAGAGTCAAATTATTGATTTTGCTCTTCCACCTGATAAAAAATGGACGATGAAACGATCGCAAAAATACTAGGACCTGGCTCTAGAGTTGAAGAGTCAAATTATTGATTTTGCTCTTCCACCTGATAAAAAATGGACGATGAAACGATCGCAAAAATACTAGGACCTGGCTCTAGAGTTGAAGAGACAAATTATTGATTTTGCTCTTCCACCTGATAAAAAATGAACGATGAAACGATCGCAAAAATACTAGGACCTGGCTCTAGAGTTGAAGAGTCAAATTATTGATTTTGCTCTTCCACCTGATAAAAAATGGACGATGAAACGATCGCAAAAATACTATGACCTGGCTCGAGAGTTGAAGACACTAAATGACATAACTGTAGTAGTATACGGTTGCACTTAAAAGAGCACCAAAAACTTCTTCGGGAAAATTGGAATTGAAACTAAGGTTATAGACCTCCAGAAAACGACTAACCTTTATTCTGCGAGGAGTCTCCGTAAAGTTCGATGTGGTTTGGTTTGTTTTAAGGCATATCATCCCGTCGTGTCATTTCAAGCCTCCGAAAAGATGTTTTGTGATGGATTTGGCACATACAATACTTTAAAAATAGAATTTCCGATGACCATGTATATATGCAACATCAAAATAATAATAATGATCATAATAATAATAATAACCGTAATAAAGCCCCGTCTCTTCTTCTCCAATAGTTTCATGTTTCGCACTTCCCGCCTGTGGAATTCCCTTCCCCTTACTTGCTTCCCTGATATCTATCCGTGCCAGTATTTTTCAACCATTTTTAATTCAGTGCGCACTTGTTGAATAACTAAAATTCTGGGCGCACTTTAACTTTTAATAAGGAAAAATTATTCACGAAATAAAGCAAAAGAGAAAAGATTATCCAATCCTTAAAGCTTAAAGAATTTAGCATCCAGTTTTATAGATCAAATGAGAGTGACTTGACTTAGAGAAGGAAGCCATGTGCTTTTTGTCTCAAGCTTTTAAAAAGTAAAGATTTCTTTAGATATAAAAATAATTAATAAATTACGCTTCTGTTAACTTGGGGGGGGGGGCACCTGGCTACCTTTCAGGGAGCATTTGAGCGCCTGGATGCACCAGTTGCAAAACACTGCTCTATGCAGAGACCACAATTATATTATTTTTCTCGCTGAGTGTATGGCACCTTATCTGGTTGCATCTTCTGATATAAAAACATGCTGTCTCCTGAAATCTCTGCTTCCGATTTGAGTCAAACTCGTACTACACACAATAAAACAACAACAAGCAATAATAATAATAATAATAATAATAATAATTGTCAAATTATTAGGTTGGTACAAAAATAATGACGTAATAATGTCGTTTTTTGACGTTAAAAAATACGTCAAAAACGACATTATTACGTCATTATTTTTGCACCAACCTAATATAAGGACGTGCAAATGGAAGTAACAAAAATGTGGAAAATTAAAACTATGATTATCCATGTTGATATGGGCTTCAGGTACGATAAAGAAATGGGGGCATTGGGTATGATAAAGAAATGATGCCGAAAATCATGTGAGCACAATTCCTGAACTCATTAACATCACGGAGCTACTAAAGATTACTCAGTGCGGTAAGGCACATATCATCCATAAAACACTTTCTATCCAAACGAAACGTCCCAAATATGCATAGTGCTTTCCTACAGTACCCCTTTTTTACTCTCTTACAGTACCTTTTTTTTATTAATCTCCTACAGTACCCATTTTTTTTACTCATAGACACTGGGAGGGACTTGGTAATTAAGCGCTTAAAATTTCTCAGGCAGATGATATCACACATAATAAGAGATCAAACAAAAATAATTCAACTGCTTCTGTCATGGTCAGTTCTATGTCGCTGTGTAGCAGGAAATTGAACTGAGAATAACGACAAAAAGAACTTTAGAATATAGACATCTTGCAGAAAATGTTGTTTCTGCAGAAATCTAATCGAGGTAAGAGAAAGGATGAGTATTCACCAAATTCTTAGAAATATACGTTTAATATGACAAAGAATTCATTTAACATTGTTAGACAAACCAGGATTTCGAAGCAGACATCAATCAAATGGTTGTGCTGAAAACAATTTAAAAAAAGTGATGACATATCCCAAATATCTATCTAGCATAGAAAACTCCCCTACTCTGCCTTTTTTACTCATAGACACTGGAAGGTACTTGGTGAATAGGCACTTAAAATTACCATCTGGTATGATGATATTACAAATAATAATAATAATAATAATAATAATAATAATAATAATAATAATAATATGAACATCGGCCAGCGCCGGTTACAGAAATAGAAGATGTCACCATTCTATGGGATTATACCATCCACACAGACAGAAAAATTGAAGCAAATAGGCCGGACATTATTGTCAAAAACCAGAAAGAAAAAACTTGCCTCCTAATTGATATGGCTTGTCCAGAGGATTGTAACATAGCAACCAAGGAATTTGAAAAACTATCAAAATGCAAAGACCTGGAAATTGAAATAGAAAAAATGTGGAAATTGAAAACAAGAATAATACCAGTGGTAATAGGTGCACTTGGAATTATAAAAAATGGAACAAAACAACACATTGAAAGAATCCCTGGAAACCCCAGCTTAAGATACATACAGAAAATTGTCTTATTAAGTACAGCACACACACTAAGGAGAACTTTGTCTATGTAACGCTAGCAACTTCATCGGAGATAAAAAAAAAAAAAAAAAAAATTAACATGAAATGTGGCCATAACAACACACCACGACCTGCCTTAGGTCTTTCCGCAGACTTGGTAGGTAGTGTGTCCATAGCAGAAATCGAATGATGATGATGATGACATTAATAATAATAATGATTGGAAAAAGATAACTCAGAGATACAGGAGGTAGACAAAATATTATTAAAAAGAAAATAATATTACTATATTACTACTACTACTAGTACTATTACTAAAACTATTCTATGTACTAAGCAGAATCAGCGAGAGTATTTAAATCGGTAAGAATCCTTAGAAGTGGGCTAAAGTATTAAAAAGATGCTAATTTTAATCCGTGGAAATTTCACCGTTTTCTTCCTTTAAAATTCTGATGAATCTTGATTCTTAAGTTAATGATTGCATAAGTCCAAGCTGCGTTCTACGGCAACAAAATATTCGTAGTAATTCCTCTATCACGTCGTTAAATATTTGCGCTTAACAATTTCAACAAAATATTGCAATACCAATCATAAATAGGAATGCTAGTCGTTAATTTAAGAAGTGGGTACAAATGAAATGATTTGAAATTGACAGCTTTTTCACTTCACAAACAGCCATTAAAAACTTCTTTCTTTCTTTCTTTCTTTCATTTCCTCACTAAAACCCAGTCGACTCCTTTCCCTTCTTTCCAAGCGATCATGACGGAATAGTCCATTATTTATGAGGTATCGGCAGGAGACGTTAAACATTTCTTTCTCACAGAAGCCATTTAGCGTATTTCCCCCTCTTTCCTCGCGATCAAAACGGATTAGTCCATAATTTATTAGGTATTAGCAGGCGACGGTAAACACTTCTATCTTCCCTTCTTTCTTTCTTTCTTTCTTTCTTTCTTTCGTTTTCTCACTGAAACAAAGTAGCATATTTTCCCGCTTTCCATGCGATGAAAACGTCATTGTTCATTATTTATTAGGTACTGGCAGAGCGTAACGGTCGTGCGAACTAACGAAGGGAGAGACAAGCAGAATTATAATAGGATACTATTACTTGACTGTACGAGTGATCTGAAAACTCAAGGAGTACAAATATATGATTATGCTTCATTATCACAAGTAGTATATAATATTTTACGACCACCTGTTCTTTTCTCACTATATCCTCAGGCTTCGTATCAAAGACCAATGATATTTAAAAACTTGATATCGGATAATTGCCTGTATTGCTCTTATCCATAGCTCGGCCATGTTTCACATTTATGAGCGCTGATACTGCGGTGCCAGTGTTACTTTCGATACTAAATGCCACCCAATGTAAAAGTGGAGAGTCACTCAAGTTAAATCTGATATGAATGGAAAAGAAGATGTTGGAAATGTAAATAATAAGGATGAGGAAGAAAGGTGAAGTTTGGGTCATCACTTGGTGAGGTCAAGATTGAAATGTTCTGGTAAGCAACCACGTGGGAGTTTGCTCTACAAAGTCGTAGGTGAAACTCTCTAAATGAAACTTTCTTCTTATATTTTTAACACGGACTAGCAGTAGAGCCCGGCGTTGCCCGGGGATATAACACTAAGAGATAGATCAAGTATCCACCATCATAAAGACTGAAAAATAAAATTGACAAAGATTATTGTTTAAGGTTGACGGACACGCATGTCTTAATTAGTTTTTTTTTTTTTTTTTTTAGTTTAAGAATTGGTCAAACCCAAACTCAAACAAAAACATTGTTTTCAATCGTTATGAGTCTCCCGATTGAATAGAATAATTTTATAAACAATTGTCTTGTAAATGGAATTTTAAAGCATTCTGAATGTAAAAAAATAAAAAAAAAAGTGTGCAAGACAATAAGAAACACTACATGCCAAAAAAAAGTGAAGTTTTGTTGAAATCGGTTGAAAAATGTAGGTAGCCTTTCTGTAATCTTTTAGTTTTACAATTTATGATTTTTACTTATTGAATACAGTCAAAAAAATGCATATTTTGCTTGTGATGATTCATAATTAGAATTCTGATTTGAATATATTTTCCATTCGTTGTTTCTAATACAAAAAATATTAACTTTATTTGGGTTTATTAATTATGATCTAACAAATCTTATTCATTTAGTAGCCTTTCTGTAATAATAATCTTTTACAATTTATGATTTTTACTTATTGAATACAGTAAAAAAATTGAACACCATGTGTATTTAAAGTAGTTTCCCGTTCCGGTTATTATTTTTAGTTAGGACTTGTGTATGTTTAGATTTCTTTATCTTTCCCTAAAGATAAAGAATTTATTCCAATATTTGTATTCGTACAATCAGTAGAGATCGTTAGATTATTGTTTAAGGTTGACGGACACGCATGTCTTAATTAGTTTTTTTTTTTTAGGAATTGGTCAAACCCAAACTCAAACAAAAACATTGTTTTCAATCGTTACGAGTCTCCCGATTGAATAGAAAAATTTTATAAACAATTGTCAAATGGAATTTTTAAAGCATTCTGAATGTTAAAAATAAAGATAAAAGTGTGCAAGAGAATAATAAACACTACCTGAATAAGAAAAAAAAAAAAAGTGAAGTTTTTGTTTTATCGGCTGAAAAATATAGGAAATCCGCTCCCATATTTAAAGGAACCACACACAAACAACCCGATGAGTTGTCCCCTTCCATTTTCACGATGTCTCTTTTCAAATTGATTTTTGCAAAAACAATTATATTTTTCCCATTTTTGGCGCTGTTAGAACCACCACAAGGTAATTTTATGTAGTCCTGTGAAGTTTTGTTGAAATCGGTTGAAAAATGTAGGAAATCCGATCCAATATATAAACGTTACAGACACACACACACACACACACACACACACACACACACACACACACACAATCTGTGTTTTATAATAAGTAAGATTTAATTACGTAGTATAGCGTACCCTAGCAGAAATAGCCTGAAATTGTGGAACTAAAGAATGGAGCTCATTTGGACATTAGAGCGGCGATAGGCCGTAAGAAAGAGGTTACAGACTGGAAATTAAGTCATCCGCCACGTAAAAGATTTTTTTAACTCTATCAAACCAGGAAATGGAAGATTGTACATCTCCAATCCAGATATAGCAATAATACTCCTTTTTTTAAGTGTAAACCTATTCCTGTAAAGATAAAACCTGACAAAAGGTTTCAAATACTTATTGGAGCGATGTTATGAGCCGATTACTTGTTTTTCCAGCATCTTTGTCAATAGCCACTTGTTGATGTTTGAAGCTAAGAGCCACTTTGAGAGTGGAACATTTCATTGTGACAGGAAACCAGTGCCGACTTGCTATGTCGTATCTAATTTCGTATATCGCATTGAATGCTGAAAAATCACTTCACAGCTGAAGACGAAATGTGGTTCTAAAGAGGAATGCTGAGAAGACTATCGTTGAACATATGAATAACTGCTTATAATAAACAGTATTAACAACATTTACCGCATATTTTCTATGAAAATTTCTTGGACATTCAGGTCGGTAAATGTTGTTAATACTGTTTATTATAAACAGAGCATTTACTTAAATAATTTGTTTCTATAAAAAGAACATATAAACATAAAAAAAATGTCTTAAAAAATAATTGTCGGACTTGTCCATTTTCATAATCTGCGACGTCATTTGTTTACATTTGGATACGCATTGAGCAGATATGAATGTATGAGAGAAAATCATGGATAATTGTGTTTAAATACAATAAAATCGACTTTGCTAACCGAACGCTCCTCTGGTAAAGGCAAGACATGCTATACGACGGTTCCGTATAGGATACAGGTTCGATTCCTGTCGGAGGACTCATATTTTCTATGAATATTTCTCGGACATTCAGGCCGGTAAATGTTGTTAATACTGTTTATTATAAACAGAACATTTACTTAAATATTCGTAATGTGTGAGGTGTACTTGTTAGTACATTTTTTTTTGTATTTCTTTAAGGCACCGGCTACCAAGAATTCCTACAGTGGCTCTATCGGAACCTTTTCCAGTCTATCCGACGGATCCAACTACTATTAGAATTATTGATGTCTTCATGCGCCACATTTCTGAGATTTCGATTTCAAAATCATTATATTTTCATAGTTTTTTTTCTAGGAAACGGGGAGATGTTGTTGTTGTTGTTACTATTATTATTATTATTATTATTATTATTATTTTATAACACTGTATGATATCCAGTGTAAAATATATATGATCATTTCTTGTAAAGGGCTTATTTGTCCCAATGATCCTAAGAGCGAAGCCGGTTGGAGTTCTAAATCCTGTAGGGCCACCCATGACGGTAAGGTCGACGAGGAAAGGCCAGAATGAACGCGACCAAATCCCGAAGACCCCAACGGCGAAATAGGCGAAGATCTTAACGGCTAAACAAGCGAAAGAGGGCAGCGCCAGTCGGGCTGGAGTTAACCAGACCAAACATCCGACACCTGGATACAACCAGATTTACAGGATCTTGCGTGTCTCAATCCATTCTGAGCCGCGAGGGAGGCGCTTCTGGTCAAGCGAATAACCTCGTCAAACCTTCTTTGACTTACAGCCATCTCCACCACCGCCAATAGGAGAAAGAAAGCGAATAAGAAGATAAGAGGTAGATCCCGATGTTAGGATGCGGGCTGGTACCGACAAATATTACAGATAGGTGTTTATTTCACGTTTTCTTTATTTTCCTATACTATTTACCTTTTTTTATGGGTAATTTCATTTTGTTTTTTAATCTTTGAATGCTATCAACGATCTTATTTTTGTAAGGGCTGATGGAAAAGCTGGCCGCTAAAGAACACATTTGCCAACGTTTTTCTAGTCTTTCCTTCTATTTTTTTATAGTAATTTTCATTCTTCACGCTAAACTTAACAAGGCTGTGTGAATGAATGTCAAAACAATGTCAAAGTGGGATAGGAAAAGATCAAAAATTATTTAGAATGACAAGGAGTATCATTGTTGCCCACGCTCTAAATGGACAGCATATATTTTCTAAACGTTCTTTCTTTTTCCCCACCTTTAATGGAGTCTCAACAATAGCAGGTTCAGAATATTTCCTTTCGTTTTTTTCTATTTTCTTACTGGGTTTAATTTCTTTTCTTTTTTTCTTTTACAATTAAGATAAAATGTATCGTCTCAGCTAAAATTGTTTAGAGGGACACGTCTCGCAGACAGATAATCATTGAGACTGCCTCCGTACTTGGCGCGCAGGGAGTAGCGAATCAACGCGCACGTCGTGTGGCTCTTTTCCGAGACTAAGCACAGCTTATCCCAGGTCGATTGCCTCGTATTTATCGAGAGTTGTAAGACTAACGATAAATTTACTGTCGTCAGTTCAGTGTTTAGTGGATTCACCGCATTGTATATTTTTTACGTATACAAAATGTGAAAAAGATAAAGACGGATATAGATATATATATATATATATATATATATATGTTTTCACATTTTGTATACGTATATATATATATATATAATTATTTATTTAAAAAATCATAACATAAATATGTTATAAAATAAATGTTTTTCACCCAGGATATGACTACCTCATCAAGGCAGTTGATTTAGGCCTCCGTGGGAAGATCAATGAAGGCATAACGTCGTCATCGCTAGTAATTACATCAAGTTGACTGGATATATCATCGTCCGCTTTCAGAATCATCTGCACCGTCCTCAGATTGACACCAAATACAAACACACACACACACACACACACACACACACACACACACACACATATATATATATATATATATATATATATATATATATATATATATGTTGAGAAACCGTAACATACCTACAACATGGACTCTTCCAGGACTATATAAAGTATGCGATATAACACTCTAGGAGAAGAGGAGGAAAGAGAGAGAGAGAGAGAGAGAGTATTCTAATACCGTAGTATCAGTATGCTTACGACTACCAATATTGGACACTAGCACATAGTAAGCTCCGCTTACACTTACACTTACACTATCTTTGTAACCTTTTTGTTTAATATATCTTTCTTACCTCTAATCCGTGTTCCGTGTTTTCCTTCCGTGGTCCCAACTTTGAGCCCACATCAATGGCGACGAAGAATTCGAGAAACTCCCTCACGCCGAAACCTCAATACCTTACCAGTCCCACATCAGTGGCGACGAAGAATTCGAGAAACGCATTCACATCGAAAACCTCAATACCTTGCCAGTCCCACATCAGTGGCGACAGAAAGATCCGAGAATTTCGTTCTCACCATATCAATAGCGACAGAGTACTCGAAAAATACACAGAAACTCCACGCGTTACCACAGCAGTGTTGAACGAGAAATTAAGCTGATATTACTACATCAGCGATTTAAACGCAACACCCAGCGTCTACATATATAAAAATATATATATATATATATATTCCGATACCAAACATCTGTGATGAACTAGCGATTCGACATCTACGGAATATTAAATTCTGTCCAAATAACATAACGAGAACGATTTCTTACACCACCCACACACAGAAAAAAAACAGTTTGATCGTAAAACAAACTGACAACACAAGAGCCGAAGTACTACTTACGATTCAACTTTTCGAAAAAAAACTATCTAAAAATTTTTTTAGGTAACTGAGTTGAATCTCGTGCATAAAATTATTCTCCCTTCAAATTCACTGAAGCGAGTTTTCTCTTTTTTGTACCTCTATAAAAAAATACATAATAAGTGTGGTGAAAATTTGTACAATTACGTTAAAATTAACGGAACCACGGAATCTCGAAAAAGCTAAACACATAATTAGTTTAGTTTAATTAATTGTCTGTTCATTTTGTTTTTTGGAAAAAAAAAAAATCTATCAAGATTTTTTTGTGTCTCTCCCCTTGGTACACGGGTTTCAAAGCAACAAAAAATCACTGTCATTTTTGTTTGTCTAAATATGGAAGATTTTCAAAAAGTAATCGTCCAAATGCTAAAAGTACATTTGGATCAGCAACAAAAATCAGAAGAAAGACAACAACTATTTTTGGAATTCCATAAACAACAAATGGAATTCCAACAAATTACGCTTCAGAATGTTGAACTACAACAGAAACAACTTAAAGAATTACTCGTAAATGCATTAAAAGGCTCAAACTCTGAAAAAGATAAAATATTCTCCCAGAGTACAATCTACAATTCAATGGAAACCTTTGAATACGTACCAGAGAACGACAAAACGTTCGAGGCTTTTTACAGGCGCTACGAAGATGTTTTCAACTTAGACTGTGAAAAAAAAAGGTACGTCTACTATTGAGAAAACTGGGAACTACAGAACATAGTAGGTTCGTAGACTTCATACTACCCAAGAAAACCACAGACTTAGATTTTTCAGAGACTATTAAGCTCCTATCGGAACTACTCGGGCCTAAAACAATCTTGTTCCACAGACGTTGGAAATGCCTGAACGCAGTCAAAGACAACCAGCAAGATTTTCTAACGTTTGCAGCATCGGTAAACAAGCTCTGTAATGATTTTAAACGAGCCGAACTGACTGCCGATGATTTCAAGTGCTTAATTTTCGCACAAGATATAGTATCAGCAGAAGACGCCGAAGTCAGACGACGGGTACTGACCAAGCTTGAGAACGAACAAAGATTGACTCTCCAAAAACTGGCAGAGGACTGTCAAAGAGTAATATCTGTAAAGCGTGACTCAAACACTATCGAGGAATCAGGTGTGACTCAGATTAATAAAATCAGAAGTAAGTCTACTTCCTATTCCCCTCAAAAAGACAAAAGGCAAATCTCATGTCCTAAATTACGCAGTAACCAAAACCCAAATAGGGTAAAAGAAACCGCCCTGATCATGTTACCATTGTGGTAAATGGCATTGGATGAAATTCTGTCCAGTTAAGAACAAAACATATTGCAAAAATTGCAATAAAATGGTCATACTTTAACTTCGTGCTGGTACGCAAACAGAACGAGAAAACCCAAATATAAAATTAGGCAAGCTCAATCTGACGATATTGTCGAGAGAAATTTAAGAAAATATGTAACAGTGGATATTTTCAATAGGTCCATTAGATTTCAGCTTGACTCGGGTTCTGATATTTCAGCGATTAACTGGCGTACTTTGCGAAAATTAAACAAGCCGACCTTATTAAAAACGGAGAAAACCACAAAATCCGTAACTGGCGAAAAGATTAACATTTTAGGCGAGGTAATTCTTACAGCAACACTAAATGGAGTTACCAAAAAGCTCAAAGCCTACGTATTGAAAACTTCAGATAACTTATTTGGAACAGATTGGATAGAAAAATTCAATCTTTGGGATTGCCCAATGAGTACATTTTGTCGCAAGATACAAAGTACAACGTCTAATTTGGTAAATCTAAAAAGGAACTCGAACAACAATTTCCCCAGTTTTTTTTTCTGGCGGCCTTGGGAAATGTACTAAAATGAAAGCTAAGTTCAAGGTGAAGGACGGTGCACAACCGGTATTCAAAAAGAAACGGAATGTCCCTTTCGCTGCTCTAGAGCAAATCAACAAAGAGTTAGATAGACTCGAACAAGCAGGTATTCTGTCAAAACAGATTTCAAGGAGTGGGCAGCACCTACGGTCTACGTAAAAAAGAAGTTCAATCAAATACGAGTATGCGCAGATTTTTCCACAGGGTTAAACGATGCCTTGCAAGATCACCACTATCCTCTCCCAAACCCTGAAGAAATTTTCAATAAACTCAATGGTGGAAATTTTTTTTCTAAAATCGACCTCTCGGACGCATACCTTCTGATAGAGGTGGAAGAAGAAAGTTCCAAATTGCTCTGCATAAACACCCATAGAGGGTTGTACAAATGCAACAGACTGGCTTTTGGAGTAAAGGTTGCACCTGAAAATTTTCAGCAGGTCATGGACGCCATGCTGGGCGACCTTGACTACGCAACAGCCTATTTGGATGATATACTGGTTACTAGTAAAACTACGGCAGAGCACCGGAACCATATAATAAACGTATTTGAAAAGATACAAGAATACGGATTTAAAGGTAAGGAGGCAAACTGTGACTTTTTCTTACCAGATATTAAATACTTAGGTAACATCATAAATAAAGACGGTCGTCGGCCGGATCCAGAAAGAGCCAACGCTATCAGAAACACACCGGCCCCAGATAACGTTCAAGCGTTACATAGCTTCCTCGGCCTAGCTAACTTTTACCAAGGGTTCATTAAGAACATGCAAAATTTGAGAGGGTCTCTCAACCAACTCTTAAAAAAGAACAAACCATTGTCATGGACCCCGGAATGCCAAGACGCATTCGAGAAGATCAAGAAAGCCCTTACTTCGGACCTCTCCCTCATCCACTATGACCCTAGTCTCGACATCATAGTCGCAAGTGATACAAGCTCGTACGGCATCGGTGCTTGCATTCTACATAAACTGCCAGATGGTTCGCGAAAAGCTGTGACTCACGCATCAAGATCTCTACTTCCAGCTGAGAAACAATATTCCCAAATAGAGAAAGAGGCTCTAGGGATAATATTCGCTGTGACAAAGTTTCACAGATAACTACATGGTAGACGGTTCATACTACAGATGGACCATAAACCTCTAATTACAATCTTTGGTTCTAAAAAAGGTCTGCCAGTCTATACTGCAAATAAACTACTTCGTTGGGGAACGATTCTCTAAAACAATTTCAAGATAGAGTTCCTAACATCCAAAAATATTTGCCATGCAGACAGTTTATCGCGACTCATTCCAAAAAATACAGAAGTCTTTGAAGACTCCATCATTGCTACTCTAAGGACAAATTGTGAAATCAAAAACATGATCGCGAGTACCATAAGAGAGCTTCCAGTTAATTTGGACGACATAAAAAAGGAGTCTCGAGAGGATGAATTCATTCAATCCATAAAAAGCAAAATTCGCAATAAAGACCCCAATGTGCCTGAAGTTTTCTCCCTCTGCGATGATGTCCTACTATATAATGACCGCGGAGTGATTCCAAACAGCCTACAAAGAAAAAATCCTCAGGGATTTTCACATGGGACATCCGGAGAAGAACCGTACGAAAAGCCTCATGCGCTTCTATGTTTATTGGCCAAACATGAACAAGGACATAGCA
>CAHIKZ030003973.1:1225000-1237500 GCA_903632075.3 Acanthosepion pharaonis
AAACGCTTGCCGACTTTCTTTTAATATATATATATATATATATATATATATATAAAGAAATTCTCATTAAACAGAAATACACGTGCAGTGTTCTAATATCATTAATACCTTGTTTTTTGTTTGTTTTTCTTTTAGTCTGATTGCTTGGAAATTGAACACTGGACCTATGTGAAATCTTACAGGTGACATTTGCTGGGCCTGATAATAGTAGTGCATTTTCTACCCGTCCATATAGAAAAGAGTCAGGATTTTTTTATACCGTGGAAGGGTATAAAAACGTTGACTCCATGAAAACAAACTAGAGGGAAATCTCAGACAATCTGAACATTCAATTTACTACGATTAATTCATTCATTGCAAGGTATAAAAATTCCAAACTTTTGAAGACCAAAGAACAGGTATTCCACAAAGGATTTCTTCAAGATCTTCGAGGAAATTAATGCGTCAAATTAAAAAATAATCCAATGGTTACTCGTCAAAAGTTGCAGAATGATTTGCTTTCATCAAGAATCTGTCTCACTAAATTCATAGGAACAATCTAAAGTCACGCTCACCTCGGAAAACTCCATTGCTATTGAAAAGACAGAGAGGTTGAAATTCGTTCGTGAACATAAGCACAAGGAACAATCGTATTGGGAAAGAGTACTATGGACAGACAAAACCAAGATTGAGTTGTTTGGACGTAGTTCTAGAAATCATGTATGGAGGAAAGATGGCGATGCCTTCAAACAAAAGAACACAGTCCCATCAGTGAAAATTTGGTGATGGCAGCGTCATGGATGCGGATGTTTTTCTGCAAAAGGTACTGGCAACATATCAGTAATAGATGGTAGAAAAAAAGCCGCGGTATCTCAAACTATTAGAATTGGGTTTCCGGTTCTTTTTCCTAAAGTTTTTGTCCTTTTCAATCATCCTTACTAATACGTTGCGTCTTAGTGGCACTTTCATCTTCCTTGGGGTGAAATGATTAAAAAAAAAAAGAAGAAAATGCTGCCCACAGTCGGTATCAGAGAGTCATTATGAACAATACGATCCTTTCATTAGCTGCATAGTATGTGCTTCATGTGCGCCGGCCTGCATCAAGTGTATGTCGATCGGGGTAACCAACATAGTATTACGAACAGAACCATTGATTTAATATACAAAACTAAGCAATTATCGTTCCACGAACCATATCAAGAGATATCTCGTCTAGTACTCTCTTTTATTTACTATTCAGTCATCCATCGTCCTGTGTTCCACTGAGTGCAAGTACACACTGCCCGCCCCAAGGACTGAACTCGCGATTACTGTTACCAAATTCACGAGCAAATGCTTTACTCCACTAGCCTATTGCTCAGTGGAAACAAAACGTGCATTAACTGAGCAGTAAAAAATAAAATTGGCCGAGATATCCGTAGACCTGGGCAGTGGAACGAGAGCAGTCTACCCTCGTAGGTTAAATAAAGAGTTCAGCTCGGAATTCTCTGTAGGCTACTCGGAACGATATGCACCTGATGAAGACCGGAGTGCACGACGATCGAAACGTTGTAATAACAAAAACAAACTTGAGGACAATAGTCGGCATTTTTCAGTGTAAAAGGTGATAACGCCCCATCACAGTAATTCGGACAGAGGCAAAGTTAGAATGAAATGATAACATTGAAAATTATTCATCAGAAGGAAACCAGTATTCAAATCAATAATAATAATAATAATAATAATAATAATAATAATAATCTCTTCATGGGCGGGAGTATTTGGAGAACATCATGGCCGGGTGTCGAGAGGATATTTTTAAGTTTGAAAGATAAGGCGAACAAGGTAACATGGAAGTAACAGAAAATAATAATAATAATAATAATAATTATAATAATGATCAAAGCTAATCGCCCAGACATCATAATCAGAGACCGCAAAAACAAATGTGCCTTCTTATTAACATGGCAGTCCCTGCCCCTGTAGACTGTAATGTATCTTTGAAGATCTTAAAAAAAAACTATCAAAACTCAAGGAACTTGAAATGTGGTACATGAGGACATCAAAAACTCCAGTTGCAGTTGGAGCCCTTGGATTGTTTGGAAAAGATTCCAACAGAATCCGGGAATGGATTCCTGGTAGCCAACACTTTAAAGAAATACAAAAAATTGTACTTATAAGTAAGAGCCCACACCTTACGAAGGGCTTTATCCATGTACAATGTGTGCGATTTTTTTTTCAAAACTACTCATTGGAAAATGTCATGATGTGATTTCTGACCTTAGGTCTCTGTTTGGGAACCGGAAAGAAAGAAGTATACTCCATAAATCAGAATAAAATAATAATAATAATAATAATAATAATAATAATAATAATAATATATAAAAATAAAACCAAAAGAGTTATTTTTGAGTAGAAAGTAATTCTTTTATTTTTTACCAACAACATGACAATGTTTTTTTGGGTTTAATTTGTTATAGTGTAAGTAAAGAGTTAAATTTACTTACAATAAAACTACCTTGACGTTTTCATTCTTTTCAATTATTCAATATAAAAGCATTTCATGGCTTCTTTTGTCAGGATCCACAAACATTAATTTAGCAAACAATTTTTGAGTTACCAACGTTTAAAAGAAAACATCTAGCTTTTTTTTTCTCGCTCTTTATTTTCAACAGCGGAAATGTCCATTAAATCTTTTGTGTTGCTGTTTGGGTTGAAATGATGATAAAAACAGGCAGCTCTTTGATAGGAAAGAATAGACAATTCTTTCACTGCGATGGACTATCTGTTTTTCGAATTGAATGCCATAGAAATGAAATGGAATGATGAATTGGACAATAGGACAAATACAAAATGCATTTGTCGCGGAACATTCCACTTCTAGCATTGTACTAATTCTTTCCTGCAGAATTCCTTCTTTGTAGATATCAGATAACAATGTAAAAGAAGTGCCGGCAAGCAACCATGTTAAAATCGATAGCCTAGTGGAAATGGTGTCAGCGAGCAGAGCAGAGAAAGTCCGTTTAGATCACAGGAAGCCATCAAGGGATTCCTTAAATGATTGTTCCTCGTGAAAGAGTGATTTTTTTTAATCATTTCACCGCAAGCTGTATGTTAAAGCCTCTAAGATGGAAGGGTTTAGTAAGGATGAAAGAAACTGAGAAAACCTTACTGAAGCTCGAAAGGAAAGTAAAAGACAGAAAATGATGATTGGCATTGTATTTAAATTTTTGAATATTGGTAGGAAAACAAGAGGCCGAAAGCCAATTCCAAAAGCGAGAAGTGCGGGAGAATACAATATTAGAATAGAATTTACGGTTACATATAGCAATTTCAACATCAAAATGAAGAGGCTTAGCTGCCGATCTAATACTGCGCTTAAATTCGGGAATTGAAGTAACAAAGTGAAAAGATCATCAGAACAAATACTATATATATATATATATATATATGTGTGTGTGTGTGTTTTCTGTTTTCTTTTTAGTATTTGTAGGTCTGATGAATTGATCGTATTTACGATTCCAATGGAATAAATTATGACCATGGAATATTAGTGTTTAAGTTTTTTTATATATATATATATATATATATATATATATATATATATATATATATATATATATATATATATTGGTCCATTCATGAAATGCAATTGCCATATATGGTCTGGTACCCCCCTTCTGTTCATCTCAGGGTTCTCGCCAAAAAGAAAAGACGGATATGCAATATGATTGGCCCCTAACCTGGGGTCTCGATTCCAGTAACTTTCTTACGGACATGTTGGCTTCCCTGTCTTTTCTATAAATATTTTCATGCCATCTCTACTGACGAGCTATTTTCATTGGTGCCCTGACTGCATGAATATAAGCGAGCTACTAGGTTGGCATTTCGGTCCCTCCCTTTTACTGCCGAAACAGTTAAATATAACCACCTCTTCTACTCCATCAGCCTCTTCTCTGGCACTTCCCGATAGTGGAACTCCCTTACTCTTAATTGTTTCCCGGATAACTATAATATTAAAAAAAAATTAAATGTAATGTCAATCGACATCTTCTTATGTCTTGTTAGCCGCTCATCTTTTTATCCTTTTCCTCAACCTCATACCCAGTTTTTCCCTTACTTTCACACACTGTAACTCTTTTTGCGTCCGAGGAGCACCCTGTCTGGCTTTAGGGTGAAATGATTATTTATATATATATATATATATATATATATATATATATATATATATATATATATATATATATATATAATGTTAAATTTTCCCTTTTCTCTCTGAACGTGCGACGGTAGCCTAGAATACCTGACTGATGTCAAATCGGTCGGGTTTCGATACCGGCTTGAAACAATCGGACGTATAGCCACACTGAATAGCTGTGATACAGCGAAAAAGTCTACCTGTGGATGACCACACACACACACACACACACACATATATATATATATATATATATATATATATATAAGTGAACAGACGATTGCGTATAACATGAAACAGCCTGTCGCCTCTGAGTATTAACTTCAATGTTCACTTTTATATTTACATACGCTCTATGTCTGATATTGAGCACTTTAACCGATGAATATAGCACACCTTAAAACTATATTTCTTCATATATATATATATATATATATATATATATATATGAAAAGCAGTGCAGTGGGAAGTTACGTTACGGCTGTTGGAAAAATCTTAACTGTTAATAAAAGCACACTTTTTATAAAATATCTTTCGACAATTATCATATTCATTTTTACCTTGAATTTTACCTAAAATTACACGAAATTGAAAAAAAATGTAACATATATTCCTGAAGATGGTAAATCTTTTACCGAAAGTACTTACCAAGCATATATATATATATATATATATATATATATATATATATATATATATATATATATATATATAAATGTTCCTTGTTTTTATGATAAGTGGGTAAACTTAATATCTTACAACAATGTAGAACGCAAGGATTTTCAACGTACGCGAAATATAGCACAAATATATTTTCATAATCTATGTTCTTATCACATCGTTTCAGTCGTTGTACCCTACTGGCTTCACCATAAAACGGTGTTGTTACGTTTATGGTAAGGGAAATTTCTATGATGAGCTCCATCCAGAAAAAAACAAACAAACAAACAAGCGGTTGATTTGAAAATGTATCGCTCCCAGTGAATAAATGTATCAAGAATTAGTAATATGATTTTGAGAAAGCATTGTCAGCCATTTTTAATTTTTTAATTCTTTCGTTACTAAATCCGTCATTCGACTCACACAAATAAAGGGGCCACAGCAGAAATAAAAAGTATAATTTGAATAAGAACTGAACTTGAACCCTTTCATCGCGGCAAATATTTGCTTATGGAAGAGATTCTCTCCGTTTTACGGTCGATAAAGCAACTATTAATATTTAAACTTATACATCACAATTCATTGATCGACCAACGCCATATTTTATTTTATTTTATTTTATTTTAAAGTAGATGCTTAACATTAGTAGTATCAATATTATATTGAATTCTTTATTATATCAGATATTATTAATGTCTGTTTTCCAAATTGGAGTTGTCAACATCAAGCAAGTAGGTACATTTAAATATCTGGGAAAGTGATTTAACAGAGGAGGCAACATGAAATCCGGGAACGCATTGGACTAGAGAAAAAAAAGCCCTCCAAAAGCTAAGCAAAGCGCTGAAAAACAGGAATATTTCATTATCTGTCTATGTTTCTGAGATGTGTATTATGTACACTATTTACATTATTCTGTGACGTCACCCTGTGCCTCTGCCCCCGTGCAATCCTGTGACGACCAATGTGACTTGGTATTGGTCACGGCGCGAAATGTGACGTTCTAACTCTTGGCTGATTCGGATGGAAAGCTGGTTAGATTCGGTATCAGCTTTGTCTTTCCCAGCTAGCCTCCAACGTCTGGTTACCGAAGTAACTGCTTTGATTTCTAGTCTAATCTACCCACGTTGTCATTTGATCTTAGGTAGACGAAATCAATCAGTCGTCGGGCCGTAGTGCAAGCCGAATTCGAGCAAAGGTGACACTGCACAAGTATATGTAAAAGAAAATAAAGTAACAACTCGAAAGATTCAAATGTGTTAAAAAAGAATAACAAATATCTTTATATCTGGTTGCTGAATGCAGGACTGCGTCTTCCTCCCAAAACGCTACTATGGATACGTGACACATTGCGTTTGTTAGGCGAGTCTTAATATCTTAAGTTGTTTTTCAAGAAACTGGTTTTTGGTCTCTTCAGGCGATATTCGTAAAACTTGTTTTGGTGGCGTGAGTCTAAGTCGTTCTTCAAAAAAAAATTGTTTTTGGTTAGAAGTCTAAGTTGGAATGCGTGGATATCTTTCAGTCCGCTCCTGCGAGGCTGGTCTGCGAGCTCACAGCTCAACTCTGCTCTGTCACTCTGTCTGTGTCTGCCCAACTGCATCCGTTTATATGGACGCCGACCAAAACCGGGTGGGGGCCTTTCGTGGTTTGGGTTCCTCGATAATTCCAAATCCGCAATAAGGATTTTCTTTGTTTTCGGACAGGAAAATTTATCACTTTCTATTTTTGGAAGTCCATTACTTTCTGTTTTAGAGGGGTTCTTAAGCGAATTGTCCTCCCAAATTCTTCCTTTCTCATATTGGTATCTCACACCAATCCCCTCAGAGGGCGTCAACAGGTTTCCCTTCTTTCTCGTAGTGGTATCTCACACCAATCCCCTCAGAGGCGTCAATAGGTTTCCCTTCTTTCTCATATGTTTACCTTCGCCCATCGCTCACGCCACCATTCAGCCAATGAACGCTCGGCAGCGTGGGTGTCGCTAGTCTGGCCTCAGTTTACAATTATCGCTCAAAGAAAAAAAAATTATCTTCCTTTTTCTTTTCTTTCTTTTCCCCGATTGGGACCCCCACGACCCGTAGTTTGTTCATTAAGTCTCTATCTTAACTGAATGTCATCTGGAATTCATCAACGTGATTTTCGTCAAGTGATTATCAGAATCTCCTTGTGTCCTCAACGCCTTTGTACTTCTGTCGCCGCAATCTGTCCAGGTAACAAACTTTTATCTTGGCCAGGTCTGGACATAAGACAGGTGGTCCCTTTCCAAAACCAAATGATATCTCCGAAAGATAGTTAATGGTTTATTCTTTTCCTTTTTCTCTTCCTCCTCATTTTTTCTTTGTGGTGGTCTCAGCTGATCCCTTTCTCGGTCGGTGTTCGACCTAAATCGGATTATCTTTTAGCATTCTGCTTTGTAAGCCACTTGACCAATTTGAAATTTTCATTATTGCCATGGGCAGTTTGCTATCTTTTATTCGCCGCGTCATAGCATAAATTAATTCCGACAGATCCGAGATCTTACGAATTTCCTATCTTCTGCGAAAAAAATACTTTTTTCGCAAATGAAAATAAAATCTTTACCACTTTTCTTTTGTTAAAAAAATAACATAGCTCAGTATTTCCTTTGTGATAGCTTCTTCTCGCCTTAAATATTTCTCGCTTTTAATTTTCACGCTTAATTAGTTAGCCAAACGCTAAATAGTGTCACAATTCGGACTATTGTCCTCATCTTTATCGCCATATTTATCACAACGTTTCAGCCGTTGTACGCTCCGGCCTTCTTCAGGTGGTTGGAATGTCGAACAGAAACCTTCATTTCGCTCAAGGACACATGGCACAGGGGATAAAGGCGTTGGTTAGATCCAGTGACAGGACCCAAAGAGTGTGAGTTCAATACCCGGTTAAGGCAGTGGAGAACTTGGAGAGGGGAATTAACGGGATAACTGACATCCATTTAACATGGCGCATGAAACTGGAACAATCTACCCCAGTGAGCAAAATAAAGTGTTCAGTTCAACATTCAACCTCCTGAAGGCCGAATTATTACAACAGCCGAAACGTAATAAATATAGCGAAAAGTTGGGGGCAATAAGCGCGAATAATGTAAAGAAATCATTTAAACAAAATGGTAATTTACTCAAGTTTTTCCGTTCTATGTATAAATATTTAATAAACCTCTTCTTTGTTTTTCTTACCTAGTCATCTATTCCTTCGATACTCTCTCTAACTACAGTCTTCTTAATTCTCTGCTATTTTAAACAAAGGCAACAATACAACTAACACTTTACGCTGTCTTTTTTTATAGCTGATAATATCACGTGGCCTATATTCCAAAAATTTCATCATTCAGCCATTAATTCCATGATAATTTTGAATTTATTCTGGGAATCAGCTGCGTGGCTCTGTAATCGTGTTAACGTTATGATGCGGTAATTAAGAATCATTAACAATTTCATCATCAAGACAACATTAATTTAAAGATCAGGTTGAATTTATCTTGTGAAGCAACTGCGTGGCTCTGTAAACGTGTTGACGCTATGATTCGGCAGTTACAAATCTTTAACAATTTCATCATCAAGCCAGCCATCAATTTCAAGATAGGTTAACTTTATTCTGTGAAGCAGCCACGTGGCTCTGTAAACGTGTTGACGTTATGATATGGCAATTACGAATCTTTAACAATTTCATCATCGGGCCAGCCATTAATTTCAAGATCAGGTTGAATTTAGCCTTTAAAGCAACCGCCTGGCTCTGTAAACTTGTTAATGTTCTCATGCGGCAATTACTAATCTTTAACAATTTCATCATTCAGCCATTACTTTCATGATCAGGTTGAATTTATCCTGGGAATCAGTTGCGTGGCACTGTAAAAGTGTTAACGTTATTATGCGGTAATTACGAATTTTTAAAAATTTCATTATCAAGCCATCCATTAATTTCAAGAAGGCCGGAGCGTACAACGGCCGAAACGGTGTAATAAATATGGCAATAAAGATGAGGACAATAATGTAAATGGGAATATTTCATTAGAAAAAAAAGAGTTCTGGATTGCTATGTGTTATCCATTCTCTTATAAGTCAGTGAATGCTGGTCAATCTCTCAATGGATGAGGATGAAACTGGGGACAAGACAAATGTGGTCCTACAGAAAGAACATTCTATAGAAAAATCACACGGCCGTAGCAAGGAAATCTTAATGAAAATGGCTACGAAAAGAGCACTTCTAATCACAATCAAGAAGAGACGGTTTATATGTTGTTCATGATGACGGTCGTCTTTGAGTATAGAATCCAGAGGTTAGCAGTGAATATTTCGAAGACAGTAGGAAAGCGTTGTTCAGATTAGCAGTGGATATCCCGGTAAAGTAGTAGAGCGTAGTTCAGTAGTTCTTCCTTCTGTTCCTCTTCGCCCGACAAGCTGGCACTGGACATTCGGACAGAGTAAACAAAATGGCCGCCTTTATACACGACGGATTGAATATTTTAACTGAGTCAAATCATTTGGTATAGCTCACTAGTACATATATATATATATACACACAAAAAACTGCAACAATATATTCCTCGAACACGTGATGAGGAAGGAAATCTCGGAAAAAGTAACCTTCACAGAGCATACTGAGGGCAAGATAGGGAGATGAAGCGTGCCTCCTACTCGACGGAATTTGTGTGAATGGACCTTCAAACGGTGAGCGGGGGTTTCGAAAAGGGAGAAAAACTGCTAAGTAACCTAAGGGATAGGAACTTTTGGAGAGCCATGATCCCTATGTCTTGAAGCGCAACGGCACGTAGAAGAAGTTTTGTTCATCCAAATTTTATTTGCTTTTCGTTGCAAATCGTTAGTCTACGGTCATTAAGCATTTACAAACATCAAAAGAGCGACTCATAGTCCTGTGTTCAGAATAAGGTGTTGTCCTGATAATTTGAAAGATATCAATCGTAAACGTTTGCATTAAAGCAAAAGAAATATAATCTATCATGAGAAATGCGTGTACATTTTTCTTTGCTATGAATGCAATCTTAACGTCCTGTTGATTCATATTACAAATAAACCATTTTTCTTGGCATTTTATAGCATTATCAGAAGCGTTAAGTTGTCTCAACCAATTTCTTTACGGTGATATTCACACAGGGTATTCTAAAATATTAGAAATTGAGGTATGACAAAGAACAAAGAATATATTATACTTTAAAATATAGGCAAAACACACACACACACACGCGCGCGTTTTCGCTCAAGAAAATTTATAGGGTCAACCCACTTCCAAATTTATTATATGAATGACCAACATGATAATACAATTAAAATAATTATATCAGGCAGAAAAACGTTCAACACGCCCTCCTATATGTGTACATATTTTTCATTTTTATGTTTGTTGAATCCATATATACTATATAGCGTTGCTCCCATGAGATTTAGAATTAGAATAAAACAACCGTATTGAACAATTCATAACTTATTGTACCTGATGAATACAAAAACCATGAAACCCTGACTCGTACGATAAGCGTAAATGCATGTGTAATTATATAATTACTTAATAATAATAATAATCGTCTTCTTTTCCCTCCAGCTATGGGTAAATAGCAGGACAGACTGGGTTCTATAATCTTGGATGGCAATTGGTCTAGGAGAAGGGCAACTCTGAATTCAAAACCTTCGGAGGGTCGTTTGGGGACCTTGTGGCACGTAGTGCACCAGGTCTCTGTATTCGGCCCGTCAAAAAGAGTGGATGCTCCTGCACGAAACTTTCACCATTATAAGAAAATCTCATGCGCTGTTGTCGGGCTGTCGGTTTCCTAAGAACTGATCTGTTTAACCCTCATACGTCGAATTCGACGGGAGAAAATATCAGTATATATATATATATATATATATATATATATATATATTGATACATGTTTCATTAAATAATGAATATTGATAATGGCTTATGTAAACCGATAGCTTAGATAGGATTAAAAAATATGTATCAATATGGTGATTTTCTTTCATCTTTTAATGATAATGTTATTAGGCACATCAGACGATATGAAAAACTTTACACAAAATGGAACAAAACTTGTCTATATTATTTAATGAAACATGCATCAATGAAAAAATACCCTAAATACATACACACATTTATATATATATATATATATATATATATATATATATATATATATGTATGTGTGTGAAGAAATATAGTTTTATGATGGGCTATATTTACGGGATAAAGCGGTCAATATCAGAGATAGAACGCATGTAAATATAAATATAAAAGTGATCATTGAAGTCAACACTCATAGGCGACAGGCTATTTCATGTTAGACACAATCATCAGGCCGCACGACGATTGCGTCTAGCATGAAACAGTCTGTTGCCTCTGAGTGTTGACTTCAATGTTCACTATATATATATATATATATATATATATATATATATATATATTGAAGGTAATAAATCTGTTGCTATGTAATCCATGTGGATCTTAGTAATATGAAATATTTAAACTGATCCACAAAAAGAGCTCATTGTATTTATTATTACAGAGCAAATAATGCAATAAAATCCAAAATTACCTCATATGAGGATTAGGTTTATTTCAATTGACCAAAAATTCATGACACGAACATTTTTTTCTTAATCTGGCCGAAATCATCTGTATTCTGTTTCCTTTCCTTTTTCTCTCCATCACCTTGTTCCTGACTATCCTACATTGTGACAATGTAAAATTTATTCTCTCAACAATATTCTTCCAAAAATACTGAAACTACCATCGTCTCTCGTTTTGTGCGCATGTGTAGACGGGGCAACATCAACAAAGCATCACAAAAAAAAAAAAAAAAAAAAAAATTTTCCATAGTCATTGTATATTTTTCTCAATCTAAGGATTAATACAAATAAAAAATTTGTCATTTAACTGATTATATTCAGCACCCCGACTCCGGCGTTTTGCACACGAACCTTTTTGTAATCTTTATGTTCACTCGTCGGGAGTTTTCAGTAATTGACTGCTAATTTTCGCATTTTCGCTATTTTTATACTAAAGTAAAAAAATAAATATATATATAATATTTCTAAAGAGTTTATAGATTTTTATATTTTTAATGCAGCCCATTCTTTTTACTTCAATCGTTATTTTTATTCGATACCCGTATTTGAATAGTGTTATGGCAATTTACCCACGCACGCATGGACTCTCCCAGCTATAAATAGGAGCAGGTATTGCTTTTTGGAGAGGAACGTTTCCAGTAGTCAGCTCTGACAGTCGGACCGAACATTCTTGCTGTAACACTCGCGTTTGTATATGTTTATATTACTGTTTCTTTTAAGATATTTGGTTAATTCAATATCATCACTTGTGTCTTTATTTCTGGCTTTAAAAACGCAACAACAAATAGTCACTCCGTATTTTAAACAATGATTACTTTGTCTACCGGCCTGGGCACTCGAGAAAACTTACTAAAGAAAATTTGAAACAACGACCTCCTTTGCAAGAGAATCCACCAACTAATCCATCATAGTTTGATCGCTCAGCCACGGAGAACTTCGCAGTCAAGCAAGGATCTTTTTGCGTTTCTCGAATATTCATGTTCATTTTCCTATGGGAAACGTTAACGGATCAATTTCTAAAAATAATAATAGATTGTATTTTTGACCTGACATATTTTTAATACGTTATTTATTGGATACAAATATTTGAT
>CAHIKZ030003973.1:1242500-1405000 GCA_903632075.3 Acanthosepion pharaonis
GGGAGAAAAGAAAAGGCCAGACGGTAATAGAAGAAGAAAAAAAGCAACAGTGTGAGATAAGAGGAAAATAAAATTAAACAGGAAGTTAGAAAAGAGAGATAATAAAAGAAAGAAAGAAATAAAGAAAGAAGAAAGAAAAGGGGGGATAAGATAAAAATGAGGAAGAAGAAGGAGAGTAACAGAGGAGAGTAAAGGATAGAGAAAATTCAATTAAAGTGAAAAGAAATTAAAAGAAGAAAACGAAAAAAAAGGAGGAGAGAAGAAAGAAACAAAGATGTGGATCAATGAAGATAGGAAAAGAATAGGTTAAAGCAAAGTATGGAAAATAGGAAAAAACTAAGAAAAAAATAAGAAAAAAGAGGTTTAGAAGAGGCAGATGATAAAACCGGGAGAGAAAAACGAGGAGACAAAAACGAGGAGAGAAAGTAGTGGAAATATGGCGATATAATTAGAAAGGCTAACGAGAAGGGAGAAGAAGCAGAAAAAGAGAAGAAAGCAGACGACAAAATGAAAAGAGAACGGGAAGAAGACGACAATAAATAAGAATAGAATAAGAAAAGGTGAAAGAGAAAGAAGATAAAAATAACAAAACATAAAGTATTAAATAGAGAAAAGGACTAAAATGAAAAGTCGTGTTAGAATTAGAAAAGAGTGGGAAGAAAAGTTAAGACGAAAATGGAGAAGAAAAACAAGATAGAAAATAAATCTTTATATTTGAAGCGGAAGCGTTCTAAAATAATATCAAAGAATCCCATTTATTTATTTATTCTGTTAAACAAGCAATGTGTTTTGAGGCGAGTCCATTAGCAGAATGCAATTGACAAAATGGAGGGGACGGTATCAGTTGGGAAACAGTGGAAAACTGGTATTGTGGTGGGATTTAAAAGACGGCAGATTTCAGAAAAGCGCATTTTTTATTTAGACAAGAAGAAGAGAATAATCACAAATGGCGCCCTTCGTTCATGACTTACCAAAGCGCAACAAAAGTTTGAAGTGTCTGTTTCAGATTATAACCAGGAATAATACATACACGCATGCGCACAAAATTGTATAGGCTGAGAAAACAACGTTTATATAAAATTATAAGGAACGTACATACAACAATATGAGAATATATATTATATTAATAATGAAAGAAAAATATAAAGACATATGGGAATAATAATAATAATAATAATAATAATAAAAATTATTTTATATTTTATATTATTTCAAGTTTATTATTATTATTATTATTATTATTATTATTATTGAGAAACGTTACGTAAACCAATAATACAGGGTGTAACAGAAATACCCCTCCCCCAATAATGGTAAGTCATTAGGGTGTCTTCATCGAGTTAAAGTCTTACCATTATATAGGATATATTTCTGTACGCTATATGTGGGATGTATTTCTGCTGCACTCTGCAGTTGGAGCATTTGTAAAAGTGCACCCTCTGGGGCAAAAGTAGAGGTGATATTAGATGAATTAGGATTTTCATTTAATCATTTTCGCCCCAAACAAGGCGAGAAAACCACTAAGACGCAAGGGAGTTAATGAACAGGACCCAGAAAGATAGACGATGACCACTGAAAGTGTGTTAAAAATTTTGAAAATCGTGTTTGATGGGAAAACAAGGAATCAAAAGAGATATGAGGAACTTAAATTTGACATTGATGAAATGTGGTATCATGAAACTACAGTTATCCTTATAATAATAGGAGCACTTGGTAAAATAAAAAAAAAGCAAAGTAAAGAGAAGAACTTTAACAAAATCCCTGGAAGTCATTGTTTTCAAGATATTTAAAAGATGACTGATGCGGAACTGCTTATCTACGCAGTTGAGTGTTATCAATATAAAGAAAATATAGACACTGCACATAACAAAAACAGAATACGTAAATTCACTTCATTGCCTTATACTATCTCTTAGGCAATGGCCGAGTAATGGATTGCAATAAAACAGGGAGCAGTATTTTTATTTTAATCAGTGTCACCCAAAGCAAAACAGTACAGCCACTAAGACGTAAGGTGTTACAAGGTGTAGAGGAATTAGAAAAAGAAACATTAGTAAAGAGAAAAGAGCATTCAGCGGGACAAAAGATAGCGATTGGCATTGCATTTAAATTCTTGAAGATTAAAGTTGTTTGGAAAGCATGGCGCCGACAGAGAGTTCCACATGCGAGAGATGCGAGAAAAGAAACTGTTAGCGTAGAAGTTACGGCTACATCTAGCCAGCTCAACTGTAAATTGCTGAGATCTCGCAACCAGTTTAGTATTGCGTTCAAATTTATACAGTCTAGATACCAAAGCAAAGATCTCAGTTACCCTGAAAGTCTTTATAAAAAAAAAGGCACTGAGAGGCAACCCTACGGTCGTGGGCAAGTGACTGAAGCCTAGTTGCCGGATCAAGGCCAGTAATATTGCTGATTCTTCTTTGGATCTTATCAAGGAGCACCAGGTAAATCCCAAGTACAGCGGGCCGTATACGTCAGCAATATTCTAAGCATGTACGAATGGTGGAATTATAGAAGAAGAAGAAGAAGAAGAAGAAGAAGAAGAAGAAGAAGAAGAAGAAGAAGAAGATCTAGTACACTCTAAATCGAGAGTGGGCTACCCGACTTGAAGGTATCTTTTTATTTTGGTCTTCTTTATTATCAAAAGCTCTCACCATATCTGTCATATTTGACTGTGATGCATGTACCTAGTATACGATTATCAAATTGTATCAAACTGTATCATGATGGGTATAATGGGGTTCGTATTTTTGTACTCCAGCGACGACACATTTGCGACATACTGTTCTCTTACTCAACAGCAACAAAAATATTAAATATATATATATATTTAAAGATATTTTTGTAGGTACAAAATTTAATGTTCGAAATAAAAGTGTAAAATTTAATATTACAAGACATATTAAAACAATATTAAATAATAAAAAAAAACTCAACAACAAGGGAGGGGGAAGCAACCGGTTTCGCTCCCGCTCATCAGGCTTCCACGGGAGATTCAAAATTAAAACAGAGAAATGTGCAATAAGAATAGGTGGAAAAAAAAAATTATATATATATATATGTATACATGAGTTGTTCTCCCTATGTAGCGAAGCCGGTTGCTTCCCCCCTTGTTGTTGTGTTGTTGTTTTTTAATATTTAATATTGTTTTAATATGTTTTGTAATATTAAATTTTATACCTTTATTTCGATCATTAAATTTTGTACCTACAAAAATATTTTTAAATATATATATATATATATATATATATATATATATATATATATATATATATATATATATGCAAGACTCTGAATTATAAACGAATCAAGTTCTCCCAGTCACTGGCCTGTTTATCTAAAAAAATTAATACGCTTAAATCCGACGTTATTCCTACCGTGCTTAGGAGTAGCTTCTCTGACTGATACCAAATTAGTCGGGTTTCGATCCCGGCTTGAAACAATCGGGTTTCAATCCATACTGATGAGCTTTGAACCATAATATCATAGATATTTTACATGAACAAAGCCCTTCGTAATGTGTGGTTTTGTACTTGTTAGTACAATGTTTTGCATTTCTTTCAGGCAAGGTCTACCAGGTAAGCCTTCAATGAGTATGCGAACATTTTTTTCGATCAAACCAAGGGTTCCAACTACAACTGGAATTACTGATATCCTTTTGTGCCATTATAATCTGCAGAAACTGGTATGTCAATAAGAAAACCCATTCTGTTTTTGGGATCTTTGATCACCATGTCTGGGTGATTAACTTTGATTGTTCTTTCTGTGTGTATTGTAAAATCCTATAAAATTGTTACAGGTCGTATTTCTGTAACCGGTGATGTTCATACCAATTTCCTGATGTTTTCTTTCTGTAAAAGGTGCATACTTTCCAGTTCAGATATTAGCCCACTCTGTCATGCCGTATTTTATATTCGGCGGGTGCCAATACCCTGAAACCTGATACAAGATGGTCAATTGTTTTTGGATATTTATCACAGAATCTGCATTTCGGGTTAATATAAGTTTTCAGTATGTGTTTCTAGTTTGCAATTATTGATCTTGTGTGGCAGAATAGATAATTCGGTTTCATATTTTTAACCAGGCATTACGTAAACCCTGATGACTACAGGATTAGTCTACGTCAGCATATTTCGCACGGGCAGAGTATTGACCATAAAGTGGCTTATATTGCTAATGTTTCTGTATTTGATTCATTATATTTGCTTTTGCTTTATTTCTTATGTTATTTGCCGCTGCGGTAGGTGTATTATGTGTTAGTTGTATTTTTTGACCTACTTGAAATTCTATTTAGAATTTGTCGGCTTACTTTATTACTGAATAAATTATCATTATTATTAGAAACCACAGAAAGAAAATGATGTGCAACAGAGAACCACTCAAAAGCAGTCAAAACACATCTATGACCAAAATGAACACAAAAATACATCGCAAAGCAGAAAGAAGCCGATGGATTATTCTTCACAAATCTAGAAAAAAGGGAAGCAGGCGAAATCTTTGGGACGACGCCATTTTTTTTACACGTGACCAACAAGCACGTCACGGGTAAAACTTTCCCAGTCAGCACTCAGCTTCAACACAAGAATCTTATCTCGTACAAATCACTGATGCATATGGCAAATTGTAAACACAAATGTTCCTTTATATCAATTTGCAACAAAATCCCCCAAAAAACCTGTTTCGCTTAACCAGAAAAGGGCAGTATAAATAAATGATTCTTTCGAAAGTGTATATTTTCCTTTTATCATCATTCGACCGTAGTCGGGATCATTGAGCCAATGCTAACAACCCTTTCTTTAGCTGTATAGTATGTGTTACTCGAGAGCTACATACACTTTTTGAATTCTGAATTACTTTCTTTAGACCGGTTGCCACCCAATTATATAGAACACAGCCTGCCCTGCTATTTACCTATAGCTGGGAGAAGAAGAAGTATATTCGTGTCTTTCCCAAGAATATTAGCACGTAAGTGAATGTAGGGATACGACTGGAATTTGAACTCAACTCAACCGCTATCCATTACTTATAGATTCCATTATATCGGCCAACTCTTCTGACTTTATAAAATAATCTGCATTTAGTATTGACATCGATTTTACCAATAACTCTCACTAATATAGTTTATATTCAATAAATCAGGAAATGTTCAAGGGACTTATCTATTTAGCCGACGCAAGAGATTCGCGTCGAAACGCTAACCAAATCCAGATGTTTAAAAAATAAAGATTTATCAAATAATCAGATAATATAAATTTATCAAACACCTGACACGGATGAGCGTTTCTTCACGAAATTATTGAGTTGGTATAATCAGATATGCCATTGGAATATTTCCTGATTTATTTAATAGTATAACTTTAGTCATCTATTGAGTGCTTTTTGGTAGACGTCCTGTGCTATGAATAATCAACCGTGGTCTACTCTTATTTTGTTACTCTCTTCTTTCAGAGAGCTATTTCTGTTTAATGGGACTATAAAAGGAGACTATACTCGAACTTTGTATTCTCAGTTAAATGAACCTTTCTAAAAGCCTACACCTGTCTACGTTTGTCATTATATCCGGCTATCATGAAAAACACGGTAAATCCCCACGTATTTTGTCAGTTTTATTATTATTATTATTATTATTATTATTATTATTATTATTATTATTATGCATTTACTTTGATTACTTTTTTGTATAGTAATTTTCTTCCATGTCCAAAACAGATACCAAAGGTCAAAAATGGCATCATGACATTTTATCCTGAACATTTTTGTAAAATAAATAAAAATAATAATAATAAAAAATAAGAGCAAACACATTTTACATAAATAAATCCATTCGTAAGGTATGAGCCATACATGTGAGAATATTTTTTCTGTATATTTTAGGCTTGGGCTAACATCGATCTCTTCAATGAGTCTATCAGAACATTTTCCAATCAAACTCAGCGACCCCAAAACAACAGGAATTACTAACGTCTACATTTTTTTTTGTCACTTTTTTTTTTTTATTTTTACCCCGTGATCTTTGTGTTTTGATAGTTCTTTTTGATGGTCTTCAAAAATACATTACAGTCTGCGGAAATTGTTGATTTTATTATTTATTTGTTTGTTTGTATATTGAAGCCGTGCTTCCTTTGGCCATATCCATCTTGTTTGAAAGAAGAAGCATTAACATTATTACATGAATTATATTTTAGACGGTTGGATCTATGTTTGTGACCAAATTGTCTGAAAGTCTATAGAAAATATTAACATGGGTTTATAAAATATATTTAGATACTCTTTTCGGCTTTTCACTTATAGTCGGAATGTTCTTAGAAAAAATTATCACCAGTATTATTTTAAATTATATTTCAACAGATGCGCTCTCCGGTCTTCATAAAACTGTTTGTACGCTCTTTGAAAAAGTATTACTGGTATTCTGTACGTTATTATGATTGATACACTTTGCCGAAATCTTTTGCTTCGTCCTTTTGCGGCCTTTGTTATATTGCAACTTTTCGAATGTTCTTAGATTCGTGTTTGTAGGAAAAGTTTATCACTCATTGATATTCCTAATCATAAATTAATGAACACAGAGAAATACAAATATCTGAATGGAGAAGTTTCCCTTAATCCACAGTAAAAGAAAACATAAAAAAGAAAAAAAATCGTCTTGTTCACCACATAATCCATTTGATAAACAATTCTAGATTGGGAGAAAGACATGATAATATTCTTTTCCCAAAGTTAGATGAGAGACTCGTACCAAGAAGAAAGGAATCTCAGAATGACCACTTAAAAACACAACGAAACAAATATATTAAAAGCAGGAAAGGTTATACTTTAGTCATCTTCATGGAGAAAAAAAAGAAGAACTGATTGTGAACAAGAAGAAAAAAGATCTTAAACCGTCTGAAGTGTGCATTTTCAGATGCTAAAGCATCTGAAAATTCATACTTCAGACGATTTTGAAAACTTAGTAGAAACTATAACGAGCGTCTTAAACATGAAAGTCACTTAAATACTAATAATAAAAACAAATTCTGTACTAGAAATATTATCGACTTCAGATGAAGCCTCGTTTTCAACTCCATTTAAACGCCATACTTTTAAAAACACTCTGGAAACGATTTGCTACCATAAATCAACATGAAGTTTTGCGAGTTGTTTTCTATTATAATGATTTTTTTTTTCGAAAAGTTCCCAATTGATGTTTGTTATTGCTTAGCATATAGTGTCAGTTCCCTTATCCACCAGAAAAATTACATTTGTCAACTTTACGCCATTGTTGGGAATTAATATTGCATTAAAAAAAATGAAGTGAAGAGACAAAGGAAATTTTGTTTGCGATGGTTAAAAAGAAATTAAAAAAAAACAAGTGAATATTAAAAGACGTAGAAGAATGTCTGAGAAGAAATCTCTCAATTGGAGTAGAAATAAAGAACCAAAAGCGTTCAAGATTTTATGAGAGTAGAACTCTTCTCGATAGAGATTTGTTTCGTATTTGAAGTACAAAAAGAAATGAAAGCCTTAAGTTATCTTGTGTGTATCGCTTTGATCAGAATTGATAATAAATGTGTTTATGGTGAAAAGGGATAAAACATAGCCGGAAATGACTTTGACTGTACGAAGGAGAAAATTATAAAAAATAGAGAAACAAAGTCAAAAAAATAAAATAAATAATATTTAGATAAATAAAGCTGGAATTCTTGAACATTTCTTTATTTTCAATTATAGTATGAGAAAAAAAAAGAACTCTACTTAATTATTTATGCATGCAAAATCTATCGGAAAAAAAATCATCATTAACCTAAAATGCGGGCTGATTACTGAACACATACACACACAAACATACACATACATATATATATATATATATATATATATGAAGAAATATTCTCAGAATTAATCTGTAGAAAAAAGCAATATTTATAAAGGAGGAAAGACAATAGGAAAACAGTAGTTTTAGCCGACGCATTTTGTCCAATGTGGACATTTTCAAGGCCAAAAACGAAATGGATTTATGGTAACAAAGTATCTATAAACCAAAAAAAAAACAAAAAAAAAACAAAAAAAAACAAAGTTACTATTGAAATTTTGTTTTTTGTTTTTTTGGTCATGGATATTATGTTTCAATAAATTAATTTCATTTTTTTTTGCCATGAAAATATCTGCAATGAACGCAACTGGTCGACTAAAACTACATACTGCTTTCCTTTTTGTCATTTTTCCTTTATGTACATACATACATACATACACACGCACACACACGCACATACATATATATATAAATATAAACGTATATATCAACATAGAGGCGACAGTCTGTTTCATGCCAGACGCAATCGTCAGGCCAAGATTGCGTCTAGAATGAAACAGCCTGTCGCCTCTAAGTGTTGCCTTCAATGTTCACTTTTATATTTACACAAGTTTCTATCTCTGATACTGAGCACTTTATCCCATAAATATAGCACACTTTTAAGACTATATATATATATATATATATATATATATATATATATATATATATATATATTGTATGTATATATGTATTAGTAAGTTAGTATGTATATTTATTATTATATACTTTATAACTGTATTACGATATATGCGCGTGATCTCACGCATTTATGGTTGCTTGTATCTCTCTCTCTCTCTCTCTCTCTCTCTATATATATATATATATATATATATATATATATATATATATATGTATTAAGACTGAACATCAAATCACGGAAGAAACAACAGATCTGGTTGATCACTAATTTTAACCTGTATAGTGCCCGATTAATACTTCGATATGTAGTTGAATGGAAACCCCGGATAGTATCATCGAAAACTGTCTACAAAACTGGTTGTGTATGGTGCCAACTTCATCCCGTATGAAAAACTTAAACATTGTGCCCCCATGCTCTTCAGCGGATAGTCAGGAGCTAAAGGAGGAGGGTATAAATTGAGTCGCGACAAAAATTCGTAGCATTTTTAAATGAATTTCAACAAGAATATTTAGATATTTGTGCATTTATTTATTCAATGACTCATGTGCTATCTTGAGAATTGTTATTCTGACCATTAAATGGATTTTTCATGAATCGTAATAATTCTTAATCCGAAATTACGAAGTCATGTGAATTTTTTGCCTATATTAAGAGCATTCCAGTCAAACTGCACCAATATCTGTCGGGTCTAAAAAGTGACCTGTGATCTGGCTTGCTGTCTTAATTGAGGCCGCCAAACTTCTGTTTGTACAATAGCGGACATTTTCCTTCAGTTGCTATCTTCAATTGGTCCAGTTGGATAAGGTGAGGCACGTTGATGAATTTTTTTTCCTAATTAACGCTAAACAATAACACCCTCCTGATTGAGCTGAAAGTTGAAGTGCATAGACATCATAATTTTCATAATATTATACATTGATGACAGCATGACAAATGCCCCAACCTACTCCATCCTTGGAGCACATTGATGCACCCGGTGGGGCACGTAAATGCAGGAGTAAACAAATAAGACCAAACAGCTAAAAGTGGGCTTCAATGCTATTTTAATATAGCCAAGCGAATATACGAATTAACAGAAGTAACAAAAATATATAGGAACGTTCACCAATGTGTAAATATATAGAAAATCAGAATCTATTCATTCGAATCCTTGCATCACTGATAAATAAAAAATAGAGTTATTTACATTTTTTGGATTCATCTTTATTGCCATTTTCACGACGTTTCGGCATTTGTCCTCAGGGACAAATGGCCCAGAGGATAAAAGAGTTAGTTGGTTCCAGAGACTTGACCCAAAGGGTTGTGAGTACGGCAGTGGTGAAAAAAACAAAAAAACAAAAAAAACTTGGTGAAGTGAGTTAAAAGAAGATAACTGAAACATCCGGAAGTGGCATGGCACGTCGAAATAAAACAGTCTATCCCGCTGGTTGAAATAGAGGCTTCAGTTCCATATTCCAATCATCTGAAGAAAACCGAAGCGTACAACGTTCGAAACGCCGTGAACATGACGATAAAGATGAAGACAACAAGCTAAACAATTCAAATAATTACAATATCCATCTCAGAATTATAGACAAAAGGTTTATGACACCAAAGGCAGTGCATTCCTCATGAACCCTGTCTCCACAACTCGACCATTAGGTCGACTCATCCCGACCCCGAGAGTTGTTTATACGTGACACAACAATAAATACAAAACAACTCATCTGAGTCCGAATATGAGGATACAACCACTGGTTTTAATTCCTTTGATCTTTCCTTCTTTTACTTATAGGTGCATTCTTCTCCTCCACTTTCTCTTTTCCATTCTTTTGTTCTGCGCTCACACCTGAGATTTTCTTGTCAATGCACGTTTTCTTGGTTGACAGAAGATTTTGTTTTCACAGGTTTTCAGTGTGAATTTCTCTTTTCCTTTTTCTTTCGTCAACCTACCCTACCGCCTAAATTTTGTAAGGCTTAGATCTAGACCCACAATGTTTGCAGAACTTTGGAAGGCGAACTCACTTAAAGGAAAATTATACGAGTTTATCATATTACAAGGGCAGAAATATATTTGCAAATTAATTTTACTTCGAAAAAAAATAGAAAAAAAAAACCAAACTTTTTTTTACTTGCTGAAATCACTGATTTATCACAAATTTGGTTCTAACTTCCACGATTCGCAGAGTGTCAACTTGTAAACAAGAATGAAGCAGAAATCCTTAAATAAGCAAGTGCTGGTGCCATATGCAAACGAATAGACGATTCTGTCTCTGAAATATGCGTTGTACATCAACATACCCTGTTTGCCAATGTACCCCGCTTTGTTTTAATTCAACGTCTGGTTTGTGGATGAAGCTCGTAACGCGCAATACTTTTCCAATCACACCGTATACACAGTATCAACTTCTTCGGCAAAAGTAATTCTAATGGTGGCTCGTTACTTTTTCTACGGGAAGATCTTTGCGCCTCACTGCTGTAACCAATACAAAAATCGCTAGTGGCATTCCCTGGCTAAGTAATGGAAACCGATGGAGAAAAAAGAGACACATGTTCGATTCCTGTCGGAGGCACAATGTTTCTTTATTAGGACTTCTCAGTCTAGACCGGTTGTTATTTATTACACCATAAAACGGATAACATCTTAACCGTTTATAGTAATAAGAAATAATGTAGCATAATATATTTTTTAAATATCTAGATGTTTATACTAATAATGAATATACACTTTTTCTTTAACTCCGGGTGTTAAATAATAGTTTCAGACTTTTATTTTTTTTAGTGGCAATGTATTTTGGCTCAGGCCTTCTGAAGCTGACCTTTAAAGTCAGATGGTACACAAAATAGGTATGTCGGTTTTGATTGGCTGAGCCGAACGTGGGAATGTTAGAGAGATAGAAATCGATGTCGAAGGAGTTAAGTTTTAACCACGTCATACACAGCAGACGTGGTTACTTCATGTCTCGGGGGAACTTGCTTCCCATTGGGGGTGATAGAGCAACCCATTTGGCTAGTTAAAAATGTTACACGTTTTCAAATCCTCTTTGGTGTTGTCTCTTTTATCTCCGGACTCCAGAAACATTTCGACACCAGGCCGGGAGAAGACGAGAGAAAGAAGAAAGTAATATTAATCTTATGATCGACTCCGTCAACCAAAAGACCTCCCCAGAAGAGAGAGAAGATATACAACAGTGTATTAATTGAAACTAGCGCCCAATAACTCCACAGAAAAGAGGGGAAATTCAACAGGAGTTTCATGCACGGGTCAATTGTCAGGCTCAAATTGAAAACTTGAGTTACACGAAACTGTGAGAGACAAATGTATATTTATCATTGGTGTGAATTGCAGCTTAGTTATATTACAACAATCATTGTTTTATTACCACCAGCACTCACTGTCCGCTATTTTATAGATAGATAAATAGATAGTGTCATGGGTCCTTACCTATAACTACAGAATGAACTCTTCCTAACACTATGTATTCTACGCCTCTCAAGAGAAGGACGAATCGAGTCGAGCCGATAGTAGTTCACTCCAAACCAGACTGACAGTCATACTAACACCTTCCACATCTTGTATTATTATTTCTTGTAATATACCTTCGTTATTTCTACTCTTGTGTTCGTGTTGTTCTTCCTTGGTCCTAACCTGGACCATAACAGATAGATAGATATATAGATAGATAGATAGATAGATAGATAGATAGATAGATAGATAGATCTATGTGTGTATAACAATTTCTAAATATTCCCTCTTGGCATCGGTCGCCGATGATCTAGCGTCAAGAAAAGAATTATATTTAGCAGGAAGAAAATTCTGTTTCCAGTATTAAGAAATCTTGTGTGGTTTTAGCCCTAAACAATCTTTTCCAATCCTCCTTAGAGACCTATCCGAAATATCCATCTCTTTTGTTACCTTCCTCGTTCATCTTTGTGGATATATATTCATTCTTTTTTTTGACGTCTTCAATAACTCTCCCGGTACAACCAGAACTGTTCGCTCCTCGAATTGGGTCTCCTCCTGAAACATTTTGCACATTAAAAACAGTTTTTCTGCAAACAGTACCCTGCTTTATCAACTCGCATTTTTTTTAATCATTGATCAAGACATTAACTATATAATATATATATCAACATTAACTATATATATATATATATATATATATATATATATATATATATATATATATATATATATATATATATTAACTGTATTAATGGAGGCTTCCTTCCGAATCTCGGCTTTGAATTAGTGTAGTCCATCCGCATGTTGACTATGTCCTTATTTTCTCTTCGAGTCACATGTAATATTCATTTCAGATTTTGCTGTTTTTGAAAGTCCTCAAGTTACGTGGTGTCTGCTATTTGGTATAGATCTTTGTGATTATATAGTGCCAGTCCGCGACGTACGAAGATAGATGGACCTTGGTAAATTCTACAGGCTTCATTTGTTGAAAGCTATTTTAACCATGAATCTCAGGAAGCAATTGTATGCAGTTGACAGTTCAGATATTGCTGAACAAATTTGGAGCCAGGCGTGACATCGATATGAAAGATTCGATCAGACGAGGCTATTTAAGAACATGACTCGAATTCTTAAATTAATGTTTTGCCTTTGTAGCATCTTGAAATAATGGACAAACCCGACCTTATACAAAAATTGTTATAACTGATCCATACACTGAGAAATATGAATTGTTTAGTATTTATTAATTGTAAATCCTGAATCTTTACGATGGATTTAGAATCGTGACATCAAAGATTTTCTTTCAAATCGCGATCATGGTTTCTGTTTTGAAAAGGACTATTATCTTGAGTTCTGTTTCTTGGAACACTTGATAGAGGAGGCTGATTATTATGTTGAAGATGATTCTTACCCCATCTATGTATACTTAAGTAGGAACTTTAGAAAACATTATTTACATATTTAGTTCTCATAAAAAGGGAGTAACAAATAGCAAATAATCTACTTAACCAGGTTGTATAATTGGATCGTAGAACTCGGACTAGGATGTTTGGTTGTTTGGGGTTTTATGGCATATCAACCACTATGAGTTATTTAATGCCAAATCCAGTTTGTACATTGTTGTGGTAGGATCCACCTAATTTTCATAGTGGAGTACCGACCATATAAATATGGTTGGTACCGGGAAGACGGGGGGAGGAATCAAGAGATTCATTCCAGAGACTCTACCCGACTGCGACTAAGTCAACACATTCTCCAGGAACGTTCTTCCCAAGAATATACAAAAGACTATATGTAAATATTGTGTACACTTTCTTGTTTCAATACATTTTGTTCTAAGTACATTTTGTGTTGTATTATTATTCCATGCATTAGTCAAGTTTCAACATACATATATATATATATATATATATATATATATATATATATATATATATATATACTATGTAAGCATAATTTAAGGATAGCGTCCTTAAACCACAGCTTGTTTATTCTTACTCAAGTAAATGGTTTCAAATGTTTTTATCTGGCATGAGTTAGTTATTTATATTAGATAAACTAATTGATTTGCATCGCCAATTGATGTAACTTTTTCCCTACCAGTTTTATTTGCAGTGAATAAAGGACCAATGTAGTATTATCCAACAGTAGGTTGATTGTTTGGGTTTTCGTACTAAGAAGAACTGTAAATAGACAAAAAAAACTTACAGATAAGATGGATTGGAAGTTAGGGAGAGCCGTTATCAAACGCGACACGTAAAAGAAGAATATCAGGAACCATTGTCGACACATTTGGTTCTCATGAAAAAAGGACAAATAGAAATATATAAATGTGAAAGAGACAGCGTGACGATTCAGTGAGGGTTTTTCATTTCCCTGCGAGAAGATAAAGAAAAGAAAAAAAGTTATTTTATGTTAAATTATAAAATGTCTTAAAACGAACAAAACACATTCTAAAACTTTGTATTTCATGCACATTGTAATGTTAATTGAAACAGGATTAAATATATCTGTTGAAAAAGAAATCTTAGTGATTTATTTTGAAAGCATTTGAAAAAAAAAGGAAAGCATTTTGATCTTGAAGGCCATAAAGAAACCTGACAAAAATTTCCTGGAGAAACATTAACGCCACACGTTAGAGAAAAGAAAAAAAAACCTAGATATTCAAGCTCGGGTTTGATCTAAAGTTGCCTAGTAAAACCGCTTTCAATTAAATCGTTTTATGTGTTCATTAGAATGTAATTGTTTATCCAAACAAAATGAAAACTTTACAATGTGTGTAAAAGTATTGAAAACAAAACAAAAAAAAATACCAGTAACAAAACGGACTCTGTCTAAAGAGAAAACAATAAAGTAATGATTTCCATACATTTTTTATACAATTCCTATCTATACTTGTTCAGTTATATACAAAGTGTGCCATATATATATATATATTACCCATTATTCGTTTTATTATAAAACAAACAGTTTTAGTTTTTAGTTGATGAAACTTTACAGGTTGATTGTTATATTTATTGGCAATCTTTTACATGTATTTACAATTCAAAATGGCCACCCTTTGCGTTTCCCTAAGCCTTTAATCTCTTCTTAACTGAAATGCATGGTTTCTTCAACACGTCATTGACAAACTGTACAATGATGTCATAAAAACTTATTTAATATCTAACAATGTTGACTATGTGATATCTGAAACATCTCTCTCCAGTATGGGCCATGATGGCAAAGTCCATAGGATTAATGTCAGGGATTGATGGAAGCCAAACTGACCTATTAAAAATCCACATAAATATATCTTGTAGACGTAAGTTCTGTCTTGATTAAAGACAAAGCTACTTTCAAAAGTTACCGACAAACATGGTAAAAGTTAAAATGTTTTCTATTCAATTGTACTTCTTCAATAAACACCAAGAACGGTTTCGAAACATTAAAAGCAGCAGTCACCCAGGGCATGGAAGCAGTCCGTTTCTATCGTTTGAAATATGTTCTGAAAACTTTTGAGTTGTTTCCTGGTGAAGTAGCGTAAACTAGCATTTTGATAGTAGAGCACAGTCTCCATAGGGGAAAAATTCTTGTCCGTTTACAAAAGAATACTACGGCATTCTGCATCTTCTACAATATTTTCTTCCCTCAGTGAAGCCGTTTTTGCTTGTGGACACTTGAGAGCAGCTGTCATCCTTGAATCTTGCGTGTGGTTTTAACCCCAAATAATCTTTCCAAATCCTCCTTAAAGACCTATCCGAAATACACATCTCCTTTTTTTACCATCCTCTTTAATCTTGGTGGATATATATTCACTCTCTTCTTGAACTCTTCAATAACTCTCCCGGTACAACCAGAACTCTTCTCTCCTCGAATTGGATTTAGTAAGGATGTTTTCTCCGCTTGGAATTTTTTTGCGCATTAAATACAGTTTTTCTGCAAACAATAGCCTGCTTTATCAACTCGTAGTTCTTCATTTTTTAATCATTGATCAAGACCATTAACTATTTCCAGTATTAATGGATACTTCCTTCCGAATCTCTTGTTTGAGTTAGTGGGGTCCACCAGCATCTTGATTATGTTCTTATTTTCTCTTCGAGTCACATGTGATATTCATTTCAGTTTTTGCTGTTGTTGAACGTCCTCAAGTGATGTGGTGTCTGTTATTTGGTATAGATCTTTGTGATTATGTAGGGCCAATCCGCGACGTACGAAGATGGAGGGACCTTGGTAAGTCCTACAGGCTTCATTCGCTATTTTAACCATGGATCTCAGGAAGCAGTTGTATGCAACTAACAGTTTAGATATTTCTGAACAAATTTGGAGCCAGGCGTGACATCAATTTGAAAGATAGAGACCTATCTGAAATATCCATCTTCTTTTTTTACCTTCCTCGTTCATCTTGGTGGATTCACTCTCTTTTTGACGTCTTCAAAAACTCACCCGGTAAAACCAGAACTGTTCGCTCCTCGAATTGGATTTAGTTCGGTTGTTTACTCCTCTTGAAACATTTTTGCGCATTAAAAACAGCTTTTTCTGCAAACAATAGACTGCTTTGTAGAACTCGTAGTTTTTCATACCAGTAATTTTAAATGGGATAATTTGATCGCGTTTTGTTTGAGCGGCCATGTTTTATTAAGCTGTAAACGATAAAAGAAAATAATGTTTGAAAGCCTTTTTGTAATCATTTCACCCCAAGATGCTACTAGTACGCAGAGAGTTACAGAGAGTGGAACTGAGAGAAAAGACTGAGTATAAAGGCTATTAAGGAAAGGATAAATGATGAACAAGACGATAGACGATGGCGATTGACGTTGCATTTGAATTATAGAAGATTGTTGTTATCAGAAAAGTAAGTAAACAGAAGGAAGTTCCACGGACGGTAAGTGCGAGAGAAGAAACTGTTGGAGTAGTAGTGATGGTTACCTTTAACTAATTCAACAGTAAAAGGTTGGGACCGAAATGACAATCGAGTACCACGCTTAAATTCATGAAGTTGGGTCACCAGGGAAAAAAGCTTGTGAGAGCTGTTGCTATGAAAACATTTGTAGAAAAGACAAAGGGAAGCCACACCATGTCCGTGAAAAAGTGACTGAAGGCGAGATGGCAAGTCAGGATCGATTACATTGCAGATTCTTCTTTGGATTCTGTCAAGAAGCTCGACATGAATAGCTAGAGCATTAGATCAAATATGGTAACAGTATCCAATGCACGGATGAATGGTAGATTTGTAAATGTGCAAGATGGACTCTGACGAGAAAAACCTTCTTGCAGTAGATGAAGCTATTGATTCAATGTACTTGTTCCACTTCAAATCAGTTGAAAAGGTAAGGCCAAAAATGCGCAGTGGGACGCTCTCCATGAGTCGAGCATCAGTCATGATGATGACGGGCAGTAAAGTTTCTCTGTGGTGGCTAAATAAGAGCAGTTTCATTTTGGAGGCATTAAAATTTACAAGCCATTTCCTACCCCAGTAAACCACTGATTGAAGGTCCTTTTCAAGAGCAGTGGCCAACTTTAATTTGCCGGATTTGCTATTGAGGCAAATGGTAGTCTCATCTGCATTAATGCGTACTTGAGAACTGATGACATACAAAATGTGAAACTATTTTTTACGAATAGGTAAGTTTCAGTGTATGCTTAAATAATGATCATTTTTATGCCTCACACGGGATAGATAATTAAACGACTAGTTTTACTTCTTTGCATAATGTTCATATAAAAAAATGTTGAGTTAATATTAAAGCATTGAATAAAAGTGCGACACCGAAATCCGAAGGCGCATTAGAATAGCGAAAGTCCTTCCAAAAGCTAAGTAAAGTATTAAGAAAGAGGAAAATTTCGTTAGAAACAAAGAAAAGAAAAACGAACTGATATGTGATACCATTCATCCTCTACGGCAGTGAATGTTGGACAATCTTTTTAGAAATGAAGAAGAGAAATATAGTTTCTACAGCAGGATGCTGAGATTTACATGATAGAAAATAGAAACAAAAAAGAACATATATGCTTACAATCAAAAAGTGACACCTAGTGAAGAAAGATGACCCCGGAGAGTCCGTACCACACATGGTATATTTAAGGCAGGAAGAACAGAGGAGAGCAGCAGGTTAGTTAACTAATGAAGGGCAGAACAGGGACTGGCAGAGACAACAAAAGGATAAACCTAAGAGCTATAAATGAGAGAAAGTTGTGCATATCCGTGTTTTCGTAGTAGACATCACTGCTAGTTAAAAAGACTAAGATTACCTCTACTGCCCTGTGCATTCGAGAGACTTAATAAAAAAATATATTGTGAATATAGGCAGGGCATACGTTGTGGTAAACCCCCCTACAGTAGAATGAACTCTTCCTCTTCTCATAAATACAAACTGCGAGAGTCGGATAGCGTGAAGAGATGTGAAGTGAAGTGAAGTGGAGTAGTAGACGCAGTGCTAATCTACTTATTACTAAAACTATTGTTTTGTATATATCTTCAATATACATTTTCAATCTACCTTCGTCTTCCGTGTCTTTCTTTCTGGACCTTAAACAGGCCACAACAGTTTAAACCTGAGTCAGGACGCTGTGAGCTCGACCGCTCAGTCATGGAAAGCTTTCAAAACAAAGCATGGTTCAGTTATCCTATTTAAGAAACGCATAACTATTGTTTGGGATCCACAGAATACCTTTTCCGTGGATTTTAGCATACGCAATGTAATTTCAAAGGCATTAATTCGTTTTGTACAATATCTGACATTATTCATATAATTTAAACGCTATATTTAGTGGATAGATGTGTTTCCAGAAACTCCATGCTATGGAAACAGTGTAAGTTTATGTATGCTGTCCTGTGAATTCGATAGTGTTAATCAACAAAATGTTTTTTTTGGTAGGTTTCAGACCCGCGTCCCACTTATAGGGAATACCATCATCCTCCTGGTGTGCTTTCGACAGCTCAGCCACGATGTATAGTCTGTATCCTCGCCTATGTTAATTCCCTGTTGATTATAGTCATAACCTTGCTGCATTTAGTGTTACTGTAAATTTTTTTTCGTAGGAATTAGTTTGTAAGTCCTAGAGTTGATTGCCCCTCACCCAAACCGTATTGTATTCAGCACTGTCCTTCTCCAAGTAAGCAAAAATAACGTCGGCTTCACGAACCATTCGATTGTTTGACTAATGCAGAGATGTGTGCCGGACTAATTATCGGGGATTAATACAGTTTTCAATACGACCCAAAACAACACACGAGAAAACAAAGAATCCACTTCGGCTAATCAAACAAATAAATGTATGGTTATCTCCCTTGCAGTTCAAGATGATGGCTATGTTCTTCTTTGATTATAAGGGAATAAATAGTATGCTACAAATTCTTTACACTAGGACAAACGTGTTTATATGGATGTGCTGAAAGTTTTAATGGAATCTGTTCGCGGTAAAGAACTGTAAAACTTTCCTGACAATTAAATTCTCCATCCTTATAAATTCCACCAGAGATCAAGACTTGTTGTTTTCTGTCCGCTTTCTAAGTTAGTCAGGACTTTCTAACCAACTTGGTATATTCTTTCCTCTCATGATGTCGGCTATTCACTGGGATAATCGCATTTAAAAACTGTACTGTTACCTCCTCGAACTGACAAGCACTGAATTTCATCTTATATTGGAGAGTCTAATACAGTGAAAAGTATAAAGATGAAAAATATTTAAAGATATTTACTTGGAGATGAATTGCTGTTATAGTTTATGGGTGTCTTCTGCGCTTTCAGAAGACATACCATGATGAGAAAATTTACAATTTTTCATTCATTAATAAGTAAATAAATAATCGAAAAGCATTTTTTTTTCTGATAAAGTCAGAAATGAAAAAAATAATCCATCGCTTGCAAAGTAGATAAACGTTATTTTTAGAATTTCAAAAAGAAGAATAACGAAAAACAATAACCATAAGGATGCGACAAATAATTAAGAAAGAAATACGCTGTAGATATTTACTTCATGTGGAAATTAGAAAAATATTGTCAAAAACGATATTTTATTTTCCGTTGTTATTTTTTTTATTTCCATATCATCTTAATAGCTCAGAGAAAATAAAATATATATATATATATATCTTTTAAAAAAATCATTTTTACCGTCGTTTTTGCTTTTACGAAATATTTGCCGCCATCTTTTTTTCCACTGACAACAAATTCAACTGGTTGAATGAGTTTGTCATTTTTTCTTGCAATTTCATTTCCTTTTTATTTTTCGTTTACACATATCATTTATCTGATGAAACATTTCGTCTTCTTTCCTCCTAAATAAAAAATAAGCTCATTTGTGTTTCATTTATTTTCAATATTTTTATTTTTTTATTTTTCAGTTTGTTTTTTTTTAATATTGTATTTGTGCATGGATATTCTTCGTTTTAATTTCGGTTTATTTATTTTTCAAATCTTAAAATCCAGATTTGTGTGGCTTTATAATAATAATAATGATGATGATAAAAAGAAAACCTTTTCTTTTCTGCTTTCTTGGGGCGATTTTTATAGAGCCACTAAATACAGCACTTTGTAGGTTTCAATGAAATATTTCTGTAATGGAAGATTCCTTTCAAATAACCTGGAAAAGATGAGATTTAAGATGACAAGAAATGAATACAATCGCAGAAGAAGAAGAAGAAGAAGAAGAAGAAGAAGAAGAAATATTTGAAGAAGTAGTTGTAGTAGAAGGGAGATTTGATGAAGAAGAAGAAGAAGAAGAAGAAGAAGAAGAAGAAGAAGAAGAAGAAGAAATATTTGAAGAAGTAGTTGTAGTAGAAGGGAGATTTGATGAAGAAGAAGAAGAAGAAGAAGAAGAAGAAGAAGAAGAAGAAGAAGAAGAAGAAGAAGAAGAAGAAGAAATATTTGAAGAAGTAGTTGTAGTAGAAGGGAGATTTGATGAAGAAGAAGCAGAAGGAAGATTTGAAGAAAAAGAAAAAGTAGGAGGAGGAGTGAGAGGAGGAAGATTTGAATAAGAAGAACGAAAAGAAGAGGAAGGAGAAGGGATAGGAAGAGAAGAAGTAGGGGAAGCAAGATTTAAATAATAATAATAATAATAATAATATTAATAATAAGATGAATTAGAAAAAGGATTTGAAGATGGAGAAGAAGAAGAAGAAGAAGAAGAAGAAGAAGAAGAAGAAGAAGAAGAAGAAGAAGAAGAAGAAGAGTAAGAAGGGAGAGGTGATGAAATAAAAGAAAAAAGACGACGAAAGAGGAGAATGAGAAGTGACGGCTTTCAAAGGATGGAAGGGTAGAAACGATAAAATAAGGGAGAAAGTTAGAGAGGGTTGAAAATAAATAATAAAGCTACGAACCTGGAAAACTGTTGCGAAATAACAAAAAAAAAAAAGAGATGAAGGATGTATCAATAGATAAAAAATAGAGAAAATGGAAGGAAAGAAAATTATGATGATATAAGAGTAAGTAAAGAACCCAGAAGGGGAGAAGAAAGAGAAAGAGCAATAAAAATCGTTGACGAGCCATGAAGAATAAACAGATTTATTGTCAACAAACGAATTTAAACAGGAATTGAAAGAAAGGGATAAAAGAAACTTGTCCGTAAAGAAAACAGTTATTAAAGATAGGATAAACAAAAACTGAAAGCAGAAAAGCATTTCTGAAGACATGAATGAAATCTTCAAGAAAATTGGAGGAAGGGCGTGATGAACAAATAGATAAGAAAGAAAGAAAGAAAGATAGAAAGAAAGAAAGGATGGAAGGAAAGAAGAAAGAAAAAAGAAAAAAAGAAAAGAAAAGAAGGAATATAAAAAGGAAGCTGGAAAATAAACTTGAGAATAAGAACAATAACTAAGATAAAAGGAAGAAGTTGATTAAAAGAAAAAAGAGAGGTGAGAATAAAAAGACAAAAACGAGAAAAAACGATATTTAGAAATAAACAAATTAGAAAGAAGTAGAATTTTTTTTAAGAAGACAAACAATAGAGAGTAAGAGGCATGAGGAAAGAAAGATAGACAGAAATATAGAAAAAAAAAATAACCGAAAATAACAGTAAGAAAGAAAGACAAAAAGAAAGAAAAAAAGAAAGAAAAAAAAAGAAAATATAAAAAAGAACAAGGCGGAAGTGAAGAAATAGAACGGAAAAATGATAAGCAAAAAAACAATTAAAAAGAAAAAAAATCAACAATAAAATGTAAGCAAAGACGAAGGAAATTATGCGAAGTTATGAGAAGAAGAAAAATATGAAAAAAGAAAAGGGGAATAATAAATAACAATGATATAAAAACGCGAGGAAAATGCATAGAAGAAGAAAAGAAAAATACGACAGTTCCAAAACGAACAAATCAAAAAAAAAAGGTAGGAAATGAAAATAAATAGAAAAAAATGTAACGATGAACAAAAGACAAACGAGTAAAGTAAAGAATTTGAAGAAAAAAGAAATTAAAGACAAAAAACCCCGACGAAACAAGAAAAGAAATAAATAAAAAGACCAAAGATAGTAAATGAAGAAAAATGAAAAGAAGAAAGAAAAGATAGTAAGCAAAACATAGGAAGAAGAAAAAGAGAAAAAATTATGTTAAAAAAAGTAACGGAAAGGTATATGAAAATCTCCAAAGATGGCGGAGAAAAAAAAAACAATAAAAAAAATAGAGGAGTTAAAAATAAAATCTAAGTGAGGAAGATAGAAAAGAAAAAAAAAGTGAAAACTAATGATAGAAAAAAAAAGAGTAAGTAAAATAAAAAAGCGACAAAAGAAATAAAATATTTTAAAACAAAGCAGAGACATGAAAATTTAAGAGAAAGGAACTGGGACAAATGGACGAAAACAAATGAAGGAAAACAAAATGACGAAAACAAATGAAGGAAAACAAAATGACGAAAACAAATGAAGGAAAACAAAATGACGAAAACAAATGAAGGAAAACAAAATGACGAAAACAAATGAAGGAAAACGAAATAAAGAAAAAGTTCAAGTATAATCAGAAGATAAAGACATGTTGAGTTATGCATATATATATATATATATATATATATATATATATATACAAATATAGATAACTATATTCGTTTCGAAAAACCCTCGACATATTTATCACAACGTTTCGGCCGTTGTACACTCCAGCCTTCTTCAGGACACATGGCACAGTGGATAAAGGCGTTGGTTAGATCCAGTGACAGGACCCAAAGAGTGTGATTTCAATACCCGGTTAAGGCAGTGGAGAACTTTCAGAACTTTAACTGATAACTGACATCCATCAAACATGGCACGTGGAACTAGAACAGTCTACACCGGTGAGCAAAATAAAGGGTTCAGTTCGACATTCCAACCACCTGAAAAAGGCCGGAGTGTACAACGGCCGAAACGTTGTGATGAATATGGCGACAAAGATGAGGACAATAGTCCGAATAATGTACGTAATACCTCATCTCAGAAATATAGACAAACTCTAGTCCTGTGAAGTTTTGTTCAAATCGATTGAAAAATGTAGTAAATCCGATCCAATATATAAACGTACAGACACACACATACGCAACCTTGATGGATGTCAGTTATCAGTTAAAGTTCTGAAAGTTCTCCACTGCCTTAACCGGGTATTGAACTCACACTCTTTGGGTCCTGTCACTGGATCTAACCAACGCCTTTATCCACTGTGCCATGTGTCCTGAAGAAGGCCGGAGTGTAGAACGGCCGAAACGTTGTGATAAATATGGCGACAACGATGAGGACAATAGTCCGAATAATGGAAATAGTTTCACAGGACTACGTATAATTACCTTGCGGTGGTTCTAACATCGCCAAAAATTGGAAAAACACAATTGATTTTGCATGAAATCAATTTGAAAACACGATTAAGAGACATCGCTTTTGTGGAATGAAAGGAGGACAACTCATATCGAGTTACACTTATTATAAAACCCAGGTTGTTCGTGTGTGTGTGTGTGTGTGTGTGTGTGTGTGTGTGTGTGTTCGTTTATATATGGTATCGGATTTCCTACATTTTTCAACCGATTTCAACAAAACTTCACTTTTTTTGGCAGGTAGTGTTTCTTATTGCACACTTTTTTCTTTATTTTTACATTCAGAATGCTTTAAAAATTCCATTTACAAGACAATTGTTTATAATAAAATTCTATTCAATCGGTGGACTCATAACGATTGAAAACAATGTTTTTGTTTGAGTTTGGGTTTGACCAATTTGTAAAAAAAAACGAAAAAACAAAACAAAAAACAAAAAAAAAATAATTAAGACATGCATGTCCGTCAACCGTGAACAATAATCTTTGTCGATTATATTTTTCAGCCTTTATGAGGGTCGATACTGGATCTATCTCTTACTGTTACATTCCCGGGCAACGCCGGGCTCTACTGCTAGTATATATATATATATATATTTCAGTTCATGACGAAAAGGGAATAAAGTTAACAGAAAAAGAAGAGATCATAATGAAAAAAAAAAAAAGAAAATATGTAAAAGAAAAGTATTACGAAAGAGGAATATTTCGTTAGAAACAAAGAAAAGAAAAAAATGAACTGAGATGTAATACCATTCATCCTCGTTTGCGTTCACTTTCGGAAATGCCCATGAAAAAGTTATTAAACTCTCTCATCTCCCGCTCAGATTTATGGGAAGACATCGTTGGCAGCCAGTCTAGGAGGACAACACGATTCAAAACAACCGAGAATAGGATCAAGAAACCGCTCCACTCTCTTTCTCACAAAAATAATGGCAACTGACAGAGATTACAGAAAATGTAGCTGAGAGACATAATCATAAACATCATGAAGGGGCAGGTCATAAAATATTGTAGTAAGGAATTATATCAGGATCGAAGAGAACACACATTATCAATTGGCTGTGTATCTCTATTAATCTTCCCGTTATGGGTATGACGATAGACTACATCTGCGTCCTGGATAAGACGATAAACTAGGACCCAAAACAAAGCCTCTTATCAGGAGTTTTTGAAGAGCGTAGAACCACCTCTTAATTGCTGGTGTTCCCAGGTCCACCCTGATCCGAGCTCGTAGCACCTGCTAGGGTCCCAGCTATGGGTAAATAGTTAAGCCCCAAACTGGGGTCAAAACACTATGAAATTGTTAAAATAGGTTTTAAAACCAGAAAAAAAAAGAAAAAATAACTTTGTAAAAAAATTATTACCAGCAATAAATTTTTGAAGAAAAAAATTATTACCGGGAATACATTTTTGGAAAAAAAATATATAATACCAGCAATACATTTTTGAAAAAAAAAAACAAAAAAAAAACATATAACCAGCTAAACATTTTGGAAAAAAAATATATCACCAGAAATAGATTTTTGAAAGAAAAAAAATTTTTTACCCGCAATACATTTTTGAAAAAAAAAAAATTACCAACAATAAAAATGTTGTCTGCGTTAAATAGCTCGTTGATAGTGATGTGCCGTAAAATAAGACAAACCAAACAATCTATTTATCTTCAGCAGATGCTTGCAAAATATTTAATTAATTGCAGTTATAAATGATAAAAATGCGTGAGAATGCTTCTCTTAATATAAAAGATTGCAACAAATGTATTTTGCTTCTATGGTGGGAGGCGTCCCTTCAGGACGGGATCGGCCAAGGCTCTCGAAAACGTCCTATATTTGTAGCTCTCACCAATGTTTGTCTTATCTCTCCCACTCCCTGTTCTGTCATCCTCTTACACCAGTGTGATTAGTAGAGTACTCCCTGTTTCGCTCAACTTCTAGCCTGCAATATAACCTGAGACTGTCAAAATTAATGCAGAAATCTAAGTATTTTGAACGCAATTGCATGCCTCCTACTACAGATAAAAAGTATTGCGGGTAAACTTTAATAAAAATATGTGTTCAAAAAAATATAGTGGTTTGTTTATATTTAGGTGTTCACTATTTGTCCATAGTTGAGAAACTCACATGTGCTAAAACCCGAATCAGATTGAACGTAGGAACAACATACATAAAAAGGTATTTTATCCCTAAATATAGTAAGACCTAAATATATATATATATATATATATATATATATATATATATATATATATATATATATATATATATATATTCCGGCCACTGAATACCTTTGTTGTGAGATTGTCTTTTATAGATCGGACTTTTGAGATAAAAAGAGATATGATCATTGTCATCTTTAATAGAAATAAGTAAAAGTAGAACGAAGAATAACACAAACTTGAATAAGAGAATATAGGAAAATATGATTACATATATATATATATATATATATATATATATATATATATATATATATATATATATATATGTATGTATGCATGTTTCATTAAAAACGACAGACAAGGTACTAAGGTTGAGCTTTTATTTAATTTTTCTAGTGTTCTGACAAGAGCTTTCTTTTCTGGACAAAGGGTGTGTAAGAACTGTCCAAATGTTCTATATTTCCGAGCGCTTTCGGCTATACCTTTAGCCATTATCAAGGATGATTCGATTATCAGCTTAGTAGAGTGTGTGTGTTCTGTGTATGTTCAGTGTGTGGTAGTGATGTTTTTAGTTCCCGAATACGGTTAGCACATTGTGGAAGCTTTAATAATAAAAAAGAAAAAGCCAACTCTTAACAATATTAACTATGAACAAAGCCATCCTAAAGTGATATATCGTCGACATTTCCAGGGAGAAAATCGACGAGAACTGGAATCCAGTCAAAGAAAGGCACAACTCTTCACCGCAATTTCAAGGTCCTTTGAAGCCATCCTAAGTGGTATATCGTCGATATTTCCAGGGAGACAATCGACGAGAACTGGAATCCAGTCAAGGTAAGGCACAACTCTTCACTGCAATTTCAAGGTCCTTTGAAGCCATCCTAAGTGATATATCGTCGACATTTCCAGGGAGACAATCGACGAGAACTGGAATCCAGTCAAAGAAAGGCACAACTCTTCACCGCAATTTCAAGGTCCTTTGAAGCCATCCTAAGTGGTATATCGTCGATATTTCCAGGAGACAATCGACGAGAACTGAATTCAGTCAAGGTAAGGCACAACTCTTCAGGTCCTTTGAACAACTCGTCACAATCGCGAGAATGGAATTCAAAGAAAGGTCCTTTGAAGCCATCCTAAGTGATATATCGTCGACATTTCAGATGAAAAATCGACCTTAAAGAGAACTGGAATCCAGTCAAAAAAAGGCACAACACTTCACCGCAATTTCAAGGTCCTTTGAAGCCATCCTAAGTGATATATCGTCGACATTTCCAGGTGAAAAATCGACCTTAAAGAGAACTGGAATCCAGTCAAAAAGGCACAACACTTCACCGCAATTTCAAGGTCCTTTGAAGCCATCCTAAGTGATATATCGTCGATATTTCCAGGAGACAATCGACGATAACTGAATCCAGTCAAAGAAAGGCACAACTCTTCACCGCAATTTCAAGGTCCTTGAAGCCATCCTATGATATATCGTCGACATTTCCAGGAGACAATCGACGAGAACTGGAATCCAGTCAAAGAAAGGCACAATTCTTCACTGCAATTTCAAGGTCCTTTGAAGCCATCCTAAGTGATATATCGTCGATATTTCCAGATGAAAAAAACGACCTTAAAGAGAACTGGAATCCAGTCAAAAAAAGGCACAACACTTCACCGCAATTTCAAGGTCATTTGAAGCCATCCTAAGTGATATATCGTCGAAATTTCCAGGTGAAAAAATTGACCTTAAAGAGAACTGGAATCCAGTCAAAAAAAGGCACAACACTTCACCGCAATTTCAAGGTCCTTTGAAGCCATCCTAAGTGATATATCGTCGACATTTCCAGGGAGAAAATCGACGAGAACTGGAATCCAGTCAAAAAAAGGCACAACACTTCACCGCAATTTCAAGGTCCTTTGAAGCCATCCTAAGTGATATATCGTCGATATTTCCAGGGAGACAATCGACGAGAACTGGAATCCAGTCAAGGTAAGGCACAACTCTTCACTGCAATTTCAAGGTCCTTTGAAGCCATCCTAAGTGATATATCGTCGACATTTCCAGGGAGAAAATCGACGAGAACTGGAATCCAGTCAAAAAAAAGGCACAACTCTTCACCGCAATTTCAAGGTCCTTTTGAAGCCATCCTATGATATATCGTCGATATTTCCAGGGAGACAATCGACGAGAACTGGAATCCAGTCAAGGTAAGGCACAACTCTTCACTGCAATTTCAAGGTCCTTTGAAGCCATCCTAAGTGATATATCGTCGATATTTCCAGGGAGACAATCGACGAGAACTGGAATCCAGTCAAAGAAAGGCACAACTCTTCACTGCAATTTCAAGGTCCTTTGAAGACATCCTAAGTGATATATCGTCGACATTTCCAGGGAGACAATCGACGAGAACTGAATCCAGTCAAAGAAAAGGCACAACTCTTCACCGCAATTTCAAAGGTCCTTTGAAGCCATCCTAATGATATATCGTCGACATTTCCAGGGAGACAATCGACGAGAACTGGAATCCAGTCAAAGAAAGGCACAACTCTTCACCGCAATTTCAAGGTCCTTTTGAAGCCATCCTAAGTGATATATCGTCGACATTTCAGGAGAAAATCGACGAGAACTGAATCCAGTCAAAAAAAGGCACAACACTTCACCGCAATTTCAAGGTCCTTTGAAGCCATCCTAGTGATATATCGTCGATATTTCCAGGGAGACAATCGACGAGAACTGGAATCCAGTCAAGGTAAGGCACAACTCTTCACTGCAATTTCAAGGTCCTTTGAAGCCATCCTAAGTGATATATCGTCGACATTTCCAGGGAGACAATCGACGAGAACTGGAATCCAGTCAAAGAAAGGCACAACTCTTCACCGCAATTTCAAGGTCCTTTGAAGCCATCCTAAGTGATATATCGTCGACATTTCCAGGGAGAAAATCGACGAGAACTGGAATCCAGTCAAAGAAAGGCACAACTCTTCACCGCAATTTCAAGGTCCTTTGAAGCCATCCTAAGTGATATATCGTCGACATTTCCAGGTGAAAAAATCGACCTTAAACAGAACTGGAATCCAGTCAAAAAAAGGCACAACACTTCACCGCAATTTCAAGGTCCTTTGAAGCCATCCTAAGTGATATATCGTCGACATTTCCAGGGAGAAAATCGACGAGAACTGGAATCCAGTCAAAAAAAGGCACAACACTTCACCGCAATTTCAAGGTTCTTTGAAGCCATCCTAAGTGATATATCGTCGATATTTCCAGGGAGACAATCGTCGAGAACTGGAATCCAGTCAAGGTAAGGCACAACTCTTCACTGCAATTTCAAGGTCCTTTGAAGCCATCCTAAGTGATATATCGTCGACATTTCCAGGGAGACAATCGACGAGAACTGGAATCCAGTCAAAGAAAGGTACAACCCTTCACTGCAATTTCAAGGTCCTTTGAAGCCATCCTAAGTGATATATCGTCGACATTTCCAGGGAGACAATCGACGAGAACTGGAATCCAGTCAAAGAAAGGCACAACTCTTCAACGCAATTTCAAGGTCCTTTGAAGCCATCCTAAGTGATATATCGTCGACATTTCCAGGGGAGACAATCGACGAGAACTGGAATCCAGTCAAAGAAAGGCACAACTCTTCACCGCAATTTAAAGGTCCTTTGAAGCCATCCTATGATATATCGTCGACATTTCCAGGAGACAATCGACGAGAACTGGAATCCAGTCAAAGAAAGGCACAACTCTTCACCGCAATTTCAAGGTCCTTTGAAGCCATCCTAAGTGATATATCGTCGACATTTCAGGGAGAAAATCGACGAGAACTGAATCCAGTCAAAAAAGGCACAACACTTCACCGCAATTTCAAGGTCCTTTGAAGCCATCCTAAGTGATATATCGTCGATATTTCCAGGGAGACAATCGACGAGAACTGGAATCCAGTCAAGGTAAGGCACAACTCTTCACTGCAATTTCAAGGTCCTTTGAAGCCATCCTAAGTGATATATCGTCGACATTTCCAGGGAGACAATCGACGAGAAATGGAATCCAGTCAAAGAAAGGCACAACTGTTCACTGCAATTTCAAGGTCCTTTGAAGCCATCCTAAGTGATATATCGTCGACATTTCCAGGGAGACAATCGACGAGAAATGGAATCCAGTCAAAGAAAGGCACAACTCTTCACCGCAATTTCAAGGTCCTTTGAAGCCATCCTAAGTGATATATCGTCGACATTTCCAGGGAGAAAATCGACGAGAACTGGAATCCAGTCAAAGAAAGGCACAACACTTCACCGCAATTTCAAGGTCATTTGAAGCCATCCTAAGTGATATATCGTCGACATTTCCAGGTGAAAAAATCGACCTAAAACAGAACTGGAATCCAGTCAAAAAAAGGCACAACACTTCACCGCCATTTCAAGGTCCTTTGAAGCCATCCTAAGTGATATATCGTCGACATTTCCAGGTGAAAAAATCGACCTTAAAGAGAACTGGAATCCAGTCAAAAAAAGGCACAACAGTTCACCGCAATTTCAAGGTCCTTTGAAGCCATCCTAAGTGATATATCGTCGTCATTTCCAGGGAGAAAATCGACGAGAACTGGAATCCAGTCAAAAAAAGGCACAACACTTCACCGCAATTTCAAGGTCCTTTGAAGCCATCCTAAGTGATATATCGTTGACATTTCCAGGGAGAAAATCGACGAGAACTGGAATCCAGTCAAAAAAAGGCACAACACTTCACCGCAATTTCAAGGTCTTTTGAAGCCATCCTAAGTGATATATCGTCGATATTTCCAGGGAGACAATCGACGAGAACTGGAATCCAGTCAAAGAAAGCCACAACTCTTCACTGCAATTTCAAGGTCCTATGAAGCCATCCTAAGTGATATATCGTCGACATTTCCAGGGAGACAATCGATGATAACTGGAATCCAGTCAAAGAAAGGCACAACTCTTCACCGCAATTTAAAGGTCCTTTGAAGCCATCCTAAGTGATATATCGTCGACATTTCCAGGGAGACAATCGACGAGAACTGGAATCCAGTCAAAGAAAGGCACAACTCTTCACCGCAATTTCAAGGTCATTTGAAGCCATCCTAAGTGATATATCGTCGAAATTTCCAGGTGAAAAAATCGACCTTAAAGAGAACTGGAATCCAGTCAAAAAAAGGCACAACACTTCACCGCAATTTCAAGGTCCTTTGAAGCCATCCTAAGTGATATATCGTCGACATTTCCAGGGAGAAAATCGACGAGAACTGGAATCCAGTCAAAAAAAGGCACAACACTTCACCGCAATTTCAAGGTCCTTTGAAGCCATCCTAAGTGATATATCGTCGATATTTCCAGGAGACAATCGACGAGAACTGGAATCCAGTCAAGGTAAGGCACAACTCTTCACTGCAATTTCAAGGTCCTTTGAAGCCATCCTAAGTGATATATCGTCGACATTTCCAGGAGACAATCGACGAGAACTGGAATCCAGTCAAAGAAAGGCACAACTCTTCACCGCAATTTCAAGGTCCTTTGAAGCCATCCTAGTGATATATCGTCGACATTTCCAGGAGACAATCGACGAGAACTGGAATCCATTCAAAGAAAGGCACAACTCTTCACCGCAATTTCAAGGTCCTTTGAAGCCATCCTAAGTGATATATCGTCGACATTTCCAGGAGAAAATCGACGAGAACTGGAATCCAGTCAAAAAAGGCACAACACTTCACCGCAATTTCAAGGTCCTTTGAAGCCATCCTAAGTGATATATCGTCGATATTTCCAGGGAGACAATCGACGAGAACTGGAATCCAGTCAAGGTAAGGCACAACTCTTCACTGCAATTTCAAGGTCCTTTGAAGCCATCCTAAGTGATATATCGTCGACATTTCCAGGGAGACAATCGACGAGAACTGGAATCCAGTCAAAGAAAGGCACAACTCTTCACCGCCATTTCAAGGTCCTTTGAAGCCATCCTAAGTGATATATCGTCGACATTTCCAGGGAGAAAATCGACGAGAACTGGAATCCAGTCAAAGAAAGGCACAACTCTTCACCGCAATTTCAAGGTCCTTTGAAGCCATCCTAAGTGATATATCGTCGACATTTCCAGGTGAAAAATCGACCTTAAACAGAACTGGAATCCAGTCAAAAAAAGGCACAACACTTCACCGCCATTTCAAGGTCCTTTGAAGCCATCCTAGTGATATATCGTCGACATTTCCAGGAGAAAATCGACGAGAACTGGAATCCAGTCAAAAAAGGCACAACATTTCACCGCAATTTCAAGGTCCTTTGAAGCCATCCTAAGTGATATATCGTCGATATTTCCAGGAGACAATCGTCGAGAACTGGAATCCAGTCAAGGTAAGGCACAACTCTTCACTGCAATTTCAAGGTCCTTTGAAGCCATCCTAGTGATATATCGTCGACATTTCCAGGGGAGACAATCGACGAGAACTGGAATCCAGTCAAAGAAAGGCACAACCCTTCACTGCAATTTCAAGGTCCTTTGAAGCCATCCTAAGTGATATATCGTCGACATTTCAGGAGACAATCGACGAGAACTGGAATCCAGTCAAAGAAAGGCACAACTCTTCACCGCAATTTCAAGGTCCTTTGAAGCCATCCTAAGTGATATATCGTCGACATTTCCAGGGAGACAATCGACGAGAACTGGAATCCAGTCAAAGAAAGGCACAACTCTTCACCGCAATTTCAAGGTCCTTTGAAGCCATCCTAAGTGATATATCGTCGACATTTCCAGGGAGAAAATCGACGAGAACTGGAATCCAGTCAAAAAAAGGCACAACACTTCACCGCAATTTCAAGGTCCTTTGAAGCCATCCTAAGTGATATATCGTCGATATTTCCAGGAGACAATCGACGAGAACTGGAATCCAGTCAAAGGTAAGGCACAACTCTTCACTGCAATTTCAAGGTCCTTTGAAGCCATCCTAAGTGATATATCGTCGACATTTCCAGGGAGACAATCGACGAGAAATGGAATCCAGTCAAAGAAAGGCACAACTGTTCACTGCAATTTCAAGGTCCTTTGAAGCCATCCTAAGTGATATATCGTCGACATTTCCAGGGAGACAATCGACGAGAAATGGAATCCAGTCAAAGAAAGGCACAACTCTTCACCGCAATTTCAAGGTCCTTTGAAGCCATCCAAAAAAAAGTGATATATCGTCGACATTTCAGGGAGAAAATCGACGAGAACTGAATCCAGTCAAAAAGGCACAACACTTCACCGCAATTTCAAGGTCCTTTGAAGCCATCCTAAGTGATATATCGTTGACATTTCCAGGAGAAAATCGACGAGAACTGGAATCCAGTCAAAAAAGGCACAACACTTCACCGCAATTTCAAGGTCTTTTGAAGCCATCCTAAGTGATATATCGTCGATATTTCCAGGAGACAATCGACGAGAACTGGAATCCAGTCAAAGAAAGCCACAACTCTTCACTGCAATTTCAAGGTCCTTTGAAGCCATCCTAAGTGATATATCGTCGACATTTCCAGGAGACAATCGCAACAAGGTCCTTTGAAGAACTGGAATCCAGTCAAAGTCAAAAAAGGCACAACTCTTCACTGCAATTTCAAGGTCCTTTGAAGCCATCCTAAGTGATATATCGTCGACATTTCCAGGAGACAATCGACGAGAACTGGAATCCAGTCAAAGAAAGGCACAACTCTTCACCGCAATTTCAAGGTCTTTGAAGCCATCCTAAGTGATATATCGTCGACATTTCCAGGGAGAAAATCGACGAGAACTGGAATCCAGTCAAAGAAAGGCACAACACTTCACCGCAATTTCAAGGTCCTTTGAAGCCATCCTATAGACATTTGATATATCGTCGACATTTCCAGGTGAAAAATCGACCTTAAACAGAACTGGAATCCAGTCAAAAAAGGCACAACACTTCACCGCCATTTCAAGGTCCTTTGAAGCCATCCTAAGTGATATATCGTCGACATTTCCAGGTGAAAAATCGACCTTAAAGAGAACTGGAATCGACAGTCAAAAAAGGCACAACACTTCACCGCAATTTCAAGGTCCTTTGAAGCCATCCTAGGAGAAATGATATATCGTCGTCATTTCCAGGGAGAAAATCGACGAGAACTGGAATCCAGTCAAAAAAAGGCACAACACTTCACCGCAATTTCAAGGTCCTTTGAAGCCATCCTAAGTGATATATCGTCGATATTTCCAGGGAGACAATCGTCGAGAACTGGAATCCAGTCAAGGTAAGGCACAACTCTTCACTGCAATTTCAAGGTCCTTTGAAGCCATCCTAAGTGATATATCGTCGACATTTCCAGGGAGACAATCGACGAGAACTGGAATCCAGTCAAAGAAAGGCACAACCCTTCACTGCAATTTCAAGGTCCTTTGAAGCCATCCTAAGTGATATATCGTCGACATTTCCAGGGAGACAATCGATGATAACTGGAATCCAGTCAAGGTAAGGCACAACTCTTCACTGCAATTTCAAGGTCCTTTGAAGCCATCCTAGTGATATATCGTCGACATTTCCAGGAGACAATCGACGAGAACTGGAATCCAGTCAAAGAAAGGCACAACACTTCACCGCAATTTCAACGTCCTTTGAAGCCATCCTCACCTGCAAAGTGATATATCGTCGATATTTCCAGGAGACAATCGACGAGAACTGGAATCCAGTCAAGGTAAGGCACAACTCTTCACTGCAATTTCAAGGTCCTTTGAAGCCATCCTAAGTGATATATCGTCGACATTTCCAGGGAGACAATCGACGAGAACTGGAATCCAGTCAAAGAAAGCCACAACTCTTCACTGCAATTTCAAGGTCCTTTGAAGCCATCCTAAGTGATATATCGTCGACATTTCCAGGGAGACAATCGACGAGAACTGGAATCCAGTCAAAGAAAGGCACAACTCTTCACCGCAATTTCAAGGTCCTTTGAAGCCATCCTAAGTGATATATCGTCGTCATTTCCAGGGAGAAAATCGACGAGAACTGGAATCCAGTCAAAGAAAGGCACAACACTTCACCGCCATTTCAAGGTCCTTTGAAGCCATCCTAAGTGATATATCGTCGACATTTCCAGGGAGAAAATCGAAGAGAACTGGAATCCAGTCAAAAAAAGGCACAACATTTCACCGCAATTTCAAGGTCCTTTGAAGCCATCCTAAGTGATATATCGTCGACATTTCCAGGTGAAAAAATCGACCTTAAAGAGAACTGGAATCCAGTCAAAAAAAGGCACAACACTTCACCGCAATTTCAAGGTCCTTTGAAGCCATCCTAAGTGATATATCGTCGACATTTCCAGGTGAAAAAATCGACCTTAAAGAGAACTGGAATCCAGTCAAATAAGGCACAACACTTCACCGCAATTTCAAGGTCCTTTGAAGCCATCCTAAGTGATATATCGTCGACATTTCCAGATGAAAAAATCGACCTTAAAGAGAACTGGAATCCAGTCAAAAAAAGGCACAACACTTCACCGCAATTTCAAGGTCCTTTGAAGCCATCCTAAGTGATATATCGTCGACATTTCCAGGGAGAAAATCGACCTTAAAGAGAACTGGAATCCAGTCAAAAAAAGGCACAAGTATTCACCGTAACTTCAAGTTCCCCTTTTTGAAGCTATCCTAAGTTATCGATATGCAGAAATGCCTATTGATTTCAATTACTGCGATCTGATCTGGTGCTTCTGCTAGAGATTTTTGACAGCATCAGCTATGCAATCTGATCTTGTGTCTCGGCTTCAATGACTTTCCTACCACCCTAACGTGCCTTCCCTGTATCTGTTCAATAAACAATTTTCTGAGGATATCTTTGGCAACAAAGAAAAGAATACTTGAAAAGACTCGAGGCCACAGAGATGTTTTTCTACAGAAGGATGCTAAGGATATCATGGGCCGAGTGTGTGAGCAACGATGAGATCTTAGAGAGGTTGCAAAGGAGGAGGCTTATACTTAATATCAGAAAGCGGCAGCTGAATTTTCTGGGACACATAATGACGAAAGAGGGCCTGGAGAATCTGATACTCACCTGTCGAATAGAGGGAAAGAGAGACAAGGGAAAACAACGCATGACATACCTACCGGGCTTAAGCAAGTGGAAGACAGAACGTGGTCTGGGGGAGGAAGCAGAGAGAAGGAACTTGTTGAGAGCTGCAAGGGATAAGGGGAGGTGAAGAGCCATGATCGCCTACGTCCTGAAAGGACATGGCACATGAAAAGAAATAAATAAAGAAAGAAGAAAGAATGTGTTGTTTCCCTGTAAGGAATACTGTCGTATGTTTGGGTCAGTAATTTTGTCTAGCTAAATTTAAGATTAGACAGATTTAACACCAGTCTTTCACTTACATCTTTTAGCTTTCTACCTCATTTTTGTATTCTCAAAATAAATTTTGCTTTTCTCTTTCGTTCATCGCACTGCTAGATTGGCAGATAGGTCTCGTCCTTTTACTGATGAAATTGTTAGACGTAATTGTAATTTCTATTTTAAACATTCTATGAATCTTCAACTTCTGTGTCCTTGAATCCTGGTTTCTTAAAATTCTCTCACACGCCGCAACGTTTCCCATTTTTCTACCTTCTCAATAATACCTTGCCTCTTATTTAAATTCTTTCGATTTCAGCAGATATCCAAGTGGGGCGGGGGAAAACGTCGCTTTCTACAGAGACAATGTGCATTGACACAGAGAGAGGCGCCTTTCACGCGTCTTTTCTACCTTTCAATGCGACATAATGACATGGATTACATAGCACATGTTCTCCGCTATCGTAAGATGAAGGACTGATATATGCTGTTTCCAGCCTCTCCACTGATCACAGATTTCAGCATCTTTGGCTCCCGGCCACTGAATACCTTGTTGTCGGATGGTCTTAAATAGATCGAACATTTGAGCATAGAGATGAGATACAATACAGATTCAGATAAACAGAGATTATTATTTTCATCTTTAATAGAAATAAGCCACACAGAACGAAGTAGAATAAAAGTATATATGATTATTCACACACACACACACACACACATACACACACACACACACACACATATATATATATATATATATATATATATATATATAATTTAAAAAAAAAACATGCTACTTTAAGGTTCGATTAGTTATAATTTATTTCACCAGAGATATTTTTTTATATCTTCCTCTGGGTCTTCAGTTTCACTTTCAAGGGTGAAAAAAATGAATTCAAAATTTACACTATGTCTCTTTATATAAGCTTAATACTACCCTTCAAAAGTGTGAGGGTTAGATCATAATTCATTTTTTCGGCCTCGAAAGTGAAGTCTGAAGATCCAGAGAAAAATAAAATTTCTAGTCTAATAAATTATAACTAACGGAACTTTTAAAGTGGGCTTTTTTTCTTTAAATTAAATTATTCGCTCTGGCTTAACATTGAGCTCTCCGGATTTCATCCTCCTTTGGATTATCCATACGGATTAACAAGATTTTCGTTACTAATAATACATATATATATATATATATATATATATATATATATATATATATATATTAGTAACGAAAAAAAATATATATGTATGTATGTATGTATTGTACATAAAGTACTAGTGTTAATAAAATAGTGTTCGATCTAATACAACAAATCTATTAAGTATATATTGATAAATATAAATATTATCCATCACCAATAGCACGACTCAGAGTTTACATGCACAGATATTTTTACCTCTATTCAAGGGAGGTAACAGACATGTCCACATTCACAGTTTACACAGATATTTATCGAAAATTTGGCGATTCAGGATTGGATTTTTCTATCCATTTTTTCGTCAGAAGAAACTGTTGATCCAAGATATGTGAACGCCTCAACAGTTTTTAATGCCGTACCATTTGATATATATATATATATATATATATATATATATATATATATATATATACAAGTATTTTATACCACTGGATTTTTATATAGTTTTAAAAATGAAGGAGTGCATTCTTTTAAAGGAAATTTCTTAGCCGAACACTTCTTTAGAAAGATTCGCTGGAACAACAATAATTAAAACAGCGAACCTGAAAAAGATGAACACGAGGTGTAAATAAAGAGTCATAACTAAAATAAATTTATACGAAAAACAACAAATCACTGTAAATAAGATCCTACTAACTGTAAAACAGAAAGCTAGCAACAGTATTCACTTGACTCAGTCAATTTGTGAGTCACCGATTGGATTTCATTTGATCAACAACCCGGGTTGCGCTTCCGAATATGTTGACGGAGTGTTCACAGTTCTGCTCAGGGATCGGTTGGTTAAACGTGTACGATTTTTAGAAGCGGTTTAGAAGCAGAGACCTAAGATTAAAAATGGCATCATGACAATTTCTACTGCACTCCCCACCAAATAAATAAATAAATAAAACACAAACATATTTTCCATAGATAAAGCCCTTCGTAAGTTGTCGTCTGTACTCGTGAACACAATATTCTATGTCTCCTGGGCGGATCGTGAGTAAAAAGATTTTTCTGTTTTACACTCACTAGGAGCTGATTTACGCCAATTTATTGTTTTTAGTAATACATTTATTTCAGTTGTGACACCTTACACCCCCACCCTACGTGTTCAACTTTTTCAGTTTCGCCGTTTTGATGATTGTGGTTGTAATGAATCTTTCTGAAGAAGTGTTGAACCAAAAAGGTTCCTTCAAATGAATGCGCTACGTCAGTTTCAAAACTATATATACATACATACACACACACACACACACACACACACACACACACACACACACACATATATATATATATATATATATTTATATATATATATATATGTATATATATGAAGAAATATACTCTTCAGGTGTGCTATATTTATGAGATAAAGTGCTCAATATCAGAGATAGAGCCTGTGTAAATATAAAAGTGAACGTTGAAGTCAACATATATATATATATATATATATATATATATATATATATATATATATATATATATGTATGTATATATATGAAGAAATATACTCTTCAGGTGTGCTATATTTATGAGATAAAGTGCTCAATATCAGAGATAGAGCCTGTGTAAATATAAAAGTGAACGTTGAAGTCAACACTATATATATATATATATATATATATATATATATGAAGAAATATACTCTTCAGGTGTGCTATATTTATGAGATAAAGTGCTCAATATCAGAGATAGAGCCTGTGTAAATATAAAAGTGAACTTTGAAGTCAACATATATATATATATATATATATATATATATATATATATATATATATATATATATATATATATATATATATAGGCAAATTTATCAAAAAGTTTTATTCCCATTTTATTACTTTTAGTGTTTCTAACAACCAAATAATTGAAATATATACTTGTAGTTCGTCTTCACTGACCAGAATTTGATTCCCGTTCCTGGAGCGTTCTCGAAAAACATAGTTAGCCAGATGTTTACGCAGGGGCAGAATGATTGGACATTCAAAAGCAAGTGACTTTTTACTACGGAATAGCATTTTAGAAAAAAATATGTTTCGCTTACTACTAAATGTAATGTATAAAGATGTTTACGAAAGTACGGAAAAGTGTTATAAAGGCTTTTTCTATAAAAAAAAAAAAATTCTAAAACTTTTTACCTTCTGCAATACATACCTACCTACATACATGGAATTTAATGCAATAAACACGCATTACACACACGCAAACACACACACACACACATATATATATATATATATATATATATATTGAACAATAAAAACATATTAAAAAATTAAAATCTTCAGACACACTGGGTTGTAGATTAATATTCTTTCGTTTATATATATATTTATTTATATATATATATATATATATATATATATATATATATATATATATATATATATATATATATATATATATATATATATATATATATATATATATTCATGTAAGAAGGAAAGAAAGAAAAACATATTTGACAGGTGAATTAATCTCTGGTCCCCCAACAGGTGTCTCATTTAATCTAAGACACAGGGAACAAGAACAGACGCGTAATTCCATGCAGCTAGATTATGGTCGTAATGAAGTGTATTATTTAATATTAGCTGGAATAGTTTTCTTCAAAAAATTTCACAATATTGAGGCACTGAGCAGAGTTGCCTTTGTAGGTGGTGCCACAGGAGATCCTCAGACTTTCTTTTCAGCTTCCGGTATTTTTGAAACAATTGCTAATATCATTCCTACTCATTGAGTGCCTGACAAATATTAAAAAAAAAAATGGAAGAAAAAAAATGGTGACAATGGTGTGAGGATGACATAAAAGAGACAAAGGGTAGTGTTAAATTCTTTGAATAAAGGTGATTAATCGAAAGGAATTTTGTCGAAAAATATTACAATTTTTTTTTCTCGGAGAAAAAAAGCAAGATTTGACAGTTTAATTTTTCCAGCATAATATAATAATTAGTGAATGTTCATAATTTGAGCTAACCTTTTATTCACTACTAAGACGTGTCTCTCTGAAAATAACGAACAAGAGACAAGGTCTGTCCGGAAAGTGCCTAGCTATTTGGAATAGCTTGGGAACCGTTTGAGAGGTCTCGATTTAATATTCCGATTCATGCCTGAAGAGAGGCTCTCCTACGAGGTTACGCGGTTGGCAGTTATACGCCACTAAGTGAGTTTGTGTTCGGTGTGACCCTCGTATATGACAATGTGCCTGCCCTTTCTTTATTCCCCCTGTAATTTTTATTCTTTTTGTAGAGAATCGAATCGTAGAAATCTGATAGCACTTCTTCATTTTTTATTTCTCTATTATAATTGTACTTGCCAGTTAGCACGACCGTTACACCCTGCCAATGCCTAATAAATAATTGACTATTCCGTTTTGATCACGTGCAAAGAGAGGAAAAGACACTACTTGGTTTCAGTGCAAAAAATGAAAGCAAGAATGAAGTTAAGATAGACGTGAAGAGAGAGAGAATCAGAATAAGCTGATAAGAACAGATAATACACTTTGATCGCAGCGAAAAGTGCCAAGAAGCGTTGATTTACTTGACTTCCCTCCACTGAGCTAGGTTTTGACAAAAGATCGGTTTTTAATGTGGGGACCTGAGTGTTTTCACTCGGGCCGCTGGTCTAAGTTTGTTTTAGCTGGTCATAGCTTGTCCAAGCTGGTCGGAGCCGGTCTAAGCTAGTCATAGCCCCTCCTAGCTAGTCAGAGCTGGTCCAGGTTCAAAAATAGCCCAGCGCCGCAGTCGTCTGTTGCATTGGGATCTGTATTACTACCGATCACCGCTCTTTAGTGCAATCAGGGAGGTGCTACCGCGAGCAGCTGTTTCCCGAGATCGGGTAACATTCAAGAATATTTTCATTTGCGCTCTCTCCACAGACAGAGACACAACTGAGAAGTGAATTGTAGTTACACCGCCCGAGGGCAGATACTAACCTTTAACCCCAGCCAAAATTCCCAGAAGGGATGGAAACATTTTTCAGATTCACAATATCGAACGAAAGAAACCGAGTACGGCAATCCTCAAAAATCCAGTTACCAAAAATAAAATACCATCTTCTGTTGAATTATTTTTAAATTATTATTAAATGTTCGCAAGACAGGTATTTTGCTCGTATTGAAAGAGGGGAAAAGACACTACTTAGTTTCAATGAGGAAATGAAAAAAAGAAAGGAAAATAGAAGTGTTTATCGTCTGTTTCAGTGAAATGGAAAAAGATGTCAATTTTAAATCTTTTCATTTCAAGCGTCTTTTAAAGTAATGACTTGCATTCATATTTACAATTGTTATTGCAATATTTTGTTAAAGTTGTTAAGCTCAAATACTTAATGATGTACAGGGGAATTTCTACAGATATTTTATTGCCGTAGAACTCGCCATGGGCTTATTCTAATATTAAGTTAACAATTGAGATTTATCAGAAAATTTTAATAGAAAAAAAGATTTTCTAGATATTATTATTATTATTATTATTTTCTTTGATTTCTGACATTTACACATTTCTTTCCGGGTCCCGCCCAGGGACCTAAGGTTAGAAATGGCGTCATCACACTTTCCACTGACAAAAAAAAAAAAAAAAAAGACAGATAAAGCCTTCCGTAAAGTGTGGTCTGTACTTGTCAGAACAATTTTTTGTATCTCTTTGAGGCATGAACTTCCAGGAATCCCTTCAATTAGTATACTGAATTCTTTTCCAACCAATCCTAGGGTTCCAATTTATTATTATTATTATTATTATTATTATTATTATTATTATTATTATTATTATAAAATAAGTACAAAAATAAGGAAAAGTTAAACATCAAGAAAAACATGCAGTAACTCTTATTCCTTTGAATTGATATGTTTTTCCATTTTTCGTTTCAACTGAAGCTCCCTTGATTGCCTGAAAGTCTTAATTTGGTTTTCATGGGAAAATGAATGAAAGAAAGAAAGAAAGAAAGAAAGAAAGAAAGAAAGAAAGTACTTAACGTCTGTTTCAGTGAAATGGAAAAAGTTTTCAATTTAAAATTTTTTTCGTTTGTACCTACGTCTTAAAATAAGGACCAGCATTCATATTTCTGATGGTTATTGCAATATTTTGTTAAGCTCAAATATTTAATGATGTGATAGGTGAATTGCTACGGATATTTTATTGTCGTAATTTTCGACAGGGGCTTCTTCAATCTTTAACTAAAATTAATATTTATCAGAATATTAAAATAGGAAAAACGTAAAATTGCCACGTATTAAAACTAGTCATTATTAAGCTACCACAATATTTTAAATTCTTTCATAGACTGTTGTTGCAAATTTTTTCATTATTTTGAAATTTCAATACATTTAAACTCATAGCAAGATTATTCAGCCATCAAAGTATTTTCTTTGGTTGTCTCAAGTCTCCTTTTCATCTGTGTTGGAACTTCCTGCCATATTGGAGGATTAATATTAAAAAGCAGTTCACCACTCTTTTCACTATATCCGACAACAGCGTTACTATTTAGATTTCCTTTAGTGCGACCACTAGCCTTTTCCTAAATTAAAATCAGGCATATTGGAGGAGTGGTATTACATGACAATTAAGCACTCCTGAATTTATTTCCAATTAAATGTTACTGTATTTTAATATTTTCATTATTACAAGACATCGTTCGATATTCCAATGCCTCTTCGAATATGGATGCCACCTTTTCCATCGTTTGTTATAAAACTTCTTGCGGAATTAATTTTCTGCACTTGATTTATGTTGATCGCCCCAGTTTGAAAGCTCGCATTTTGGGCTCTTTCTCTAGCTACGGAACACAGGTTCCGTCTTCTTACTACTGATGTTTAGTCCTTTCTTCTCGTTTTCCTTTGTTACTTTGTTTGGAACCACCTAAAGTTTTCTTTCTGCGTCAGAAATCTGCATCTCTTATCTTTTTGATGCTGTGTCAAGCGAACAATAACTCCGGGTACAACTCCCAGATCTCATACGATTACCTCGCTGTATAGTTTGAATAAACTGGGTGATAAGACGCATCCTTGTCTATCTTTTTCTCTGCATTTGTTCAATTTATTTCATCTGCGTATGCAGGATATTTTATATCAGGAAATCTGGATTACTCTAATATTTTTCCCAAATAATGTTTTCCTGACAATAGTTCATTGTGTCGTACCTTGTGAAATACTTTTTGTTGTTCATTAAACTGGGGTTTATTACTGGTGCTTTTATTTGCTTTTTTTATCATTGTTTTAAGAAACTGGCTAAACGCTGGGCATACAGAATGTCAGATGTAAAGACAAACGAAATAAAAGGGATTTTTTCAAACAGAAGTTTTTGTTCTTAATGTAAAAAGTCATTTATCGATATAGCAACAAATTTGGTTAAGTTCTCAGTAGTAGATTTTCCCAATATCGAAATAAATCATCAGTAAAAGTTACAGTCTGGGAAATTTAGTATCGAAGTAGGACTTCCTTCTCAGTCTACGTGCTCGCAACTGTGACTCCTACAAAACGGTTACTTCACACTCTCACTCTCTCACTCTTTCACTTCCGGGTATTCACCGGCAGCAGTACAAGTACACACTGGGCGAGTCCAAGTGTATAAAAAAGGGGTGGACTCCTTAACAGATAGATAGATAATGAAATGACTAAGATAGTGTTGTGGATTCCGGGATGAAATCCGGTCTCAAATGAATGACAAACGCAGGAATGAAATATAGCAGATAAATGTATTGACGTAATAATACAATTGGTAATACGGTTAGTAGATCCAGAAATGCGGTTAGTAGCAATAATAATATATATACAGTCTGGGAAATTCAGTATCGAAGTATGCCTTTCTTCTGAGTCTACGTGCTCGCAACTGTGACTCCTACAAAGCGGTTCCCTCACTCTGTCTGACTGTATCACTTCCGACTCCCAGGTATTCCCCGGCAGCGCTACAAATAGGCACTGGTCGAGTCCACTTGTATGAAAAAGGGGTGGACCCCATAACACAATGTATGTCATGCTTTAATTTTATAAATAATCTTTTTAAAATCTCTAATGATTTGTACGCCTTTTTTCAAGGAACATATTTTTATTTCAACTTACTGTTTTCAAATGTCCATTTTAAATAATTTATTCCGTAGAGTATAAATTTTAATGGAAGGGCAAATTAAATTTAACCCGTCCTTAGATTCGGCGGCGACTGGAGGGCTGGAGTGAGGAGTGTGACTGTGTTTGTGTTAAGGAAATATCATATCATTCAGTAGTATTGTACATAAAAGTACAACAGAAAATTCACAGATTAAGAGATACATATGCACACAAACAGAGAAATACATAAACGCACTAACGCGTAGACATATATGCAAACACACACGACAAAGAGAAACTCACGTTATTAAAAAAATATCTGGCTTTGTCTTCACTCATTTTGCCTACGTGTAATTTTTTTTTTAAAAATAAAGATTTATTTTTATAGAATTATTATAATTAATATTAAACTACGAAAATGTGTTTTTTTTTAATTTTAAAAAATTATATATTTTAGTTTGAGTAAAGGAATCATTTTAGCATCTAAGTTATATCAATAGTATATTTTGTTAAAGATTGTAACGAGCCCCACAAAAACAGATGCTTAGAAACATCACCGATATATGAAGATATATATATATATATATGTGTGTGTATATATATATATATATATATATATATATATATATATAGATAGATAGATAGATAGATAGATAGATAGATAGATGTGTGTGTGTGTAGAGATAAAGAGAAAGAAAGAAAGAGAAACAAAGATATAAGCTTAAATGACAGTGAAAGATAGATAACATTCAAACAAGCAAAAGTTACAGACACTACACTCTAAACCAACTTGGATTATTGCATTGTAATATACAAAACACACACACACACACACACACACACACACACACACACACACACACACACACACACTCCCATACATATAGGCAGATATACACTTAAATAATAGTGCAAGGGAGATAAGAGTCATAGAAACAAAAGTTACAGACATTATATCAAAAATCTTCTTACGAATTACACAATGAAATAAAAAAAAATACAAATACATCCTTTCACACAAACACACGCTATATATATATATATATATATATATATATATATATATATATATATATATATATATATATATATATATATATATATATATATATATATATAAAGGTATAGAGTTAAATATTTCGATAAATCAAAACGAAAATATTTTGATATAAATGGTTCAGATTTTTGTGTTACAAACTCTCAGGCTGATAGAAGGAGATTAGCGGAAAACGCCAATTATATATTGGATACACATTCCATAGAAAAATGTAAATAGCGATAGAAAACTAAATAGAGAGGAAAAATGTCGAAGCATGCAGAGGGACTAACTTTATTAATAATGGTTCGGGAGCCATAAGCAAAATCTGAAAAATGGTAAATGGCAATAAATTGATCGAATGGAAAATTACTTACGGGATTATTTCAATGCGGAGATATCCTACGGGAAAAAATGTTTGCATCTACGAATAATGTAAAGAAGATGAAAAATCAGAGACGAAAATAAAGAAAAAAACAAAGAAGAAGCAGAAGAAGAAGAAGAAGAAGAAGAAGAAGAAGAAGAAGAAGAACAGCAACAACAACAACAATTCGGTTTAGAATATGGAGAAGTAAAAAAGCAGTGATTGTTAAATATAAAATGAATTTACAGAAATATAAAACCTATGTCGGTCAAGAAGAGAATAGAAGTGGAAATAGGAAAAAAGGTTGAAGAAACAAGATGAGGGATAATGGGGTCAAGAAGACGACGACGAAAAGAAGGAACGAAAAAGCAAAAGAGAATAGAAGGTCATGGGAAAAGAATAAAAATGAAAAAGAAAGAAGACAGGATTATGAACAAGGTGACGCAGAAGAAAGAAAGAAAGAAAGACAGACAGAAAGAAAAATTAAAAAAGAAAGAAAGAAAGAAAGAAAAAAGGAAAAAGAAAGAAAGAACGAAAAAGGAAAGCAAGGAAGAAAGAAACGGAAGAAAGAAAAGAAGTAGAAAGGAAGAAAGGAAGAAAGAAACGGAAGCAAAACAAAGGAAGGAAGGAAGGAAGGAAGGAAGGAAGAAAGAAAGAAAGAAAGAAAGAAAGAAAGAAAGAAAGAAAGAACAGAGGAATTTCCCTGAGAAGGAAGAGAAGAGAAAAGATAGGTGGGGAGAAGACGCACAGATGTTGAATTTGAGAAAAGGCGGAGTCGACGTAAATTACATCAGAAGCATTTCACTCACTTGCAATTTTATCATGTCAAAACCGATCTCAAATGGAAACAGCAATAAACAAAATTAGTCCATAAGAAGAGGGGGTGCTGCAAAGCTCACAGACCGTCCCACTCAACAAAGTCATTATTCCAATGAGCCAACCTCAGAATGGTGATTTTACGACATGGTTTTGTCTCAGAGCATTTCAATACCCCTTGTAGATAGATAGATAGATAGATAGATAGATAGATAGATAAAATGAAGAGACTGGGATAGATAGATAGATAGATAGATAGATAGATAGATAGATAGATAGATAAAATACATTATGCTCTCTCTACACACCCACACTTATAAACACACATTATATATGCGTGTGTTTCTTTTTTACATCAACAATTAACATATTAACTATATATATATTTAAAGTGGTCTGTTTTTATTTAAATTATTTGCTCTGAATTTACATTGAGCTCTCTGGATTTTATCCTCCTTGGGTCTACCCATAGGGATTACTTTAGTTTTCCATAAACTACCTAACTATATATATATATATATATATATATATATATATATATATATATATATATATATATAGGTAACTATACGCTTCAAAAAAAACCTTCGAATTTTTGATTTCCCTGACGATCCGCTTAGGTGAAACCTGGGTAGGTTTGTCTGGCTCACTAGGTTTATATATATATATATATATATATATATATATATATATATATATATATATGTTATAAAATTTTACTTATCTACCAACTCCAATTTCTTGTGCCAACTCATGATAATAGGTGCAAAATTAAGAAAAAAATGCATAAAATTTTAGAAGGGAAAAATATTTATTTTTGCCATTTACAAATACGAAAAGGTACAATACAAAGGTTGCACAACGTTTTCTTTTTGTGCGCCTTTTTGGGCCTTTTATTAACAATTTTCTGAGGTAACAAAAATGTGTTGTCGACAGAAATAAGAAAAAATATGTTACAATTTGTTTGATAAGGACACGGATTCAAAGTCAAGAATTAAAGCCTTTAAAAGCGGAAAAAAATAGTAAGGACTTGGAGTAAACATGACAAAATTACGCAAGGCAGAAAACTCAAAATGCACCCCGTCCGGGACGTCTCAGCTCGAAGGGGTTTCATGTTTTCAATTTGTTTTCTCGAGGGTCCTTTGAATTTTACCGCAAAGTTCTCATGAATGTTCTTTGGTGTGAAGTCTTCTCCAGAAGGCTCAGAACGAAATTTCAGTTCTGAGGTAGAATCTATCTATTTCCTCGTATTGATTTTTGACCTCCCTATCTGGAGCGGTCCTTTTAAACGTGTGCGTTAAAATGCCTTCTTCCTCCTCTGTTAATTGCTTCACAAGGGCAACAATTTTTACACAAACCTTCTAGCCTTCAGAAGAATACACTTCTCTCAAAAACGTGGATAAAAAAATACAACCTAGACGATTCTATATTTACAACTGTAATATTTTTAAAATAATAAAAATCAAATTTGTATAATATATAAAACAGACAAGCAAACACTTTCTAGTATTTGGTCATCCTAATTTATTACACCTCTTGTCCTATAAAAATCACAATGCATTTTTCTCATAAACAGTTGTTTTTCATTCAGACCTAAAGAAGCCGAAACCTGAAGAAGCGTCGTTTATAGCTTTTCCACTTTGTCTCATTACACACACGCATATATATATATATATATATATATATATATATATATATATATATATATATATATATATATATTTTTAATGCAGACGCGAAGATCAAAGACACACATTAACCCATATATATATATTCACATATCGTATATTATCAAACTTATAACTATGTACACACACACACATACGCACGCACACACACATACCCACCTACATATTATTACACACACAAACCTACATATTATTACACATACACACCTACATATTATTACACATACACACTTACATATTATTACATACACACCTACATATTATTACACACACACCTACATATTATTACACATACACACCTACATATTATTACACACACGCACCTACATATTATTACACACATCTACATATTATTACAAACATACACACCTACATATTATTACACACACGCACCTACATATTATTACACACACATCTATATATTATTACACACACACCTACATATTATTACACGCACACACACCTACATATTATTACACACACACCTACATATTATTACACGCACACACACTTACATATTATTACACACACACCTACATATTATTACACACACGCACCTACATATTACTACACACACACTTGGGAAGTATAAAATTTTATTTCTCTATTTCCGACTATTTATCCTGGTTTCCGATTAAAGTTTGAAGAAAACACTGAAGAAACTCACCGATTGAATACGGGAATTTCCCACATACACTATGTTCTTCTGACTACCATATTGTCAAGTATCTTGACAATTTTTATGTCAAAACATTTTCCGTTGCAAAGAAATTGCATCAACTGCCTTGAATGATATTTTCCCATCCAAACATTTATATTATTATTTTCAAAGATATAAACAATGACATGAAAATTATTATTATTATTGTTGTTGTTGTTGTTGTTGTTGTTGTTGATATTATTTTATTTATTGAATGATATGAATAATAAACTCGATGGCAGAAATGTATAAATGTTCAAGGTTCATATTTTAACTGATTTAAACATTGTTTAAATTGATTAATTCTGGAATAAACGGTGATTCTAAAACAGGACATTATTTTTCGAACAACCTAATATTTTCCCGGCGTCTACCAATTTGTGCTTCCATACCTTTGTTGAGTAAATCCACATTGAAATAAGAGTAGATAAAATAATACATGTGATGTTAAGATTTTTTTAAACATCGTTTCTGGTCAGCCATGTTAAGATTATAGGGTGAAAAAAATGGCGACTTAACTTGTAAAGACAAGCGACATTATCGACTGGTGGGTGGGGGAAAAGAGTGCTCGCCTGAAATTAATCGCTATATTCACATAATGATGTAAATTTTTATTCCATCTCAACATCTCAATTTCCATCTCAATTTTCACCTCAATTTCCGGACTTACATATAAGCCGATTGGGAAGAAGTATTGAACTGTTACGTAGTATCTGGCCTCCTGTATGGCAGTGAATGCTAGACAATTTCCCCATAGATGAAGAAGACACTTGAAGTAACAGAAATCTGGTTCTACCGAAGAATGCTGAGGAGATTCTGGACCGAATATGAGAGCAATGTCGAAGTTTTGGAGAAAATGGAAACAAAAAAAACCTATACATAACATCAGGAAGAGGCAGCTTAAATTTCTGGGGCACGTGATGAGGAAGGAGGGCTTGGAAAATCTGATACTCACAGGACATATTGAGCGAAATAGGGACAGGTGAAAGCAGAGCGTATCATACCTGATGAGCACGAGTAAATAGATGATTATGTGAACATTGTTCAAAAATAATTACTCGAAAACATTTATTCGAATTGTAAATTGTTTGAATGAAAAATAATCGAAAGGACAATTGTACTAAATGATAATTATTCGAAATGCAAAATTATTCATTGCAATAAAATGTAAAAATTAAGAGGAAATACACAAATGAAATACAAATATCGTTAATGAAAAATTAGTAAGAAAAATTCCTTGTAACGTTAAGTTTTATGATAATGCCCGCAAATAGTCAACTACTGAAATGTACTCGTTAAAGGATGGCATTAATTTTTTAGGTTTACGTCGCAGTATTTCTTGGTGCACATGATATTTTGGCAACCCTCTCTTACTCTTGCAATACTAATTTCTTGCAAGTCCTGTTCTCTTTTAAGAGCGTCTATGAATTTCTATATTGTGGGAAATCATATATACTGTAGGTAAATCAGCATTGACTTTCTCAAAGCAAGACCACATTTCAAACATAGGGCTTCGTCTATGACGTCTTGAAGAACGACCAACCCATACGTCTTCAAAATAATCTACAATAGGATTAACTATCGTAGAATATATAGCTGAGTCTCATAAAGTCTCAAATGATTCAGTCAATTTATCTACGGGGACAAAGGCAACAGCTAACAGCATTCGAATACTGTATCGGAGAAAAAATTCGGAATCTGTATCATATTTTACGTCAAGACCACAATCGCAAATTTTTCGACACAGGCACTGACCTAAGTGAAAAAGACAACCATAATGCGAAGATGTATTGAATTCTTCTTTAATAGCAGTTATAGTTGCAAGCGCCAAATGTAACGTTGAAATCGTAACTTTTAAATTTGAATTACTAGACTTAATTTGAGAAAAGTATCAGCCCTTCTATCTGGATCGTAATAGTTATTCTGAACAGAATGGACTTTATATGAAATTTATGTATGTAGTATCGTATGCAAATTAGATAGACAAGTATAAATAGAGAACAACTGGCGAACATGTGGGGATATACCTAGCAAAGCCGGTTGCTATTCAGGACGTGGAGAACTGTATTACGACTACTATTATGCAGAGAGGTAACAATGTAATTGTACAAATAGTTGAGGTAGAGTTTTAAATGTTTCATCCATTTGTAAATGTTCACTTAATACGAATATACTGAAATAATTCTGAGTTGAAAAAAATGAACATTTCATCATCGTCAGGGCCTGAATTATACAGCAATTTTTTCTCTCCTTTATTAGTTTTCTTCTGTTTATTAGTTAAAACAATTTCTCTTCTACGAATGGCATTAACTAAGCCTACTCCCTCTTTTGTTTTACACTATGAATAGTCGTTTTATAGAGCTTACTGGGCGCTTGGCCGAGGGGTTAGAACGTTCGATTTCTGATCATAAGCCCTGTGTTCGACGCTAACTATGATCGATTATTTTATGACTACTTGGCGTTATCGCTCTGGTGATCCAAGCGTGCTGCACATTTGGAAATGTCTGAAAGTGCCTGGATACCATACCGGGGATATGAAATCGGGTAGAAGGAACCCTCTGCGGGGAGGAGCGTCGATGACTGTGCTACCAAGAAGTTACCAGTCATCGTGACCGAGTGTTGGCCTTGTTCAGATTGTTGTTCACGCTAGATATCACGCATCTCTCCTAGAAACTGTAAATAAGGTTTGCTCAGCATTGTTCCGATATAAACCACAGGTTGGCTGTGTGGGTGTTCAACAATCACAAAATACGCCTGAGCAAGCGTCTACAATAGGGATTGACCAGCCGCCCTAGTAGACGGGTATCCTTGAATACGAGTTGCCAGCCATTAACTGATAGTAAGATTTGTGTTGCGTTTCCGCTGAATTGCGAAGCATCAGTAGAAATTATATAATGAGGATAATCATGAGTTTCTTCAGTATTTGTTTTACTCTGTTCATAAAACTCCCTACTTCGACCTTTACAACATCACCAGAATGATTATGTTCACGAGAAACTTAAATGTGTTCACCGTCATTAGCGATTGTGCGGCTTTTACAATAGGATGTAAACTTATTACACTTCCAATATATTTTGGTATCAACTTGTTCATCTTTATAATAGGAAACCATCAATTTTAAGAATGGGCTTTCCTTTTTCACATCGGATATATTCTTCCAACTTTGAAGGCTATCCGTAGTCTCATTCTCCGCCGCCGATAACGTCGCTTGAATATTTCGAATAATTATTATTTAGTATAAGTGTCCTTTTGATAAATTTTCGTTCAAACAATTTACAATTAGAATAAATGTTTTTTTTTTTTTTTTTTTTTTTTTTGATTAAATGTTTTCGAATAATTTTTTACGAACAATTATTTTCGAACAATTTTCGCGATACGAAATAAATGGTAGAACAGCGTTTGAGAGAAATAAAAAGGAAAAAAAAACTCATTAACAAGGGAGAGAAAGATGAGAAAGACCATGATTGCCTACCTCTTGAAAGGACACGACACACAAAAGATGAAAAAGAATTGGCTTTTCATTTTTCTTTTTTTCTTTTTCTCTGCAGTGATGTAAGGAGGGCGACCGACAAACTAAAAAAATTGCGACTTTCGAAGCTGCGGGATCTTGCTGATATTTGACACTAGTGGACCTCTTCAAATACACATTCATGAGTAATGTTTATCACTATACTGCTTTCAGTTGCTTTTTTTCTTTCTCCATCAACTTCCCTACCCTTTCACATATATGATAAATTCATATATATATATATATATATTCGAATGTGATGGTAACGAAAATAATATATAAATTCTAACGTTCACAGCATTAATGCAAAAGAGGGTTCAATACCGATACTAGCAATAGTCATTAATTATAATTATTTCAAATAGACAAAACTTACTACAAAGATGTAACTTCGTTTCGATGCATTTAACTGCACTTCGAGTGGTGAGAATTAAATATAGTGAGTAAATTATTTTTACTTATGGAAATAATATATATATATATATATATATATATATATATATAAATATATATATATATATATATATATATATATATATATATATATATATATATATATATAAAAGTGTGCGATGGATAAATTGTCGTCTAAATTTAATACTGATATCTCATTTAAAGAAACATATTTAGCAAAACTACACAAAAATATCTTGAAATAGAAAAAGAGTAAATTTATTCAATAAGTTTGACATTGGTTTCAACCCCGGCCTCCAGAGAGTTTCGGGATATGCTGCTTCTTTTCTGGATGGTTTCTTTGTTTAAGTTGGTGAATGCTGCCAAAATCCAGGCATTCAGTTCATCTTTGGTGTTACAAAGAGTTTTTGGGTCTCCCGCTTAAGTGAAGCCCATATATATTAATCAAGTATAAATCTTGAAAGAGGTATTGTAGGGGGTAATATTGGGAGTCATTCGTTGAACGAGAAGCCAGTGCTACTCTGGGTGGAAATTTAGAAAATATTTCTTTTAAAACCATTTTTCAGGAAAATGGATTTCTCAAATCCATGGAATGTTATTGCTCTCTCCTGTACTGAAAGGAGTTTCATTCCTATCCTTTGATTGCAGTAGTGTGGAACAGCAACAATTTCATTATGTAATAATAATAATAATAATAATTAAATAATATATGAATCCATCATATATATATATATATATATATATATATATATATATGTATATTAAAGAAAAGCAGACTACATTAAAGTTCCATTTGATAGTTTATTTCACCAGAGACCTGGAACATAAGACATCACTTCCAAAAGGTGAAACGAAAAGGCGTGTGTGTGTGTGTGTGTGTATATATATATATATATATATATATATATATATATATATATATATATATATATATATATATATAAATTCATCATCTATATATATATATATATATATATATATATATATAGAGAGAGAGAGAGAGAGGGGGGTAGAAAAAATAATGTGACTACCTGGCTTAAACATTTATTTATTGACAAATAAGGCGTTAGACCTCGATAAACTTCTAACTTTCACAATCCGACTGGTCGAGCATTTTAGTATATAACACTTTTACCTGTAGATAAATAGTGGAAAGGCAAGGTAAATGATTAAGTGCTGAGCAGTTACCGTTTTATACCCGGAAATTTCGGAATCGAAAAAAAAATGCAATTACCTTGCCTTTACCTTGGCTTTCCACTTAATTAATCATTATTTATCTATATATTTATGTATTTATAAGTATTATATATATATATATATATATATATATATATATATATATATTAATCGACATGTATATATGTATATATTTATATATATATATATGTATATGTATATTTATATATATGTATATATTTATATATATAATTATTTATTTAAAAATATGATTCCAACACGCTACATAACAGGTCACATGTTTCAAAACAAGAGACGAAAACTTCAATATAATTATTTCAATTAAATTGAATTAAAGTAAGCTCTGTTCCATCTTCAAGCGAAATTTTTTTTGAATGACTTATTTCTGAAATTTACGTGTTTTTAATAGCATATTCATTATTATATATATATATATATATATATATATATATATATATATACATACATATATATATATATATATATATATATATATATATATATATATATATATATAATTCCCTATATGCTATTCAACATATATAGATAGGAATTCGGCATATATATATATATATATATATATATATATATATATATATATATACATGAATTCACCACATATACAGCGTGCATCAAAAATACTTTACAAATTTTGGGGCGGAATCCTCACCCCAAAACATGTATAAAATTCCAGATAAACATATGTTCGAAAATGCTACGTTTTTCAGTTATTAAGTCTAAAAAAAATTACGGTAGATTGCACTATGTTTTCATGTAGTCTAAGTCACATTTGTTATTCGTGTACTTTTGTGGCTAGTTTGTCTTTTACGTATAATATGTGTAGCAATCAGTTAACTAAGAAGTGTTCCGTTTAACAATGGCGGGATATTCAGATCGAATGCAGGCCGATACGTTTTTCACACACGCTCACGCGAATGGGAATTGATGAGAGGTTGCACGCCTGTGTCAGATTTCATTTCCAGATCGAAGGTAGCTGAGTCATTCAGTTTTTGCTGCTGTTTATTGCTTCTCTTAATACGATGACGTATGTGATTCATGCTTGATGGGTCTCCAGCATATTTTAGTCACATTATTCGCAATGGCAGACATCTTCCATGAAATATGGATAGGTAAGGGAGGGCCTGTTATATGGCCTGGGTTTTATCTGTGGTGCCAACGAAATCACTTGGTTTATGCAGCAGACATTAATAATGCAGAGACGCATCGTCAACGTGTTATGGGGAGCCTGCGAAACCATTCGACACCGTTTGGGAGTATTTGAAGTGTTCCGCCAGTCAATGATCCGGCGGATGTACGCGTGTATTGAATCGAGCGGAAGACATACTGTGCTGAGGTACAACGTAGGCCTTTTGGAAATGTGTTTATATGGACATTTTACCTTGTTTTGGTGGGAGGAACACGCCCCGAAATTGTGTAAAGGTATTTTAGGTTTGTTTCTTGGATTATACATTTAACAGCGCCTGCCAAAATCTTTAATCTTAATAACTCAAATAGGAAGGATTTGCGGAGTTATGTTTATATGGACCTTGTACTGGCATGAGGAACCAGCCCCTAAATTTTTCAAAATATTTTTGATACACTCTATATATATATATATATAATGAAATGGACAACGTCCGACAATTATTTTAAGACATTTTTTTTATTTTTATACGTTCTTTTTATAGATACAAATATTTAAGTAAATGCTCTGTTTATAATAAACAGTATTAACGACATTTACCGGCCTGAATGTCCAAGAAATTTTCATAGAAAATATGCGTCCTCCGACAGGAATCGAACCTGTATCCTATACGGAACAGTCATATAGCCTGAGGTGCATTTACCGATTTCGCCACAGAGGAGCTTTTCGGTTAGCAAGGTCGATTTTACTGTTTTTAAACTACAATTCTCCATGATTTTCTCTCGTACATTCATATCTGCTCGATGCGTATCCAAATGTAAACAAATGACCAAGTCCGACAATTATTTTAAGACATTTTTTATGTTTATACGTTCTTTTTATTGATAGAAATATTTAAGTAAATACCCTGTTTATAATTTAAAATAAAATATTAACACAAAATTGTGCGAAATATGCACCGAAAATTGATAGTTCATTTGAAAGCCTTATCTCTTTCTTTTCACCTGATTCTTTTCCTCCTCTTCCTTCTTCTTCACATTATTATTATTATTATTATTATTATTATTATTATTATTATTATTATTATTAGCTTAGAAGCTGCCCTATCTGGCGGCATTTAAACTAGCTACTGCGGAAGAAACTTGATTGGACCTTCATCATAACAAGTAGAGAGGAGTACATGCGATAGGCATCAATAAACTAGAGAAGACCTCAAAGTGATCGCTGCATTTAAGTATTGCATTAATATTTAAGCTTGCCTTTTAAAAGTTCAAAGATAATTCTTCTGCCGCCACTTAATTTAAAGACAGTTTCATGTACATAGGTCCTTACTTTCCGTACAAACAATTATTTTTATTTCATGCTTGACTTTCGCTGGATATTGCAATTAATTTCGATTATTCCAGAATTTATTTCCACGTTATAAAAAAAAATGTTATCGTACAAAAAAACTCGTCGCAAAAAATCACTGAAAACAATCGGAGTAATGAAAAATCGGGAACAGAAAATATCAGGATTGCAGGTCCGGATCCGGCCGTGGAGGTTTTTAATTTGCTCACGGAGGCGGCCTGTTTCGAAAATGGTATATGATGAGCTACGGTCCCAAGGTGTGAAGTTGAAAATGTGTGACACAGTGACACACTGACATTCGCATTTATTTATGTAGATGATTACTATCATTATTATTTTTTTTTTTTTACATTTTCTTATCAATTGTTTATTTTTTCTTTTCATTTAATTCTAATTCTTTCATTCAACTCCATTTTCTTTGGAATTTATTTTTATCTTTTGCATCTTCGTGTTTTTCAATTACCGCTTTCTTCTGCTCTCGCTTTTTCTCTCTTTTTTTTATTTCTCATATTTTTTTCTTATTTAAACATATTTTTATTCGTTTATTGTTCCCGGGAGTATTTCTTTCTTTCTTTCTTTCTTTCTTTCTTTTTTGCTTTCATTTTTTTTTCTTTCATTTTTTGGGGGATTTTTTTCTTCTTTTTTTATTCCATGTTTGATTCATTTTTTGCTCCTTTGTTTTTTCTCTATGTTTAATTCTTCGTTTGTTTTTGTTTTTTTGTTTCTTTTTGTCAAATGAATTTCCTTTTCTTTGATGACTTTTTTTCCATTAAGTTACTTTTTCCTCATTTAGCTTTTATTCTTTCCTTCAAATGCGTATTTTTCATCAGAGTTGATTTTCATCTTCATCATCATCATCATCATCATCATCATCATCATCATCATTGTCATCAACGACAAAAGCAGTAGCATCACCATCTTTACAGTCATTTATTTCTTTCTATCCAACACCAAATTACTTCTTTTCTCTTCCAGTTTTATCGCCTTACAATACCCCTCAGATATCTATCAGCCTCACTTCTTTTCATACAGTAACCGCCATCTTGTAATTTTCTGAAGTGTGATTCTTTTTTAAACACGTTTCGTTACATTACAGTTTCTTCTTACTTTTATCGTGTTCTTTTACTTTCCTGTTTTCGTACCTATATTTTCATTAATTTTCATTTTCCTCTTCTGATTTTTCCAGGTGTATTTTCCTGTTTATTATTTTATATCTCTATGAATGATTATGTTCTTTGATTTAGATTTTATGTTCCTTTTTCGATCAATTTTTCCCCCTTTTCTTTCTTTCAAATTCTCTTCTATATCTATTTTCTTAAGGTTTTTATTTTTTAAAAGAAATCGCCCCCAAGCAAGGTGGGAGTACCATTACCACAAAAGGGGTTACACACACACAGAGAGAGAGAGAGAGAGTATAGGGGAGTGTTTGGGAAAAGGAGAAAGAAAAGGACAGTGACCAAGGTCAAGGCATCAGAAGATGTCGATTGACATTACTTTTGAATATTTGAACATTAAAACGATCAGGGAAGCAAGTTATAGGAAGGCAGTTCCACTGACGGGAGGTGTGAGATAAGAAGCTGCTGGAGTAGAAGAGATGGCTACATGTAGTTGTTTCAACAGTGAAAAGGTCGGACTGAGATAACAACCTAGTAGCACGCTTAAATTGCTGCAATTTGGGATCAGTGAAAGTAGCTCGTCGGAGCAGTTGCCATGAAAGTACTTGTAGAAAATATAGAAGCAAGGCACAGTACATCTGTGAGAGAGCGACTGCAGACGGGATGCCAGATCAGAACCAATCACGTTGCATATCCATCACTGGATTTTGTCGAGGACCTGGAGAGAACAGCGGGAGAACCAGACCATATAGTGCAGCAACATTCCATGTAAAGACAAATGGTTGATTTTTATTCTGTTTTTCTTTCGTTTCTTTTTTGTTTGCACGGGATTTCTTTCATTGCTTACTTTTCTTGCATGATGAGTCCTAAATATAGGACGAAACAGCCGTCCAGTGCTTTCTACATTCTGTTGAGGTTTCTTCTAGACTCGATGAATTACAAATTATAATTATCTCAAATCCTCCTAATTTCTATCATATATATATATATATATATATATATATATATATATATATATATATATATATATATATATGTGTGTGTGTGTGTGTGAGTGAGTGTGTTTGTCTGTGTATGTGTGTCTGTGTCTGTCCGTGTGTCTGTGTTTTGAACAATAGAAAATATAAAAAAATTAAAATTTTCAGGCCCACTGTTTTGTATATTAGTATTTTTTTATTTTATTATTTCAATTAGGTTCCTCGACTATATATAATTGTGTATTTGAGCAGCAATCCACTTTTTTCTACAAGTTTCATTAAAAAACGACTAACAAGGTAGTGAGGTTAATTTTTTTTAATTTAATATTTCTTGTGGTCTTATAATTTTCTTTATGAAATTATATATATATATATATATATATATATATATATATATATATATATATATATATATCAGAAATAGTTAAAATGCCAGCCTACCTCGTAACGGGGTGTTTCGACCGCAAAGTCTCTCAGGAAAATATATATATATATATATATATATATATATATATATATATATATTGTTACATTTAATTATACATAAGGGAAAGGCAGGAATCCATCTCCTCCCCTACGCTATTCGTTATAATCACAGGACTGTATGGATTGTATAGCTTGTGTTCGAAAACAGTCTACAGATAGTGATTCGATAAAAGCTCCCAACTTGTAGGGAAGGGTCGGCACCCACAAAAACTATTAATTCTGACTGAAATTATTAATTTTGTGCGTTGGGCATTCTGCAATATCTCTATCTATAAAAGGCAGGATGTGTGTGCGTGTGTGTGTGTGTGTGTGTGTGTGTGTGTGTGTGTGTGTGTGTAATGAATGCACGGCCGCAATTTTCGACGGATTTGCACCAAAATTTGCATGCACATGCTCCAAGTTAGCGGGAAAGCCAAGACCGACTTTGCATTTACAAATTTCACATCGATAGTGGAAATAATCGATTTTTTCATGCTTCTACGGCAGTTTTCATGTAGTTTGCAACCATTTTCTACTGGCCAAGGTGAGAGCCTATAGCTGGCTGCCACGAATAGGCAGGAAGATTCTCTTGGCCAGCGTGAGAGCCAACAGCTGACTGACACGAATGTTAACTATCATGCTAGCATGCAAAAAAATTCGATCGCTGCATTCGTCACAAGTGGGAAAAATTTAAATCTGCATGGCACTTTACTTCAATTGGCTCATTCGCTTGCTTAAACTCAACGTTGATTCTGATTCCGCAGAACTGGGTTGGGTGTGAAAAAGTATTTGTGGTTAACATTCGGTTTTTCCAGTTACGAGTCCGTTTTTAAAGCTGATCGTTTTGTGTTCATTTTGTTTAGTTCTTTTTTCGTAACAGATATAATGTTTAGTATAGAGCTTAGAAAAAAATTCGCAGTGCAAAAAGTAAGGCATGTAGCAACATCAGCACGGCAAAGGGCACTCCTTTAAAGGCAAGGAAGGGCAAAAATATTTTAAGTCAAGTGATAGGGATTGCTGTATGAGTCGTACGATTTTTGAATTAAGCACGGGCAACGCCGGGCCATGCTGCTAGTAAAATATATATGCGTGTGTTTTTAATCAAGATTTGGTATATTTATTGGGAAAGAGTTTTCAATAGTGACAATTTACGTGGACATGAGAATCAAGCCTGCTTTCATCAATCCAGTCCATATATATATATATATATATATATAACTTCATCCACAGACAGACTGTTTCGCAGCTCATCAGTGTGGCTAGACATCTGCTTGCCTTTAACTAGGATCGAAACCCGAATGAATTGGTGTTAGTCGGAGATTCTAACCATTAAGCCGTTGGCGCACGGTATGGACGAAGGTGGATTTTAGCATATTTATTTTTAGAAACACGCCCAGTGACCGACAGTGACTCAATTCGCTTTTGCGAAGAGTCTCGCTATATAGCTATAAATAGTCACTGTTTACCAACCCACGCCTCCTCCCCATATATATATGAAGAAAAATATACTGAAAAACAAACAAAAATACTAATATGCGACTATGCTGTTTTAATGTTCAATGTCAACGTCGGACGTTGATTCTAATAGACCATCTTCAGGACATATTCATAAAACATAATTAACATAGACCATATGAATTCAACATGAAAAAGACGATGGACATTAAAAACAATCCCAATCCAAGATGTCAGTTATCTGTTTGGTTCATTAGCTATGTCCGTCCGACGTTGATATATTAAAAATTAAAACAGCATAATCGCATATTAGGATTTTTGTTTGTTTTTTCAGTATATTTGTTTTCATACTGTCCACATATATGCGCATATATATATATATATATATATATATATATATATATATATATATATATATATATATATCCAATCTCTCTCCCTCTCTCTCTCTATCTCTATCTCTCTCTCTCTCTCTCTCTCTCTCTATATATATATATATATATATATATATATATATATATATATATATATATATAAAATGACCAGTTGCGCCTTCATTGGATTACGTTCTCAGCTAACCAAAAGTGTAAAGGCTATATGGAATCCATTGCTATGTCAGCAGCTAACAAAGTGGTTCACTGTGTCGTGCGAGTCAATTTATTTCTCTAGAATGTTTCGTACTTATCTATAAATCTACCATTCATCCATGCTTAGAATATTGCTGCCACATATGGCCCGGTGCTCATGCTATTTACCTTAAGCTCCATGATAACATTCATAGAAAAATCAGCTATATTATTGGTCTTGATCTTGCGTCTCGACTTCAGTCATTTTCCTGCCGCTGTAACGTTGCCTCTCTGTGCCTTTTTTGTACATACTTTCATGGTAACTGTTCGCTTGAACTCTTCACTATTGTACCTGGACTCTTTTCTATAGTACCTGATTATTCTTTTCTCTTCCCGCTCATTAATGTTTCTGTTTCTAATTCTTCCGCCACCAGTAACCCCTTTACTCTCTTGCCTCTGGGTAAAATCGATTCAAAAAGAAAAGAAAAGAAAAGAAAAGAATTAATGTATTTTATTTTTTTAATCCGACATATTTTTTGAAAATTACACGTTATTTTTAGTGGATACCCATATCTGAGTAGACGATCTGTTTATTTTAAATAGTATTCTATCGGCCTGTACACTCGAGAAAACCTAAAAGAATGTGCCAACTAGTATATCTACTCTATGATTAAATGCTTTGACATCGTAAATGACTGACGTGGTCTTATGACTTGAAGTGCTGGAAAGAATGTAGACAATTATTGTTCTCCATAGCTTGCTGGTATTTGTAAGTCAGAACAAAGTATGCCTTCTTACCATCCGCCTCAGTTACTGCTTAGCCATTCATTTGATAGTTTTCTCTTACTTCCTGTCTTTGGCTTTAATATGTTCTGTGAGTGTCAAATTCTCCAAGCCCTATTTTCTCATTATGCATCCTAGAAATTTCAACACTGTTTCTGATTATAATTATAAGGTTCCTCTTTACTCCTAGTTTCCTTAAAACTTGAACGGTGGTCAAATTTTCTGCCAATAGAATTCTCAGCACTCTTCTATGGAACTACATTAAGAATCATTATCTGTGAGAAGATTGTCCGTCATTCACTGCTAGAGAGGAGGAATATTAGAGTGGAGTGATGCATGTGCACTTGTTTCAATGGGCAACACTGCCCTGAGTCTATTCCCTAGAATGTTGATTCTAGCCAGACAGGTCAATGTAAAAACCAGGAAAAAAAAACTTAATCACCTACAGGAGCAAAACTTAATGGCAAAAACCTGGATCGAGTATTTACATTTAGATAGCCGGGAATGCATCAACATTGGGTTGATATGCAGCAATCCTTTAGCTTAGTTTAGCTCAATTACTAAAAAAATTCCTTGGGTACCCGATATCTGCGGCCTTGTGCCATAGTAATCTAAGTTAATTACGCATAACCATATTTATTTCAGTATGGTAAAGTCGTGTATATAATTCATATAAATTATGCATATATTTTATAAATTTCATGTTCTTCTATTGATGTAAATAAATGCGTGTACAATTGTTTTGGTTTTTCCCTTTTTTCTCTCTTGAACGTGCGTATTATGTCTATTTTCTCTGTGTTGCTGCATGTTTTTCAAAGAATACAAGCTTCATTGCAACAAATTGCCGCAGACTTGAAGTGTTCGGCTGCTATTTTGAAAGCCGTGTTAGTTTTGAGTGTTTCTTAAGTGCCCGCCCGTTGTTGTTTCGGGACGGTGCTAATTTTCGTCTGCGACTCGTTCACAAAGGCTTGTGCCGCCATTCTTTTGTTGTGGCATCAAAACAGGAAAATGGTAAAGGTGCTGTTTGTGAGAAGAAATTTCGTGTTTAACTGTGAATGGAGTGTCTTGGAGACGCTAGAAACGGCAGTGAGGGAGGGAAGGAGAGACAATGAGATATTTTGAGAGAGAGAGAGAGAGAGGGGGGAGGGAAATTAAGAGAAAAAAGAAAAAGTAATTTTTATAATTGCATTAAGAGCAATTTGAATACCCCACTTTCCTTTCCACCTCGGTGTCTTCTCCGTTTTGCTTCTTTTTTCCTACTGTATCTATTTTTTTTTTAGATGTTTCTTTTCTTTTTTGTTTCGTTTTTTTTTTGTTTGTCGTACTTTCGTTTTCTTTTTTTTCTTCTTTACTTTTGTTATGTTAGTTACCTTTTTATTACGCTCTTTTCTGTTTTTCTTTTTGTTTTAACTTATTTGTTTTACCTCTATTCTCTCTCTCTCTATTCTCTCTCTCTCTCTATTCTCTCTCTCTCTCTATTCTCTCTCTCTGTATTCTTCTCTCAGTATTTTTTTACCGCGTATCATTTTCATTCTATTCCCTTTCTACTTCCATTTTTTTTTCTTAACGTTTTCATTTTTTCTGATATATTTTATCATATTTTCCTTTCTTTCTGCTTCCTTGTTTTGTTTACATATTTTCTTTTCTCTTCGTCTCTTCCCTTACATTGTTACTCATCTTTCTCTCTTTTTCTTTCTTTCTTTCTTTCTTTCTTTCTTTCTTTCTTTCTTTCTTTCTTTCTTTCTTTCTTTCCCAAATCGTTCCTATTCCTCCCTTCTCCCCATTCTTACCACCTAGAATATCTTTCTTTCTTTCTTTCTTTCTTTCTTTCTTTCTTTCTTTCTTTCTTTCTTTCCCAAATCGTTCCTATTCCTTCCTTCTCCCCATTCTTACCACCTAGAATATCTTTCTTTCTTTCTTTCTTTCTTTCTTTCTTTCTTTCTTTCTTTCTTTCTTTCCCAAATCGTTCCTATTCCTTCTTTCTCCCCATTCTTACCACCTAGAATATCTTTCGTTCTTTCTTTTGTTCATTCGTTCAAGTTGACCCTGTTCCTACAGTGTTCCCCTTTCTTTCTTTCTTTCTTTCTTTCTTTCTTTCTTTCTTTCTTTCTTTCTTTCTTTCTTTTGTTCATTCGTTCAAGTTGACCCTGTTCCTACAGTGTTCCCCTTTCTTTTTTTCTTTCTTTCTTTCTTTCTTTCTTTCTTTCTTTTTCTTTACACGCACATCTCATTGATATTCTTCTTTGACTTTCTTTCGCTCTTTCGTTTTTCCCTCTGTCTTTCTTTATTTTCTTTCTTTCTATCTGCGCACACACACATACGCTTCATCTCCTTCATTCATTTTTTCTTTCTTTTCAATTTTTCTCATCGGTTTGCCTTTTCCTTGTTTTTTCTTTGCACTTGTTACTCATCATTCTCTCTCTTTTCTCTTTCTTTCTTTCTTTCTTTCTTTCTTTCTTTCTTTCTTTCCATATACGCACACTTCGTCTCTTTTTCCATTGTTATTCTTCTTTTGGCTTTCTTTCTTTCTTTATTTATTTTTCTTTCTTTCTATCTGTACACATACACACTTCATCTCCTTCCTTCCATTATTACTCTTTCTTTCTTTTTAATTTCTCTCATCATTTTTCCTTTTACTTCTCCCTCTCTCTCTCTCTCTCTCTCTCACACTCTCTTTATTTTTGTTTCGCTCTTCCTTCTTCCTCACTTTGCTAGCTTCTTCCTGTTTTCTTTCATATCCAGCCAATCAACTGATTCTCGTCCTTTTTTTTTTCCATTCTTTTCCTCTCCCTTTTCTTTCTCCTCCTCTTTCTTCATCTTTATCCTGTTCTTTCTCTTATCTTTCTCCCCACATTTTTCCCTATCATTTCTTTAACAATAATTATAGTGTGGTTTGTCTTATGTTACCTTAGCTTTGAGGTTTTGTACAATAATGCCTTTTATTTTTGATAGTGGCGGCGGTTGTTTGAAAACGGAAAACTACTTGGCTAGTTTTAGTGAAAATTGCGAGATGCTGTCATTATCAGCAATCAGGTATTTTGGTGAAGGAAAAGACAGTATTGGACGTGAGTGGGTAGTTATGGTAAACGCCTTAATTACACTGTCGAACAAACCGTACGAATCCCTCTGTGCTTGTGTATTTTAGCTTTTGTTTTTTTTATTTTTGTTTTTGTTTATTCATGTTGTTGGTTCTAGTAAGCATTGTCCGGTCCGTCTTTCGGTGTAGATGGCTTTGAATTATGTGGGAGGCGGAAGCAACGGACACGGGTAGATGGTAAGAGGTTTGGAGGCGGGGGGGGTAAGCAGAATGGCAAGAAATGGGAGCCTTTACTTGACGAGAATTGATTACAGAAATAAGTACGAAACAAAAAAGAAGAAAAAATGCCTTTGGCTAAAGAGGAGCCTTTTTTTTTTATAGAGACCGAAAAAATAAATATTAATAAAGTTAAGATGTGCATAAAGAAACCCTTTTTCTGTAAGGGGTATGTGAATGGGGGGAGGGTAGCTTTAATTTTATACTGTATGTGTTAAATAAAAGAATAACAGAGAAAAGTGGGTGGAAGATAAATTAATTATAAAAACATCTTTAAATTTCAAAAGAAAAAAACTTCCGAAATCTGCACGGAATATAGTTTAGCCTTTTATATTATTAACAAAATGAAGACTTATTTCGGAGGCGGGGACGAAGCCGCACACTTTAAAGACAACAGGATATTAACAACTTCGGATAGTTTGGAAACAATTAATGTTACAGAAGTTGCCATAGATACCGTTCGATAAAGTCAGACAGGTTAGAATACGCCGAGGGAGACCGGTAATTATATTTTGTCGTGAATATGGAAAAGGCCCAAATCTATTTTTCCTTGCACACTGTCCCATCAACGGAAGAGTAACTCAGCGCTGGTATGTCACGTTGGTTGATAGAAACGAGTACAATCAGGGTTTTCCTTACGGTAAAATCAATAAAGATCATTCAAATGATATTCGGGGAGATGATGAGATCTGCTTGGGACATTCTCTTGTTCTTTGATATGATATGCATTTACTTACTTTCAGGAATTTTCGTTCGGGGCCGAATGCGTAGACCGTTAGACTTTAGACAATGAGATCCAGGTTCGAATCTCACCAGAGCCTATTTGTCAAGGAAGTGACGATTCCTGCATGCGTCATCTTTGAGAAGTGCCTCGAAAAATGCCATCAGGGTGTTGGCTGAATTCCCTATTGTTTTTGGTTGGTTGGTTTTGTTTAGCGGCGTATCAACAACTTTATGGGTTATTTAATACCGAGGTCTAAATATTTTGTACACAATTTTATAACTTTAACTACATATTTTGTACATAATTTTTATGCATCCATGATAAATGTGTCTTTCGATATATAGTTTGTAGATGATAAAATGTATTGTTGATATTTTTATTGTATTGCAGAAAATTTCACTACAAAATGTATTGTTGGTAGATTTTTTAATAAAACTGTATAGTAATTTTCCGATAAAAATTTATTGTTATACTTTTTTAGTGCTGCCTTAATTATCATTTTACTATAAAAAATATATATTGTCGGTCATTTTATTTTAAAATACATTATTAGTAATTTTACTATAGAAATGCATTACTGGTAAGTAAATAATTTTTAGTTTTGCATTGATTGTGTTGTTGCTATAAAAATACATTGTTCGTCATTTTGCTATAAAAATACATTGTTCGTCATTTTGCTATAAAAATGAATGGTTGGTCATTTTGCTATAAAATACATTACTGGGCATTTTGCTGTAAAAATGCATTGTTGACCATTTTGCTATAAAAATGGATTGTTCCTCATTTTGCTCTAAAAATGCATTGTTCATGGTTTTGCTATAAAAATGCATTGTTAATCATTTTGTTATAAAAATGCATTGTTGGTCATTTTGCTATAAAAATGCATTGTTCGTCATTTTGCTATAAAAATGCATTATTCGTCATTTTGCTATAAAAATGCATTGTTCGTCATTTTGCTATAAAAATGCATTGTTCATGGTTTTGCTATAAAAATGCATTGTTAATCATTTTGCTATAAAAATGCATTGTTAATCATTTTGCTATAAAAATGCATTGTTCGTCATTTTGCTATAAAAATGCATTAATCGTCATTTTTGCTATAAAAATGCATTGTTGTTCATTGTATTATAAAATACATTTTTAGCAGTTTTACTATAAAATTTTATTATTGGAAATTTCACTGCAAAATATATGTTTTGTACTTTCCTAGTAAGTTGATTTTTCTTTTTTTGTTCGCTATCCAACCATATCTGGAATCTTAATATGTGCTACCACCCCAGGTCAGGGTGAACCCGGGAACAACAGCAATTGAGAGGTGGTTCCAGTTTCCTCAAAACTTACAATCTTCCAATCAGAGACCTTGCTATCGGATTTAGTTTATTGTCATATCCGTGACTGCTGATGTTTCTACGAACAGAAAGTCAAGAGGGAAAATGTCCGTGGGCTTGAACGGACTATCATTGTTTTTATTGCTGATCGAACCAGGTTATGCACTCTCTCTCTCTCTCTCTCTCTCTTTCTCACTCTCTCTCTTTTTCTTTCTCTCTCTCTCTCTCTCTCTCTAATACACACGCGTGCGCGCGCACACACACACTCTAAATAAATTACGATCAGCTTAGTTGCGGTATAAACCGCAGGTTTGCTCTGTGGGCGTTGACGTCTGCTCAAGCACATTCAAAAGAATGTGCTTGAGCAGACGTCTACAAAAGGAATTAGCTTACCACTCCAACAAACGGCCATACTCAGAAAAGGCCAGTCAGACATTTATTGTATTGTTATTTCCATGGCAAATCTTCAAATGAACTACATTCCTTAGTTCCATCAGTTCAGACCTTTACTGCTAGGAAGCTAGAATTTGTGCATTTATTAAATTCTTTCCCTACCCATATTCAAGTTGTTGGTTTCCAGTAGCGGCAACGAATTACTCAAATACCTTTCCCACTTTAGGGTGAGTGATAAATAATTTCCGTAACCAACTGTAATGATGGATGTAGCATCCTAGTTAAACGTTCCCTAAATATATGATCACATGTTATGTAAAATTAGGTACTTCTACGAAATGTAAACAAAAAGAGCTTAGCCTGATGAAAAAGACGCCGAACTTGACGAAAACAACATTTTATCGTCTAATGTTCATATTATTATTAAAGAGGAAAGATCAAAGTATTTTGGGGGTATTTTTTTACATTTTTTAATCGTTCCTCGCACGTCTGAAATTTTCGTTAAAAATATTGTTTTTCGTTGTCAAAAAAATGGACAGATAATCCATCACTTTCAATCATTTTTTTCCATTTTATAAAAAAGATGAAAATCTGACTTTGATATTCTTTTAAAAATCAGTTATCATTTTTTTAAAACTTATTTTAATAGAATCAGAAATTATAATGTAGATTTAAATTATTTTGAACCAAGCTTAACTTAGCTTCTGCGCCGAAGAAATATAATTTGAAAATAAAACAAAGCAGGTCATAACCTTTCGCGTCATTTGACATGTGACGAAAGACAGATTCATGACGTTTAGATAACTTACGGGAGAATAATTCTTTCTACGGATGGAAGGAAGTGAAATTATTTAGATTTAAGTGAAGAAATTATTTACCTCGTTACTTTTAAGGAAAACTTTCAGCGCTCTAATTTTTTAATCTTTTTGTTTGTTTTTTGTACTTAGCTTTCATCTTTACGTTTACGATGCTTTATGGAAAATATAAAGAAATTAAAAAATAAGACTGTTGTTAGTGAGATTAAATTTCATAAGAAAGATATCTAATTAATTTATAGGTACCTTTCTTATGAAATTTTATCAGAAGTGTAAATAAAATACTATAATTTTATGTACATTTATTACATTTTACTGTGTTATTTGTATTTCCATTCATTTTATTATTAATTTTGATATTTCATTTATGGAAAAATGTCACATCTGAGATGAATATAAAAATAAGATCATATAAATTAAAGTTTAGCAGTAGTTAAATTTCATAAGATGATACTGATACTTATAGTTACCCTTCTTAGTTAAAATTGAAAACTCAAATTAACTTCTCCACACGTGTTTCGCAAAAGTAAAGGCCTTAACAGCGGAGAACAATGCTGAACTCAAATAATGCAACTAAATTGTATTCTGGTTGGTCTTCCGTACTTTATAATTACCGCCCGATTATAAACACAAAAATTACATTTCTTAATTACTGCAGATCTTCTGACTGGTCCAAATGATACAATCTTCAAAGCGCTAGACAATGACAATCTCATAAGGACACTTTGAAAGGTTGACGTTGCTTTTAACTAATGTCATAATATTTTTAAAAAACTTAATGTAAAAATCTATTATTTAAAGAAATAACAAATAATTGTATTAAAAATTCAATTTTCATTGAAAATTTTTTTGCTTTCAGAAAATATTGTCCATATTCATAAAAAAACAACTAAAAAACAAATAAAGGCATTTGAAATTAAATAATATATTTGTTTTATTGAGTTTTGTATGTTACATTTCAGAGCTGATTTTCAGGTACTTCCGGTTCAATTAAAAAAAAAACATGATTTGCATTCTTCAAAGCCTTGTGCTTTTAACTATTGTAATCACTAAGGTTGATGCGCTCGGATTTCTAGAGTTTTTCATAAAATTAGTTAGGGGGTGTTGATAAATATAAAAATATATTTCTGCCATGACTTTGATAAAAAAAACATATTTATAATAATTTCGAACATCTGTGAATAGTTTCTGAAAGTTACATTAACATCTGACAATTATTTTTATTTTTGCAAGATTTTCCAATTTAATGTGTGTAATACAAAAAAAAAAAAACGCGCTAAAAATTATCTATGTTATTTACTAGCCCCGGTTGGTACAAAGAGAAACAAGGTTTTTTTTAATCAAAATTTAAAATGTTCTAAAAAGAAGGAAAAATTTTTTACAAATAATTTAAAAAACATTTGGTCTTTCCTCTTCATAAAAACATAAGCATTTAGACGATAAAATTTTGTTTTCATAAAGTTTGGCGTCTTTTTTATCAGACTATGCTCTATTTTTTAGCGATTTCGTGGAGTTACCTATGTAAAATGGTTTACATAAGACAATGTTTAAGGCAAAATGTACACAGATAAATCCCTACAATCGACAAAAAAAAAAAAACAAAAAAAAACTGAGCTCTATAGAGGAAAATGAATATAGTGGGACCGTGTACAGTTTTTAAAATGAAAAAAACACTAAATGCATAGTTATATGAACAGCAGCTGAAACTTGTCCATAAAAATGTTGTCGAAAAGTATCCTGCACTCATGAATAGATAAAATTTGGTTCTCAAAGCAAGACTGAATGCAACAAGAATAACACAGGGAAATATTTTGGAAGTACAATACTGGAATCAACAGCTAGATTTTAATTAAGAATTCAGTTTACAAACAGGGTACGGGTAAATTACCGTATTTGATTGCATAATGATTTAAAACGCTTTATTTAATCTCATCTCCCATATTAATTCGAAACTTTTGTTGTCTGTGTGTTTCTGTCTACAACCAACATTTTTTTTTTATTTGTGACTACGTTATTCAATTGTTGAATTCTTCAAAAACCTGCAGTAATGTAATATATTACTTCGTTTAATTTTTAGTTTTTGTAAATCCTACTAAAATAGAAAAAAAAGAGTTTCCTTTGATCGAATTCTTTTCATTTTATTAATTTTAACTCTTTGCCTAAGCTTACGGCATTATCACGCTGAAATAACGGTTGCCAAACGATCAACGAAGTTAAGGGACGTCGAACCTGATCCGTACCTAAATGGGTGAACGCTTGGGAATAACTGGTGTTGTAAGTTTGAATGTAGTGGAATGGATAATGGTTCGAATTGTTAATCGGCGAGCCGAGTTCAAATTCCCATTTGGATTTTTTATATTCATTTACGCTCAAATACACTCCCAGCTTTATTAGTAAAATTTGCATTGCTAAACAATTATTATTTCTTCCATCAAAAAATTCTTACAATCTAAAAGTATTTTATGGCTTTAAATATTCTGCAATGGGTTGATAAGCCGTAAATAACGAATCAATCAATCAATTATTTCTTTATTCGTCAGTTAAAAATTGAAACATCGTTTTGAGAATTACGTTGCATATTTTTATTAATTTGCTTATTACTTTCTATATTGTAGATACTTGTAGATATTCTATTGTTTTATATACACTTGTAGATATTCTATTGTTCTATATGAACGTATAGATATTCTATTGTTCTATATATACTTGTAGATATTCTATTGTTCTATATATACTTGTAGATATTCTATTGTTCTATATATATTGTAGATATTCTATTGTTCTATATGTACGTATAGATATTCTATTGTTCTATATATACTTGTAGATAGTCTATTGTTCTATATATACGTGTAGATATTTTCATGGTGGCTTTTGGCCATAATTTCTACCTCAGAAATATTTATAAACTTAGGCTAATTTATTTAACAATATATCAACATTTTTTTAAATTATTTAATGTCCAATATAATTTTACAGGACACAAATCTATAGTGAATTAATAAACAGGAAAACATCAGTAGACACGTGTATGTTTTGAAGTAGAGTGAAAAAAATAGTCATATTTATTATTCACAGTCGTTAAAAATGGAGACACGGTTCCGGTTCGTACTAGATTAAAAAAAGTAGACATAAGTCTAGTTTACATAGGTGTCAGAAAGGTAGACATTGGCCCGGCCTCAATATCAATTCAACTTACATATAAATTTCTACTTTTTTACAGGAAATCTTTTTCCGTCAATATTTCTGGTATCCTTTCCTATTGACTGACTTAGAAGGTTACTTTTAAAGTAAATCCAGAGATTCCATTTTCTTTTGTTTGATAAAAGGTAGCAGCTAAATCGCACTTTCTGTAAAATAAAAAAAAGAAGCCACAGGAGGTCCACCGGATCCTTCCTGTTGAATAGCAAAGAAACACCTGACAGTCATCACACTCAAAACACTTCTTTTTTTCATGGTGTCTTAGGAGCATTGAAGTGAGTTTTAAAACAGACCAGACAATATTACCTGCTGTATTGGTATTTGGATAGAGCGACTTTTAAAAGATAATTAAAGGTCAAGGGTTATCAATTTAGAACTGCAGTAAATATTTATTATTATGATGGTCTTGGTGAATGCAATAAAAGAAAAAAAATCGGGGAATGGAAATTCTTATGTAATTAACTGCTGTACAATTTTTAAAAAAAATATTTAAATTCCAAAGAGCCACACAATAAACTAATCATCTTCAGAAACTGTCAAGACTTAATAAATCGCAATATGATGCTAATTAATGGTTTCGTTATTTTATTTAATGCGTGGGTAGTGTAATGGATATCGGTGAACGAGGTTCAAATTTCGGGGTATTCAGTAATGTTCACTTTCTCATAAATATAATTAGGGGTTGCATTAATTCATCTCTCCTCACTCGCCACCACCTATGGATTAAATAGTAAAAAGTACGGATGAGGTAACAGGAAATAACATCACTCCACTTCTCAAGAATGCATAATTATTCTCATTTCATAAATAAAAGTAATCTGTACTCGCCTCTGGCCTCTGTTCTAAATTTAAATATCTTTAAAAAATAAATTTAGCGGCTGGTATTTGAGGACAGATTTTATGAATCAGTAAAAAAAAAAACTTGCTGAACAAAGAAATATAATCATATTTGATTACAAAAAAGTAAATATGAAATTTAGCTGACTATTATTTAATTTTATTCAATAACGGCCTTTACACGCGGTCAAAATTGGCTGCAAGCTCTGATTAATTGGTCCTTATTTATATCAGACATTACTCGAACTATTGCAGCTTTAAGAGAGTCTTTGGTGTTATGAGGCTGTTTATTAACCTTCTTCTCAACAACGCTCCACACATAATAGTCTAGTGGATTGAAATCTGGAGAGTTACGAGGCGAAATGTTGGGTGTGATGTGGTCGTGCAAATGATCAGTCATCCATCCATTCTTGTGTTTGTAGAGCCTTGTGGGATAGAACCGAGACTTGATAGAATATGTAAGGCCTGCTGTTGCATATGTTGTCAATACAGGGCTTGACAACTGTTTTCTAGAACCTCAATATAAGCAGTAGCATCTACTCTAAGACCTTGTGGAAAAAAGTGTGATGGCATAGCATGTCCTTCATTGCTAGCAACACCCAATGCCATAACACTTGAAGGAAATTTTGTGCGCATCACTCTTGGCACCTTAGAAGGATCTGAACAAAGCCCTCCGTCTTTTCTTCCGTTAAGTTTTTAATCTCGAGCAAAATTTTTCTCATCTAAGAAAAACCAAATCACACCAGATTCTGAAGGATTTTTAATTTTGTTTAAAAGCCTTTTGGATCTGTTTAAACGGTTTTCTTTTGTTTTTTCAGACACAAATTGACCTCTCTTCATCACGTAGGACTTGTATCAAATGTCTTCATGAACACTCCTGATTGTTTTTTTTTTCAGACACATAGCTTTTTGACAATTGACCTCATTGATTGACCTCGGTTTTCATCAGTTGTCTGCTTGACTTCCTGAATAAATTTGGATGTTCTCACTTTATCAGAACGTGCAGAATGTCTTTTACGTTTTGATACAGACATTGGTGAACTGTCAGCGTCTTCTAACTCTTGGGGACAAAGCATCTAGCAACTCTGAGGAAACGTGCAATATCCAAATCGCTATGATCGGCCTTTAATGCCACAATCACAGCATGCCTTTTCATTTCATTTGTTATCATAGGGTTTGCCATTCTTGATTTCTGAAAAATAAAGACATTAGAGGTTAGTAGGAAGCAGTATTAATCTTAAATCTGTATGTCCTCAAATACCAGCCGCACCCTGTAAATCCTTGTTGAAGCTGATTAAGATCCCCTTTGTGAATCGCGCACTTTATGTTCATTTTGTCCTTTTCCAACGATGCTATTTAATCTCTTGGGAATCGTCATGATTCTCCTTTAAACCGGTTAGGGGGAAAAAGTGATGGCGTTATGTATTATTCACATATCCAAGTGAATTTTGATCTTCATAAATGCCACATACGTTCGGACGTACAGAGTAAAGCTTTTAGTCACGTTCTTGCCAATGCTGTCTTCGATATTCTTCGTATAATTATTAATTTCCCTATCGTTAAACTGCCTGGAGGTTGAAGTGAATTTCTCTCGACTTTTAATTATCTTAATTGTACTATGTTTATTTCCATCGAGACATTTATTATTATCAATATTAATGAGTAAACTTACTTTCGTAATCGATGTAGAGATGTCAGCAATGCTGTTATATGTGTAGATATTAATCGAACTAGCAAGAAGAAATTATGTGCGAGAAATGCAACGGTTATCGGCATCCTAAGTCGTTTTGGCGTGTCGAGTTCAAATTAAAACCGAAGCAGTTGAGCTCACTTTTGCAAATCATGAATTCAACTCTTCTTTTCCCAGTTATAAGAGCAGACGAGACTAGTTTTGGTTAGTAACTAATTTAGGAGAATGAAGAGACTTAGGTTAATCTGGAAGAAAGATTAAGGTGTGGCTAATCTAGAAGAAGGTTTAGGTCTAGGCTACATTAAACCACAACTCTGGCTTCAATCCTGGTTGATCATAAGCGGAAATATATGAATTACCGTATTTGACGTCATATAAGGCGCACTTTTTTTTTTACTAAAAATCTTTTAAAATTCCCCTGCGTCTTATATAAGCCATATGTTGGTTTAAAATTCGCGATAGTCGGCCGAAATTAGCCATCTGGCAACTCCTAGTAGTTTAGACTTTAGAGAAACTTTTATATACCAATTGTTACTATTTAAAAGGCTATTATGCAGATTAAAAGTGTTATTGATAATATTCATTATATTAATTTCATCTCGTTTAATATTAGTACTTTGTTTCACTAAAATTATATGCAATAAATTCAAATTATATATTTGTAAAATCTACTTGTTTCATTAATATTTTTCTTGTGATAACTTCCGGTTCCATTGGATAAAATACAATCAGAATTTTTTTATATCCTAATTATTCTAATAAGACGTAATTCATATTGTAAGAGAATTTGAGGTATTATGGTGGACGTAGTAAGAAAGGTAGGGGTGAATGTGTTGTTTTGGTGATAGGACTATTGTTGGTATGTTTGGGTCCATGTTTGTGACTAGCCAAGTTTAGAATTAAGACAGAAGAAGACCGTTCTTCCCCAACCCCCTTTTAGGCCTTGTGCCACATTTTGTACATAAGTACGAATAAAGAACTATTCTAATAAGACGTTTACAAGGCGCACGTTGTAGAGATCATATAAAGGATATAGTAAAGTTTTTATAGTCTCTTGTTCTTTTTTCCTATTATTTTTCGTTTAATTGTAAGCATGGCTTGTTTAATTAAAATAATACATCATAAATATCGCCTAGGCTGTACCATTTACTAATAATTTTACTAATTACTAATTTTTTTCTTGATTTGCCCCGCTGAAAATGTGGTGCGTCTTATATGCCGTAAAATACGGTAATCTTTCCTTCAGCCAGCTCTGTGCTAATGTAAAGATAGACGAAACGATTTAGTTTTTGTGAGCAACTAATCCAGAAGATGGAAAACCCTGAATTCAAAACCGGTGGGTCGCAACTTTAGCACCAACACACAAGGGGAAAATACGATTTATCTCTTCTTCATGAAGTTATGGGTTAATATCATGGTAGACAATGTTGCTAAGGTTTTCTTAGCAATCATTCTAGGAGAAGTTAATCTCTGAATTTGCAAGATGACAACCTTTTTTAAGGTAGCCTTTTGCTTCATTTGGAACAGCTACCTACCCAGGTTTCTAGCAGCATGGCCCGGCGTTGCCCGTGCTTGATTCAAAAATCGTACGACTCATACAGCAATTACTATCACTTGACTTAAAATATTTTTGCCCTTCCTTGCCTTTAAAGGAGTGCAATGGAACTGAGCTCAACGAAAATCGTTCCCTGCGCTAAACTTTGCTATGGCTTTTAAAAGGCAAGTTATTTATTTATTTCAATAAATTAATTTATACAACGTTTTTGACAATGCTAACATCTAAACTATCAATTGGTAAAAAATGAATACGAGTAGACAATGCAAAGTTGATAAATATACTTTTTCACATCCATATAAATCCACACGTCTTTGAATACATATATACATATTAGTCCCTAGAAACAAAAGGCGAGATGGTTTGGGGAGAGTGTGTGTGTGTGTGTGAGTGTGAGTGTGAGAGAGAGAGAGAGAGAGAGAGAAGGGGTTACAGCGAAGTATGAGTGACAGAAAATATCTGAATACTCTGTCATGGCATCCAAAACGTATTGTATTCTTGTAGGCATCCCATTTATCTCGCGTGATAAAGGTAACGTTATATTTGGCAAAAATTCAGTTCTTTGATGCTGGGACTAGAGTGATCAGTAAAAAAAAAACAAAAACTACGAAATAGTCTTGTATGAATAGACAACTAAAAATCGAAAAAAAGTGTTAATTTTGGAAAACCTTAACAGGTACAAAAAATATCAATTGGAATTTAAGCTTAAAATATTCAATCATTATGAAGTCATTATTTATTTATTTCAATAATATAAATTATACAACGTTTTTCACAGTGCTAACACCTAAACTATCAATTGGTAAAAAAATGAATAAGAGTGGACAATGCAAAGTTGATAAATATAACTTTAGATAAGCAAAACATGAAGTAAAAATAATACAAACGATCATCAATTAGCTATATAAAAATAAATACAAATGAAGATAAATCCGATAATTGTGGAAAAAGTTAAAAGAAATAATAACAAACAATACATATATAACTTCAAATAAATATGAGAATCATATATACATATATAATATAATATATAATTGAGTAATTTATCGAGACTTGATGAAACCTCAACAGAATGCAGAAAGCACTGAACGGCAGTTTCGTCCTACATTGGCACTCATCAGCAGTGCTCATCCACTACGGAGAACTGGAACCCGAACAGTTACGTTATCAAGCAAATGTCATACCAACTGTTCCAACGGGCTCCACTGACGAAGAAGTAGTGAATCACACTCCATATAGCACCGCTCGATCACATATTCCGAGGTGGAACTCATATGAGTTTCTCTTTTACCCATAAGTCTGTGACCCCACGAGCCACGACTATTATCACCAGGCCGCTCAGTCCAAAGAATTAGAAGAAAGTTCAAGCAAGGATATACAAGTGATAGAAATTAGGAGGATTTGATGTAATTATAATTAAGTAATACATCGAGTCTAGAAGAAACCTCAACCGAATACAGAAAGCAACGGGAGGCCGTTTCGTCCTATATTTGGGACTCACCAGCCGTGCGCATCCACTACCTAGAATTGAAACCCGGACAGTTATGTTATCATCCATACGTCATGCCAACTGATAATTATCTAAAATCCTCTTAATTTATATATATATATATATATATATATATATATATATATATATATATATATATATATGTATATATACTAGCTGCATGGCCCGGCGTTGCCCGTGATTGATTCACGACTCATACAGCAATCGCTATCACTTGATTTAAAATATTTTTGCCCTTCCTTGCCTTTTTAAAGGAGTGCCCTTTGCTGTGCTGATGTTGCTACATGCCTTACTTCTTGCCTATCTCACACTGCGAATTTTTTCTAAGCTCTATACAAAACATTAAATCTGTTACGAAAAAAGAACTAAACAAAATGAACTTAAAACGATCAGCTTTAAAAAAGACTTGTAACTGGAAAAACCGAATGAAAAAAGAATGTTAACAACAAATACCTTTTCACACCCACCCAGTTCTGCGGAATCAGAATCAACGTTGAGTTTAAGCAAGCGAATGAGCCAATTGGAGTAAAGTGCCATGCAGATTTAAATTTTTCCCACTTGTGACGAATGCAGCTATCGAATTTTTTTGCATGCTAGCATGCTAGTTAACATTCGTGTCAGTCAGCTGTTGGCTCTCACGCTGGCCAATAGAATCTTCCTCCCTATTTGTGACAGCCAGCTATAGGCTCTCACTCTGGCTAGTTGAAAATGGCCGCAAACTACATGAAAACTGCCGTAGAAGCATGGAAAAATCGATTATTTCCACTATCGATGGGAGTTGGGAAATGCAAAGTCGGTCTTGGCCTTGCCGCTAACTTGGAGCATGTGCATGTAAATTTTGGTGCAAATCCGTCGAAAATTGCGGCCGTGCATTCGTTACACACCCACATACACACACATCTTGCTTTTTACACACACACACACACACACACACTCACACACACACACACACACACACACACATATATATATATATATATATATTAATTTTAAAAAAACAGACCACTTTAACGCTTCATTTGTAATAATTTATTTTACCAGAGAATTTTATTTTTCTCTGAATCTTCAGACTTCACTTTCAAAAGGTGAAACGAAAAATGAATTTAAAATTTACACTTTTGACGGGCAGTATTAAGCTTATATAAGTTGACATAGAAGGTGGTGAGGAATAGTGTGAGAGACATGGTCGAGTTTAAAGAGGGAAGAGAGTTTTAAAATTTATTTTTATATTTCTTTTTATTATAAGACTTAATATTGAGGAAGGAGGGGGTAAGGATCAGACATTCATCTATTTAATCGTTCAGCTCACCGGAATTGATATGGGAAAAGGAAAAGGAGAAAAAGAAGGAAAAAAGAAAAAAAGAGGAAAGTAAATAGATAAGAGATATACATAGGGTTTTTCGAGGAAGAAGTGGGGTGGTATAGCTTTAGCAATTTTGATAAAAACAGATTTTAACGTTTGACAGTAATTTAAATATTTAAAAACTCCACAAAGAAAATAAATTTAATGCTTGTTAGCAATTTAAATATTCAACTTCTCCACAAATAAATTAAGGATTTAATATAAGTCAACTACTATATTAATAACCAACAATAACGATAAAGAAAATTACTAATAGTATTATTTTAATATTTTGAATGACTGTTAAGTTAAGTTTTTTATTAGTTAGAGTCTAATTTATGAATCTAATTTATAGCTATTTTTAGATGGGTAATATTTCTTAATTAAAGTTTAGGTTTCAAACCAAGATGGAGTAAGATTTGAAGCTAATAGTAAACAAAAATTACCATTTTTTCATACATACACCACATATTTACGTAAAAAGACATTTCCACATACATTCATGTACATGTGGAATTACACATATAACCACATAGACATATATCGATATACATCGTTATATATGCATATACATATACAAATACTTACATATACATTTACATATCTCCACACGCATCCATATTTATACATATTTAAATTTTTAATTGAATTTTACATTTAATGTTAGGTGGTGAATTAAGAGTTTAAATTTCAAAAATATTTTTAATTTTAATATTTTTAACATCATTATCGGTGCTTATTAAGACATTTTACTTAGCTAGGATTTCTTGCTTTCATTTTTTTACTTTTTCTTGTGTATATTTCAAAGTTTAAAATTAATGATCGTGCAAATTGAAATCAAAGTCATATTTTATTTTATACTAGTTTAAATGTCCCAGTCCGTGCGGACTTTTATACGATCTCCCGCAGTAGGTTGCCATTTAGGCAAATAACTAAAAGGATCTCTGGCCCATCTTAGAAAACCGTAATGATAATTTTGAAGAAATAACTTTGAATTCCTCAATTCACTACATGGAACTTCAAAAAACACGTTTTAACTCTGATTCGGTCCATAAATCCATTTCCGACCAAAAGATCGATTTAGGCCGAAATTCCAATTAAGGCCAAAAAATTGGATTTTTATAAATCACAAATTTCGTCGAACTTCAGTTAAGTTTAATTCTTCAAATCACAAACTCTGCGGTATTTTAAAACCTCACGTCACGAAGACTCATTTTAACTGATCCTTTGACATTTCGAAGAAATAAAATTAATATACATTCCTTCACAAAATTTTGAAGATATTTTAACTGAATTTAAATTAAATTCACAAAATTTTTGTGTTAATTTAAATTCAATATAAATAAATAAAAAACATTAAAATTACTAATTTTTTTTTCCAGTTATTTTAAAATTTGAATTTTTAACTGTTCCTTCCTCATCCGGACACAAATATCAATGCTTGGTGCAATATGGAGGTCAGAGCATCAATCCAGGGATCGTCCCGATTCCAAAAATGTATAATATATCTATGTAGAGCAAGTGTGGCCCAAATTAAAGGAGTTTCAGTCTCACAGTATTTACCGTGTTTTTAATTACAATGTCCTGATTTTTGTAGAACCTGTCTCTCTTTTAAATTCTAATAGTAATTGGAAATATTATCGTTTCGTTATAAAAGAAAAATCCTCATTCCTTTACTCGAACAGACTGGACTACTATCTCCTGTAATTCTTTTTTTTTTTTATAAAAACAATTTTTCAGGAAAATAATTCATTAAACTTTATCATTCTTGCCACTATTAAGATCAGTTAGCTACCCAATCCTTTGTATGCAAAATAGGTACCCCATTCGCATTCTGTTATTCACTAAAATACTTGACAAATTCCCCAATGTGCACTTTCTTTTCTGGAATGAAATAAGATCATTTCATTTGTCTTCTTTTGGAAAGTTAGTTTGTTAATCAATTTCATTCATTGTTTATTTCATAAAAATATAATTTCAGATACACTGATTAGATTTCGGATCTGTGTGAGTTGGAGTGCCTCCAAACCCTTTTACCAAACGTCTTCATCGTCCATCAACAGCAAGCCAAGCAAAAAAGGCGCCTGCCAGATTATCCTTTTGTTCGCAAGATGATTTATTACATAAACATTCGGAAAGCATTGTCAGCAAAATAGAAAATATACACTCCATCACACAAATATAAGCGTCATAATTTCTGATAGACTACTGATGATAATAATAATAATAATAATAATAATAATAATGATAATTTGAAGAATGGTGATGATCATGACCCTTAAAGAAAGGATCTGGAACTCTATTAATGGCAGTCCAGAACAATTCGATGAGAACGAACTCTGTTAAAGATGTAGAACGTAAGAAAATAGTAAATTTTCACTCGTGATGAGGTTGTCAATCATTTAATATGCGAACGCTTAGATTAGAATATAGGCAAAAAATATGAGTAAATAGTGAAGGTGAGTCATTAACGAATGAACAAACAACTGACATCAGAACAAGGTAGATGCACAAAACCCAAGTGCGTTCTTGAGAATAAAACACTTGAAATTCTATGCAATACAAAAGGCACACTAAATCTGAGCCACAGTGTCAAATCTAGACATCTTGGACAAAGCGAAGAAAGATTAGCATTGACGGGGACGTACTTTTCCCGGTAAAACTAGAGAGAAAATTGAAAGAGAAGGAATGCTTTTGAAATATCGAAAACCTTCAGAAAAAAAAAATAAGGGAAAAAACGTTAGGTTGCGTGAATGTGACAGTTGTTCACTTGATTTTCGATGCACTCGTATGGTTCAAAAAATATTTTTTGGTAAAAAAGAACATAGAAAAAAATAGAGTAATCAAAATCCCTACACACAAACCGGTGGCCGCCCGCCGGTGGCCGCTCACCGGTGGCAACGCCAGCGGTCTTCTGGTGGCAGCCACCGGCAGGCCAGCGGCGGATCAAAGGCGGGACACTAGCGCTCCGCAAGTGGTATCATTGCCGAGACGAACACGCCAGCGAGCCACAAGCGGTAAACGCTAGTGGAATGCCACCCAGGTTAGTGGCTTGCGTGTAGGGTAAGAATATGAATAAAACAAACTACTCCAGAGATAACAATTGAAAGAGCCAAGACGATTGTGGAGATTTTTTTTTTTAATTTTGAAGGATGATCAAGCCAAAGCAACTTGGTAATCCCATCAAGATACTTGGGGGACACTCTCAATCGGAGACTGTCTGAACGGACTGAGTTACCCGACCTGAAGTTATTTCTAACTGGGTCCCACCTCCGAGTTTACGCTCGTCCATTCAGTAATAACCAGTTGGGCATATCTCCTAGGGAAGACACGCCGTACATCTTTAGTCATGATCGGGAGTAATTGCGAAGCATAAAGACCGAATGCTGAGAGGGTTGCTTTTGAGGCAGCCAATACGTAAACGACTAGATTACATTTTAGGCCTCAACTCCTCTATTCCACTTTCCGCGTCGATAGCCGATACGCTACCCGTACATAAATACACTACTCACACATCATGGACGGGTACCGAGAGTTTGTTTTTAGCTTGAAAGATGAAGCAACTAAGGCAACCTGAGAATCTCCTCAAGATACATGGACCGAGTTACCCGACCTGAAGTTGTTGGTAACTGAGTCCCACCTAAGAGGTTACGCTCGCTCTTTCAATAATAATAACAATAATAATAAATGCTCTTGTGTTACACCAGGTATGGATTTCATGACTTATGATCTGAACTGATTTGAGGTGTTAATATGTAAATGTCTTGTCTTGGGGGAATGAAAACGTGCAACAATATATAACCCGCTCAGTACCACGGATTTTCTTGTCAGTCGCTCAATTCCTGACCGGCTATTCGGTTGAACTCTCTGCCTTCGGGTGCGGAGGAACCCGAAGGAGGCTACGCCGAAGGGCGGATTCTCTTTCGGGGAGGTAAACCGGCCCTGAACCCGTTTATACGGGTTCAATGAGCATATTTTGGGGCCGAACCCACGGGCTCGGAAATCCCACGTTAAAAACGGCCTTGTGCCACATGACGCCCCAGTGGGGGGATGACTGAATATCGCCAGTCAACTCACCATAACCAGTTGGACATATGCCTTAGGGATGACGCAACTTGCATCTTTATTCATGATCGGGAGTAATTGCCGAGCATTAGGACCGAATGCCGAGAGGGTTGTTGGAGACAGCCAATTCGCAACTGACTAGGTTACATTTTTGGCCTCAACTTATCTCTTCCAATTTCAGCGTTGATAACCGATACGCTACCTATTCATAGATATAGCAGCTACCACAAATGAAATTGAATATGGAAGACAAAAAGAAAGAAAAACATATTAACAAAACAAACAATAAGAGAAATCTATGGAGGCCTTGGGGACCCCCATGGTAACGTTTGTTAAATGTCGCTCAAACTCAAAGGATGGCGTTGTTATCAGCCGAAGCTTTAGGTGTTTTTTTATAGTACAGGTGAAAAGTACTTTGAATGTGTACACGCATTTGCTCCAGAAGGTTTTGCGAACAACATTCTTTCAGCAGAATAGTGCACTTGTACATGACTCACAAGTCCTCACAGATTTTGGGACAGAAAAATACCAATCAAAAGCGGTATTAGGGAGTTGAGAAGCAAGTGCCTCTGATATAATTTTTCATGTTCAGCCTTGTTATCACTTTATTGCCCTATTTACATTATTCGGGCTATTGTCCTCATCTTTGTCGCCATATTTATTACAACGTTCCGGCCTTCTTCAGGTGGTTGGAATGTCGAACTGAACACTTTGTTTTGCTCAGTCAAGGACACATGGCGCAGTGGATAAAGGCGTTAGTTAGATCCAGTAACAAGACCCAAAGAGTGCGAGTTCAATACCCGGTTAAGGCAGTGGAGAGGGGAATTAACCGGAGATAACTGATAACTAACATCCACGTGGAACTAGAACAGTCTACCCCAGTGAGCGAAATAAAGGTTTCAGTTCGACATTTCAAACACCTGAAGAAAGCCGGAGTTTACAACAGCCGAAATGTTGTAATAAATATGGCGACAAAGATGAGGATAATAGTCCGAATAATGTAAATAGTGTACATAATACCTCATCTCAGACAGACAGACACTTTACTGCCCACTTTCCATTTTGTGTTGATGGTGAGTAGAAATGTATTAAAAGCAGAAAATTACAATTAATACAGGATTTATTTTTTTATAAATCTGTAATTAATAATATAAATATTACTAACCAAATTATTAATAATATTTTATTTTATTTTAACTAACTTTTATGATTAATTCTAAATATTATTGTAGTCATTAATGGGTTAGGAATGCGGTTTACAACAGAAAATGCAAAATTTAGAATTTAAAGAATCTCCTTGTAGAACTTTTATAGTAATAATAATATTATTAATAATAATACCTTTTATAATAATAATAATAATAATAATAATAATAATAATCCCAGTATTCTAGGTAACATCAGCATACAAGATGACCAGAAGATTACCCTACTCGGAACGTCCCATACTGTAAAAAAAGTGCTATGAATTAAATTAAAATTCTCCTATTGGGCCTAAGAACCATAGTTTGGACCCAGCTCTGCACGACACAAAGCAGGAAACATAACATACAAAAATAATAATAATAATAGTAAAAAATATAATAATAATAATAATAATAATAAAAAATAGAAATAGAAATCTCGAAATGTGGCACATGGGAACATCAACAATCGCTGTTGTAGTTGGAGTCCTAGGACTAGTTGGAAAAGATTGCAGTAGACTAATTGAAGGGATTCCTGGAAGTCCATGCCTCAAGGAGATACAAAAAATTGTTCTGACAAGTACAGCCCACACTTTACGGACGGCTTTATCTATGTAATTTTTTTTTTTTTTTTTTTTTTTTGTCAGTGGAAAGTGTCATGATGCCATTTCTAAACTTAGGTCCCTGGGCGGGACCCGGAAAGAAATGTGTAAACGCCAGAAATCAGAGAAAATAAAATAATAATAATAATAATAAAAATAATAATAATAATAATAATAATAATAATAATAATAATAACTATCAAAATACAAGGACCTTGAAATCGAAATTTCAAAAATATGTCACGTGAGGACATCAACAATTCTAGTTGTGGTCGGAGACCTTGGATTCACTGGAAGGGATTCCTTATAGACTATGCCTTAAAGTAATGCAACATTTTTTTCTCAAAAGTACAGGGTTTTATCTATGCCAAATGTGTGAATTTTTTTATTTTCTTTTATTTATTTTCTTCTTTCTTTTTCTTTTTTTTTTTTTTTTTTGAAGCTGCAAAATGTCATGATGCCATTTCTGACCTTAGATCTCTGGTCGCGACCCGGAAAATATGGTGTATCAAAGGACATAAAATAATAATAATAATAATAATAATAATTTAGACTTGTATTATAATAACAATACATTGTATATGTTGTTTCTCCACTCAGCAATGTCTCGCAAGTTAGCTACACTTAGTGTTGTTACTGTTTAATAAATTTAATACTCATTGGAATGGAGTCCTGTCATACTTATCTAAAGTTATTAAAATTAAAAATAAATTGGGGGTCACAAAAACAATAGGTTTTTTTTTCCCGAGCATTAAGTGCTGCCTAGCTATTTGTTTAATTGTTCTTCTATATATATCCGTCTTTGTTGCGGAACAGAAATTTAAAATTTAAAATGAAATAAATGAGATAAAACATTAAAATAATCTTTTTATTTAAAATAAGCCAATAAAAAAATATTTAAAAAAGATATTTAAAATATAAAATCAAAAATATAAAAGTTTTTAAGTTGGAAAAATATTCAAAATATGACGTGAAAATTAAAAATAATAAAAAAAAATTATGAATATATGGAATTTTTTTTCAAATCGTTTTGTACTTTTTCAGATTAAAAGAATGAATAAGAAAAATGCAAACCGATAAGATAAAAAAATAGGAACGGACGGATATAAATTTATATAAATATATATATATATATATATATATAAACAAAATATGAGATTTAACTATCATTCTTTTTATATGACAGTAACAAAGAATAACGTGAATAGACTTATAAAAGACCGAAAACTTGTTGATTCTCATTCAATATCTCTTGACAGCACAATTAAAGAAGAAGGCGGGCTGACAAATCAAGTGAGAAATGAAGAAGCAATGACGATCAATGTTTTTGAAGGAAGCGGGAGAAAACGTATCGTTTTTTCTTTCCTTTTCTTTTTTTGAGCGCAGTTCGTCAAGCCTGACTTGAGTGCATTTCAATTCTGTGCTTTTTGGCTCGCGTTGAAAAGATGGACAAACAGTGAACATCATCAGGAAACCCTAAGCCATCAGTCATCGTCAGTAAATTTTTTGGCAGCAGAAGATTATTTACAATTTACTTACATTTATTTACTTGGAATCGCTCAAATTTTGATAGCGATGATAAACATGGTTATCCGACAACGCCCGGAAACAAAACACCCTGAACAGTCGTTCAACTAGCGGCAAATTTCGTTACTGCTTTTTGACTTTGGATCAGTTATGTGCCATGCGTGATACACGCTTAGGCGTTCATGTATCTTTCGATATATGACTGACAACGCAAATTTTTTTTCCCGCAGTAGGTTGCCATTTCAAGGCTATAGAACCCGGTTTGTCATGCTATTTTACCCATAGCTGGAGGGATAAGAAGAGGATTCATACCTTTCCCAAGGGTATTAGCACGTAAGTGAATGTAATGGATTCGACTGGAATTCGAACTCGGGTCTCTGATTCCTCAATCCGAGCCGCTATCCATTGCACCAATTATTTGATTACTATTACTCACTGCATTCCTCTATCTCCCTTGCCCTCAATAGGCCCCGTGTGGCTTCATATGCCATACGTGATACACGCTTTAGGCGATCATGTATCTTTCGATACATGACTGACTAGGCAGATATTTTTTTTCTGCAGTAGGTTGTCATTTCTTTCTGCGATAGACCATTTGCCATTCAAGGCTATAGAACCCGATCTGTCCTGCTATTTACCCATAGCATGGAGGAGAGAAGAGAAGTTATACCTTTCCCAAGGGTATTAGTACGTAAGTGAATGTAATGGATCCGACTGGAATTCGAACTAGGCTCTCCGATTCCTCAATCCGAGCTGCTATCCATCTGACTTTGGATGCAGAATCTAAAATTAATTTCGTCGATATAATTTATTAGATGTCTATTGTTCTTGATTATATGGTCAATGTGGCCGATCATTTCACCTACTCTGTTACTTAATATTTTTAAAAACATTTTTTGGGGTACCTTCCGTTTGATTCCCTATTCGTTTGGATCTTCCGTTCCGGTCATTGGCATCAGAGTCTGGCAACAGATATCTCTTCTAATATCTTAATGGGGAGGATACTAAACTAACTTTCAATATCTCCAATAACCTAGTTAGTAAGGTTTAATCACAAAGACCGGGGGTAGCATACTCTATAAAGCTTCTTCATTTGATCAACGATTGTATAACTGTTAGGGTGACCTATCCACATTAGAATGAACTGTTCCTCCTTCATAAATATTAACGTGTGAGACTCCTAAGCAGGCAGTCGACCCACAGTCTCTGAAACCCAAAGTTTAGTCTGGGTTCCTCTCTGCCAAAGCTTTGTCCGGGGAGGTAGACAGATCCCGAACCCGCTTATGTGGGTTCAAAGAGGATATTTTTGGACGAGCCTACGGGCTCGGAGAAACCCACGTTAAACTCAGCATTGTGCCACATACATTCCTCGTGGCGGGGAGGACTGTTAAATATCAGCAGTCGGGACGGAGTGAAACCTGACAGTTCGCATGGACACTTCTATCTTAACTGATTAACACCACTCGTATTTGGTATATATCTTCTGTTATTTGAAGACACTTTTTCAACCTACCTTCTTCGTACCGTGTCTTTGTGTCTGGTCCCTAACAGGGCACAGCAATAACAATTTCAGTCCAGATCTTAAGAAGAATTCGTATATGCCATAGATTCTGAAAAAAATAAAAGAAAAACGATTGATTTCTTGCACTGCCTCGGAAAGTATATGACTCCTCTTACAATGCTCTGTCTTTGCAAGAGTCAGACCAAACCAAAAATATGGAGTACTGCTGAATTATCTCTGCTGAAACTGCTCAGTCTTCACTTTCCATCATTGATAATATTCAAAGTCATTAAACTCGGCCTTGTGCCAAATACATTCCTCGTGGGGGGACTGTTAAAAATCGACAGTCGGGACGCAGTCTCCGACTGTGTGCGACTTTTGTCGAACTCTCTGCATTAGCAGAGAGGAACCCGGACGAAGCTTTGCCGAAGGGCAAAGTTTCGTCCTGGGAGGTAGACAGATCCCTAACACGCTTATGAGGGTTTTAAGGGGATATTTTTGGCCGAGTCTACGGGCCCCGAGAAACCCACGTTAAAGTCAGCCTTGTGCCACATACATTCATCGTAGGGGGACTTTTAAATATCCTAATTTCTTACTTCCTGCTCTTACGTCTAAACCACTCAGCTCATTCAGGAACCGTATATCTTGAGGTACTCTTGAGCCTTTTATTACGTGAGCAATAAAAAAATTACAAATTTTCAAAATATTATTACAGATACACCACCTGTTGTTCTTGATTCTTTAACAGTGCCTGTCTATACGTTTTGCCGGACCAAAAGAAGCTATGTAGTTACAATTTAATAATACATCTCTGAACAGCTAAATACGCATCTATCAAATCTTAGACGCTAAGAAATTTAACCTACTATTTGAACTGATACAGCTGCATTAACTATATAATGTGCACAATATAGTGATTGCATGCCACACCCAACGCCACTTGTGGCTGCCCGATGAATTAATCTGTCAGTCGCTCGAAAGTTAAATACATTCTGGTAATTATTTTATTTGGATTAAAGAGGTATCGGACTGTAAGCGGAGAGCCTATAGAATACAAAATGAATTCAGTAAAAAATAGCACAAATGAAATCTCGCCTGGGACAATATCAAACGAGATTGCGTAATTTCAAAAACAATCTCCTATACGCTCACACATTCAAATATTATATAATCTGCTTATTTGCTTCAAAGACTTTCAGAATAATATTTTTATGTAATCACTTTATTTGCTTCAATGAATTTCGAATAATACATTTATACAGTCTTGTATTTGCTTCAATGAACTTCGAGATGTACATTTATACGGTTTTTTTTATTTACTTCCATTACCTTAGTAATATTATACTCATACAGCCTCTCTATTTGTTTCAATGGCGTTCGAAATAATATATTTATACGGTCTCTTTATTTGTTTCAAAGACTTTCGAAATAATACGTTTATAGAGTCATTTATTTGCTACAATGGCGTCCGTAATAATACATTTATACAGTCCTTTATTTGCTTGAATGAACTTCGAAATTTAAAAAATAGCGGCTAACACAAAATTGAAAAGAGTAAATTTCCTCAGCATAATATTAGACTTAATGACTAACATATACCTACCTTACATGGCAGGTCAAATCATTGTTCCTTCATAGTTAAGTACATACCATCATTAATTAAGAAAAGAATTCGTATAAATTCCGCTAATGAAAAATATTCTATAAACTTAGTAATTTTTACAACCAAGCTCTAGAACATAGCGACTGCAAACATCCTAACATAAATTATATAAACATTAATAGTACAAACCAGAACAAAAATAGAAAAAGAAAAATAGAAAAGAAAAATTATTTGGTACACTCTTCCCGTTCAATCAAATGGTTAGTAATAAGCTAGGATAAAAATTCCTAGATTTAATCGAAAAACATTTTCCTAATAATAGTAAACTTAGCAAATTTTTTAATAAAAAACACCTGAAAATTAAGTTTAGCTGTAATGAAATTCTAGAAAGTATTATAAAAAACATAATAATAAAATTTTGAAAAAATACGCATGCCAAAATGAAAAAAATAAAGAACCTAAATGATAATGAAAAAGTATGCAATTGTAGAAACCCTGAAAATCGCCCTTTAAATAAAAAATGCCGCGTAGGATCCGTAGTATATCAATGAACAATGTCATCCATTGAGAATCCAAATATTGAAAACATATATAGGACCCATAAAAAATGAATTTAAAATGAGGTGGAGACATCACTAAAGTTCCTTCAATAATATTGGAAACCGAAACCAAACATCCATATCTAAATTTTTTTGGCGTTTAAAAGAAAGAAATAAAACACCAACAATAAAATAGAAAATAAATAGGACGAGAACTTGTAGAACATGGGATGACCCATGCCCTTTATGCCTACATGAAAAGCTACACATTATCAAGTTTCTTAAAAATAAAAAAAAATATTGAGTCAAAGAAATGAAAAAACGTTTTTCAGCAGACACAACGAAATACGCGCTATAAAAAAATTAGTATTTTATAAATGAATAGAAAAAAAAATTACAATAAAAATAACATACTAATATATATATATATATATAAACATATTCCACAATACCTGCGTAAATAATTATGAAACCTATTAGCAGATTCTATTAATTTCAGACACGTATAAAAATATAGGATTAAAATTACAACCCAATCATATCTAAGCACCCCTTTAAGAAACCATTAACGAAAACAAAATAAAAACATCAAAACTATAACTAGAACATCTATCAGTGAGAGTTTTATAGCCAGACTCCAAAAATCTGACATATAATAAACATTCCTACTTTCATCAAAGCAGAGATCCCTTGATGATGAAAGTCAAACCCCAGATAACACCTCCATTTCCAACCTATAAATGAGTAAAACATTTCTTCCGGTAATTATTCTAAATATCGAATGAAACTCTACTCTAATTTTTAAGTTTAATTTGAAAATAAACATTAGAACTTGAGATTCAGTTCCGAAATATAATGATTTGTATGTCGTGATGGAATCATACTTTTAAAAAAGAATAATTATAATTATAATACTTGTGAGTTGGAGTATTGTCCCGAGACAAGAACTCTTTCGCCAATTGTCCTGGGTATTTCGTCTTGATAGACTTTCGTAACTGCCGAACAGAGAAACCATTATCATACCACGTTTATTGTACAGAACTCAATTCTTTCACGGGACATGCTAATAACATTGACTATTTTATGAGGCAATCGCATGTCAACCATCACCATATGTGGAATAACGTTAATGTTATCCTTGGCGGTGACAGTCGCAGGACATTCAGACCTTAGGAGATCCTCAAGACTCTCTCTTCCTCACCTAAATTCAGCTACCCACTTTTACACTGTTGATAAACATGGGACGTCATAGTCTAATGTAGCAACTAATGAATGTCTTTGGTAGCTAAACCATTTTTTCTGTAGGTACTTAACACTTACTACGGCGTTAATTTTGGTCCATTTGCAAAGGAAGTCGCTAATTGTTAATTTGAAGTCTTCTTTGTTACTTCCCAAAGATCTTATTTTAATTCCGTTTTCCATTACTATGTACACGTATCTCAATATTGGACTACGTTTTTTTTTTCATTGTATTTAAAACCATAGAAAAAAGGGCCCATCCCAGTTTATTTGCAGAATGTGTAGGATCATTGCCTCATATGAAGCTTCTGAGTATCATTCACAAACATTCTTTTCCAAGAACTTATCACAATTCCCTGCCTTTATCTTGGCAGAAGCATCAACTTTGGAGGTAGATATAATTCTCCTCTCTAAAATACTAGCACACAGCACCAATATTTTCTTTTTTTTGCTTCACTCTCTTTCAAATTTGTGCTAGTTGACTATTTTTAATAAACATAAATGTAACAGATCATTCCCAATGTAACTTTATATGTATTATAAAAATTATGTTAAGAAAACTATTCTGATGTCATCACATGTTTTTCTTTATGAAGTTCACTGATAGATTTTTTTGTATTTTATCAACAATTTACATTTTTCCCTTAGATTCGTAACAACAGCGTTTTCAAATACTAGAATTTCTGCTGACGCGTGTTGAAATCATCACAGTATTTAGTATTTTTGAAGTTAACGCTAACATTAACGCTAACGTTAACGCTAATGATTTTTCACAAAGCAATCGATGAAATTCGAATAAGCTATTTTGTTTGGATAAAAAATTTGACACAAAACCTACTTCACTGTTCAATAATTTCTTCAATTTAATTTATTTTTTTTAGGATTCCCTGGTAAATAATATTGTTTAAAGAAATTTCTTTTTGCATTTTTAACAGTTAAGAATAAATTCTTAGGATTTCTTACACTTAAGCATGCAACATACAACGAGTCATGCATAAATATTTCTTTGGGGAAACAAATTCCAACATTATGTTTCGCAAACGCAGGGCAAACCGGAAACTGGAAAAGGAGAGTGTTGCATTATCAGCAGTAATAGTGACTGTTTACAAATTCGTTTGTATATTTAAATATATATATATATATATATATATATATATATATATATATATATATGTGTGTGTGTGTGTGTGTGTGTGTGTGTGTGTGTGTGTGTGTGTGTTTGTTAGAGCGTACTAAGAAAAATACACATGTAGTTCAGACATTTCTATGAAACTCTCTGTTTAATGCACATAATAATCGCCAGGCACAAATTAAAATCTGACAGTTGTAATAAGTCAATGCTGGTAATTGTGCCTTTTTGTGTGTATAAAGTGTGTATTTGTGTCTTTGAAGATATTAATATTTATCATTAATTGTGTTTAAATATATCTATTTTGCGCTATTTACATATACAAATTGATTTAAAATATATATATATATATATATATATATATATATATATATATATATATATATAAACAGTGCATTTGTGTCTTAATATATAAATATCCATCATATCTCATACATATTTATTTAAAATTATAATATTTACATATTCATTGTGACATATATATATATATAACGTGCGCATTTGTGTCTTTTATAATGTTTTCATTTATCGTTATACATACCCCATATATATGTATATTTTTCTTTATTCTATAATTACATATTCATTACATTGATATATGCATATATATATACATATATATATATATGTATATATATACATATATATATATATATGTATATATACGTATGTATGTATTTGTTTTTTTTACGTATTATTTATAACTTGCATTGATTTTATTAATTATATCTGCTATGTTATTTGCATATACACACAGATGGACACATACATACATACATACATACATATATATATATATATATATATATATATATATATATATATATATATATATATATATATATGAATGTATGTATGTATGTATGTATAATGTAAATGATAAATTAAGTACAATTTAAACTTATTTAGATTTCTTCACGCGGAATTGTACCAAGAATAGTGTTAATTGCTTCTCATATTGAAAGGTAGGAATTAAGTCAACAATGTTGCTCCGTAATTTGCAATCTGCACTTTAACATAAGGTGAAATATAATAATATCTCTTAATTAATAAAAGTCTCACATGGCATCAGCACAATAGAATCAGTTGTTGGCTGTTGTAATCACAGGCCTTTTCATCAGGTTGGCGGAATTAGCTATGGGCTGTTATCTAATGCATCATATAATCTTTTTTTTTTCATAGTTATATGCTAACTTAAATGACATTCTATGAGGTCTTTCGTGTTTGTTACAACATAGCTGCAAGCCGCAGACTGTTAGAAACCATATGATCTTAACTTTATCAAGCATAAAATAAAACCGAACGGAGGTAACAATGGTTTATATGTCTAAATCTCTTGCGGTAAAAGGGCTTTTTAAGATATTCTGTTTTATAGAACGTTACTCATGGCTTGGAATAATATTTTTTGCCTTTCTCTGGAGTGTCTAATTATATTTCATTCATTATAAATTTTGTTGCCGCTTTCTTTTTTTTTTTTTTAATTTTTATTATCTTGCTTTCATATAATCCATGGTATGAAATCCAGAATTCTACCTGTGTATACTCGACTTTAATACGAAGCAGGTCAACAGGAAGTTTGTTTATAAGATTTGCAATATTTCACGAATTGTTCTGCTGAGTGACATTATTTTTGTCTCTCCAAATAATGCGATTCTTGCGTCCGGAAAGTATCCAGCTGTTTACTATAGACGAAAATAATCCACCTAGGACAACGGCGCCTTTGTCTGCTTCACTATAGTGATTTTTCCATGCGTGGCTCAGATGTGGCACAAGGCCGAAAATATGGGGCACCCAGTGAGGATCGAACTCACTACTCAGTCGTGATTGTTCTAGCGAGACAAGCTTTTAACCATTAAATCGATTCGAGGTGCCCCTTGTCCGCTTCAGTATACATATCCAGATGTTCGTTTGATTTTTTAAAAACAGTTTGAAGATTCCTCATTTGGAATTGTTGTCAAATGCCTGGCCATGTTCCCCATAATCTCGTCCACGTCATTTAACGTGTTGTCCTAACTTTGGAAAAAAAAACACCATGGAGACGTATCCGAACAACAGGGAAGCTTACAAAATGCTACGTGGTTCTATAAAGAGTTCGAACTTTTAAAAATATATATAGAGAATATTCACGAGTTGTTAAGAATTTAGTCTCTCAGACCTTGTTACTGTGAAGGTCACGCTGTACAAAGCATCGCTTCATAGTGTCTCATTAACGACTTTAGCAGACTCTACTGTTGAGCATCTGTTTGCTCACTCACAGTGAAATCCTTTCAGATAAAACTGCTAAGTTATGTCAATACTGCGCAACCAGTTTCCAAGGTATTCGGAATGGCTGGATACCGGACTGACGGCGTAGTTCACAAGCGTCTCCCCGGGTCTTTTATATTTAGAATTATTTCGAACGTTTCGCGCAAGGAGTGTGCAAAACAGGAAGAAAAGAAACTACTGTTTGTCTGTGCACTGATCTAGTTCCACGTGCCATGTCTAATGGATGTTTGTTATCTCCTGTTAATCCCCCTCTTAAAGTTCTCCACCGCCTTAACCAGGTATTGAACTCACACTCTGTGGGTCCTGTCACTAACTAACGCCTTTATCCACTGGGCCAATACCTGGTTAAGGCGGTGGAGAAATTTGAGACGGGATTTAGCAGGAGATAACTGACATCCATTAGACAAGACACGTGGAACTAGAACAGTCTACCCCAGTGAGCGAAATAAAGGGTTCAGCTCGACATTCCAACCACCTGAAGAAGGCCGGAGCGTACAACGGCTGAAACGTTGTAATAAATATGGCGACAAAGATGAGGACAATAGCCCGAATAATGTAAATAGTGGACATAATACATCATCTCAGAAATATAGAAAGATACTTGAAGTGATGTATATTTTAATTTTGACAGTGTATATATTTTACTGCAGACAATACGCGATAGTTGTAATCCCAACAGAAACGGAAATAAAAAGACACCGTTTCTTTTTTTGTTTTGTTTTTTATTTTCTTGATAAGAGAGGAACTTGCTGAATCTGTGGATATTACACTGGTGTTGAAAGCTAAGATTATCCTTTATCTCTTGCCTCTGCCATTTTCACAGAATTTTTCTGTGTTTTCTCGTTCTCTCCCTTATCCCTTTCAATCTACATTTCCTCTCTATATAAACATTGATTATCTTCAGAGTTGAAAAAGGAATAAGGAATTTTTTTTCTGCTGAAAGATCATTTTTTATCTTTCGTACGTTTTATCTTTCTAAAAGAATGTATCATAATTTGCTGCATTTCCATTCCACCAGCCTCTCAATCCTTATATTCACCCCAAAAATCATATCTTTCATTGTCATTTATCCCTCCCCGGCCTTTCTCTCTTCATATATATATATATATATATATATATATAGTGTAACCCGGATATAAGAGAAATCCGGATATAAGAGAGATTTTCTCTGGTCCCAAATTAGAGCCTGTGTTAATGTATATAAACTAGACCAAACCCGGATATAAGAGACTTCTTATCCGGTCCCGACAACTCTCTTATATCCGGGTTACACTGTGTGTATATATATATATATATATATATATATATATATTAAAGACATTTTTTTTTATGTTTAACGTTGTTATTTTATAGATACAAGTATTTAAGCAAATGCTCTGTTTATGATAAACAGTATTAAATAACATTTACCGGCCTGAATGTCCGAGAAATTTTCATAGAAAATTTTCGTTCTTTGACAGGATTCGAACCTGCATCCTATACGGAACCGTCATATACGCTGACGTGCCTTATCGCTTAAGCTACAAAGAACCAATCGGTAGACAAGGTCGAATTTACTGCTTATAAACTCCAATTTTCCATGAATCTCGTACATTCATAACTGCTCTGGCGTATCGAATGTAAACAAAATGACGTCATATATTAAGAAATGGACAAGGTCCGACAATTTATTTATTAAAGACATATTTTTATGTTTAACGTTGTTATTTTATAGATACAAGTATTTAAGCAAATGCTCTGTTTATGATAAACAGTATTAAATAACATAAATATCATAAACAGAGCATTTGCTTAAATACTTGTATCTATAAAATAACAACGTTAAACATAAAAAAAAAATGTCTTTAATAAATAAATTGTCGGAACTTGTCCATTAATATATATATATATATATGTATGTGTGTGTGTACGTTATGAAAGTCCGGCATTTATTTTAATATATTTTTTGTTTAAATATTTATAATAAACATTATTATCAACATATAACGGTCTGAATGTCCGAGAAATCTTAAAAAAAAAAAATGTCTTCGACAGGAATCGAACCTGTATTCTACACGAAATCGCCATATAGACTTACGTGCTACATCATTTCGCTCATTAGTGATGTTATTCTTTTTAACCAGACGCTTTACTTTATTATTTTTATTGGATCTTATAATACAACTGGTGTTTTCCCTATGAAAATACATACATTTGAAAATATTTCTGCGTAAAAATGTATGTTAATAAGTAAATAATTTGAAACAAATGCTATTTTTATTTGTGATTACATATGCATTTATAATACACTGGAAACATAGGAAATGCAATATGTGTGTGGTGGGTAGCCGAGTTCTTAGAATGTTCGGTTTCTGACCATGACACCCGGGTTCGAATCTCACCACGGTTGATTTGTCAGGAAGTAGACTTCCTGATGCGATCGGTCTGGAGAGGGCGACCCCAGCGTGCGGCACTCTTGAAAGGTGCCTGAAAACCATACCACGGGTTGACCCAAACCTTATGTGTGAAATTTTGTAGGCCGTCGATAGCCGTGCTAGCACGAAGTCATAAGTCATCGTGACCGAGTGTTTGAGTGTGCTGGCCTTGTTTAGATTGTTGATCACGCTAGCTAACACGCTATCTCCCATAAACAGTAACTAAGGTTTGCTCAACATAGTTGCAATATTAACCACAGTTGGGTCCCTGTGGATTTTTGAGCAAAAACAAATGTGCCTGAGCGAGCGTCTGGAATAGGGATTGGTTCGCTGCACTAGTAAACGGGTATCCTCGAATACAAGTGGCCAGCTATTATATATATATATATATATATATATATATATATATTATTAATGGAAATCTTATAAGTATAAGAAACTATAATCATTCGGTGTCTTGATTTGCAAATAAACAAGCCAATACCAAAGGGAAAAAAGGTATAAAAAAAAGAAAGAACCAAGAACATGTACGTTAGCCGAAAATAATCGTCCAGCATACGACTTGAAGGCCCAAAGAAAAAAAATTGATGCGAGTACCCAAAACAACTAAATAAGTGCTCGATACGGTAAGTAGAGCAGACCTAGTTAAACCAGAGAGAGCCAGACAAACCTAGCAAGGTTTCACCTAAGCGGATCGTCAGGGACTGCATCCTACACAAATCGAATATCACGAAACTGGAGATGCTGGCAATGTTGGATCTTTCTTTACTTTATAGTAGCTGCCAGTTCTAATGAATTCTTCCAGCTTTCTGTATGTTCTAATTTGTCCATCACTACATTCTCGTTGCCTTTGTGGGATGATGATGTCATTTCTCTGTACGGTTTTGTTTGCCAGCCTCTCCAGTTTCGTGATATTCGATTTGTGTAGAATGCATTCCCTGACGATCCGCTTAGGTGAAACCTCGAAAGGTTTGTCTGGCTCTCTAGGTTTAACTATATATATATATGTACAGAGACCTGGTGCAGCGAATGCCACAAGGTTCCCAAACGACCCTCCGCAGGTTTTGAATTCAGAGTTGTCCTTCTCCTAGACCAGTTGCTATCCAAGGCGATAGAACCATTCAAAAGTGTGGATGGTCCTGCACGAGGACTTCACCACTATAATCAAATCTCATGTGCCGGTGTCGGGCTGTCGGTTTCCAGGAAACTGATCTGCTTGACTCTCATACGTCGAATCTCGACGGGAGAGTCGATTATATATATATATATATATATATATATATATATATATATATACAGATTGTGTAATTAGTAATTGCAATTTTATATTTTTAAATTCGCGCATGTCCGTTGTTTTTCATTTTGTTGACTGCACCGTTTAGTAGGATCCGTTGCGCACCGTCTGTGAGAAAAAAGGAATCTGTTTTTACTAATGATCCCCAGATCTCTATATAAAGTCGTAGGCCCTTCATTCTATCGTTGCCAACAAGTCAAACAAATATCTGAATTCAAAACTGTGGAGAATTGACGGAACCATTCCAATAACAGAAGAATCGAAGCCGTTCACAGGAATTAATGAAAAGGCAGTTGGGTAGAATAAAGAACTCCTCAGTAAGGAAAAGACATTGCATCAAAACCTAATAATACCAATAAGTCTTCCTCTTTTTACTTCTTTTTTTAATTCCTTCTTTCTTTTTATCTATATCACTTTTACTATTTATTCATATCTACCTCTGATTATATCTATAATTTCTGAGATGAGGTATTTCACTTAGTTATATTAGTTACAGTTTTCGGAGTGTTGTCCTCATCTTTATTGTCATTTTCCCGACGTTTCGACCATTTTACCCTACGGTTTTCTTCAGGTAATTGGAATTGCGAAATGAACTCTTTATTTAGTCAACTGGTGTAGATTGTGCTACCTCTACGTATACTGCCTCTTCTGGATGTCTTAGTCCCTTTGACTCAACTCTCTAACTTTTTGTTAACCAAGACGTCCCGTCAATTCAAGTAGAGCCCGTATTTGAAGAAAAAGCGGAAATGCGCCCTTGTAAGAGAAAGAATCCACTACAACCGTTGGATGAAACAGAAACTGCAATCTGATAACTCGCAGAGACTCGAGGTCTTCTTTCACAGAATTACCAGTGAGGAAGACCAAAAGAAGATCCATCACGTCCTGGATAAATCCTTCTCACACGAATTCGAGGTCCGCCAAGTACAAAAATTAAACAGACTGAAAGATCAGAAGGTGATGCACGAGGTCCATCACCAAACAGTGAAGGCAGTTATCAACATCAAGAGGAGTCATTACTAAACAAGGGTTTCAACTTTGCCACAACCATCTGGAGGATATTATAGTTGGATATCATTGCCCAAATCGAGGAAATAGACTTGAACATCCTCCAGGCTCGGGCGTATGAGCTAAGATGGAATGTGAGACAGATACTGGAGAAAGCCAAGCCGCACAAATCAAACATCTGGAGAGGCTGGCATTCAAAACGGTACAGTATAATGACATCATCATCATACAAAGGCAACGAGACTGTAGTGATGGACAAATCAGAACATACAGAAAACTGAAAGAATTCATTAGAATTGGCATCTACTAAAAGTAAAGGAAGATCCAACAATGAAAACAGAATGAAAACTGTATTTACATTAGTCGGACTATTGTCCTCATCTTTGTCGCCATATTTGTCACAACGTTTCGGCCGTTGTATGCTCCGGCCTTCTTCAGGTGGTTGGAATTTCGAACTGAACCCTTTATTGAACTCACACTCTTTGGGTCTGTCACTGGATTTAAAGGCGTTGGTTAGATCCAGTGACAGACCCAAAGAGTGTGAGTTCAATACCCGGTTAAGGCAGTGGAGAACTTTCAGAGGGAAAATTAGCAGGAAATAACTGATAACTGACATCCATCAAACATGGCACGTGGAACTAGAACAGTCTACCCCAGTGAGCGAAATAAAGGGTTCAGTTCGACATTCCAACCACCTGAAGAAGGCCGGAGCGTACGACGGCCGAAACGTTGTGACAAATATGGCGATAAAGATGAGGACAATAGTCCGACTAATGTAAATACTGTACATAATACCTCATCTCAGAAATATAGACAGACTCAGAATGAAAACTGTCGCAGATCCTAATCAAGGACAAGGTCAACTTCCCACCTAATACATACAGGCAGTTGTAGCAGCGTTACACTAAGCTGCTTCACATATACGGTCCCTCCAAAAGTCACAGAGACGATATTCCGCTCAGACCGATTCTTAGTTGCCAAGGTTCTGTGTGCCACCCTTTGAGTCGCTTCCTTGTAGATATAATTGACTCGTTAGGGCACCTCGACGTGGTGTAATGGTTATAAAGCTTGTCTTGCTAGATCAATTACGATTGAGTATTGAGTTCGATCCTCACTGGGTGCCCCATAATTTCGGCCTTGTGCCACATCTAAGCCGGACTTAGAAAATCACTATAATTGACCCATTAATAGGAAAGTCACATTCATATGTCCGAAACTTTGCCCACTTCGTGGAAATAATAAAAAGATGCTGCCATCTAATCCAAGCAGATAGTGAGCCTGGACATGGTGAGTTTGTTCACCAAGGTATCCACGAAGTAAGCACTCTCGGTAGGATAGAAGGCACCAATATACCAATAGATCAATTCATTTATTTATCAATTTCAAATTTATTGATCTATTTATCTATATACCTTTTTGTTCATATCACTTGTTTCTATCTATCTACCTACCTATCTATCTATCTATTTGTTCATATTTATCTACCTATCTCAGTTGTTGGTATCTATCTGATGATATATCTCTCTCTCTCTATGATTGTTCATATCCTTCTGCTTATTTTATTCTGTTCATGTTTATCTATCTATCTATCTATCTATTCTCATATCTATCTATCTATCTATTCTCATTTCTATCGATGTCTTCCTATCTATCTATCTATCTATCTATCTATCTATCTATCTATCTATCTATCTATCTGATCATATCTATCTCTCTATGAGTGTTCATATCCTTCTGCTTATATTAATCTATCCATGTCTGTCTGTTTCTCTATCTATCTGATCATATCTATCTCTCTATGATTGTTCATATCCTTCTGCTTCTATCTATCTATCTATCAATTCTCATATCTATCTATCTATCTATCTATCTATCTATGATTGTTCATATCCTTCTGCTTATATTAATCTGTTCATGTTTGTCTGTCTATCTATGTATCTATCTTTGTTCATATGTATCAATATGTCTATGATTGTTCGTCTCATTCTATTTAACAACCGATCAGCAGTAATAAAAAAAGGCGAATAACGCTGGTAATTGTAGCACCGGATAATAAGCTTCTAATTCGACATACTGGAATTAAAATATTTTTTCCTTGCTGTTCAGCAAGAATTTTAATCTGATCGCCGTACGTATATTTGCGCTCCCAAGTACTGAAAAGCATGTCTGCATTAAATTTCAAATCAACCTATTAACCAGTTTTGCTGACTGGTCACACAATATTTTTATAGAGAAGCCCGGCTTCAGAACACATACAAGCAAAGAAGTTTTTTTTTTATTCGATACATTTAACATGACCTGAGCTCAAGTAGAGAATATCATATATACTCAGTGTGAGTTGATCGCGTGTTTAAGTCAAGATTTCAGTTTTGGTCGCCAAATAATTTATATGTGTCATGTATAAATCGATACAAATACTGGCTCACCTTTTCCATCGTAAATAGAATCTGATTGAAATCATTACTCGTGCATAGACCGACCACCAAAGTTTTCCGCAACAGGTTGGATTTAAAATCGCCATTATAATTAACAGTATGTACAATTTAGCTTTAACCTGGACGTAAGCCTCGAGAAGGACCACCAATCTGTGGTTGACTCGGACAAGAAATGGTTTGTAAATTTTAATGCCTCTAAAACGAAACTGATATCATTTATCCACCATAAAGAACCCTACCTGCTTTCTATCAGAATGGCTGATGCTCAACTCCACGAGAGCGCCTCTCTGCGCCTGATTGGTCTCACGGTTTCCACTGACCTGAAGTGGAATAACTTCATTGAATAAATAGCTTCATCTACCGCAAGGAAAGTTGGTTCTCTGTGTCGCGCCAGAAGGTTTTTCTCACCTGAGTTCATCCTTCAAATCTACAAATCAGCCATTCATGCGTGCCTGGAACACTGCTGCCATATATGGTCTGGTGCTCCCGCTGTTCATCCCGTGGTCCTCGACAAAATCCAGAGACGGATATGCAATATGGTAGGTCCTGATCTGGCATCTCGTCTGCACGCGTTATCTTACAGAAGTGCTGTGGCTTCCCTCAGTCTTTTCTACAAGTACTTACAGGGCAAGTGCTCCGACGAGCTACTTTCGCTGGTTCCCAAAATGCATGAATTTAAGAGTGCTACTAGTTTGGCATCTCGGTCCCACCCTTTCACTGTCGAAACGGCTAAATGTAACCGCCTCTTCTACTCCAACAGCTTCTTATCTCGCACCTCCCGTCAGTGGAACTCCCTTCCTGTCACTTGCTTCCCTGATACCTATTCAAATATTCAAATGTAATGTCAATCGACATCCTCTGGTGACTTGAGCTTGATCCCTGTCCTTTTGTTTATCCTTTTCCCAAACACCCACCTTTACTCTTACTCTCACTCTCTGTAATCCCTTACGCGTTAGTGGCACTCCCACCTTGCTTGGGGTGATTTGCTTAAAAATGGTTGTATGTAGGTTATATCGGTAGACACCTCGACTAGACATGCTTATTGATTAGATCTTCTAGTTCTTTATCAATGAGACTTTTTCATCTGACTTCTTAAAAACGTGAACTACTGAAGAGGGTTTCCAACAATAAGGAGCAAGGCATTTATTTTAAAGTGTAGAGAGAACAGAAGACAGTTCAAGGGCACGCTTATCTGAGACAATTTCAGAGATACCATCGGACCTCAAGGCGGCAGGTGTCACAAGGCCGTGTTTACGTAGGGCGCTCCAAGCCCCTAGTCTCGGGCCAAAATTGCCCGTAGACCCCGTATACACGAGGGCGGGTAGCTGTCTACCTCCCCAGATGCGACTCTGCCCTTCGGCATAGCCTCATCTGGGTTCCTCTCCGCCAGGAGGCAGACAGTCAACAAGCAGTGTTAATTGTATTGGTTGTAACTGCAAAAGAGCACCATGACGCAATTTCCCCCAACAAAAATTTGGAAACGGCATGCTGCACTGCCTGGCAATCGCACTGGAAGCTCCAATACGAACATTTCAGAGTGTTTAGCTATCAGTCTGAGGAAAATGCAGACGACTTGGAAAGAGTTGGATGAGTCTAATGGTGATTACTAAGGTACGGCAGCTCGGAAAACTCACTCTAATCGTTCCGATAAGAAAATAACTCCCGAATTTTTTGGTGAGTGTCTAAGAATCAACAAGGAGGCTTACATCAAGCTCCTTGAAGAGATAGTGCTGCCCTGAGTCAAGAGTGTGGCTTCAAGAAGACCTTGTGTCTAGCAACAGGACTCTGTAGCATGTCACACAAACAGGAGTACCCTATTATGTCAGTCAGACAATTTCTGCGACCACATGACCCTTTACATCTGGCTAACTCCCCACGCTGCAACCATCTTGATTATTATGTGTGGACCGCCGTTAAGCGAGAGACCAACAAATCTTTTTAACATCAAAGATGAACTTAAGAGGATTATGGCAGCATTTTCCATCTTAAACAAGGAGACTGCCCAGAAGAGTTTCCGAAGTCGCCTGGAAGCCGTGGTTGAATCCAATGGCTATTTTATTGCATAAAGTTACTCTTTTGTATTTCAAGATATTTTTTTGTAATTTTGGTAAATTTTTTGTGTAATTTAGGCGACACTTTATCGTTCGTGACCTGTATATAGATATATAATGACAAAGATCGTTTACGCTTAAAAAACGTCAATATTACTGCAGAATAACGCTTTTCAGGTAAGTACATTTTTATGACTGAAATGAAAAATATTAAGAGATAGAGCGTTAATATCAATAAATACATAGTTCAACGACCTGTATCCAGAATCTGAGACAATTGAAATTAATATGCGAATGTACTTCTACGAAACTAGTAGTCGGAACAAGTATTTGAACGTTTTTTATTCATTACGCCCTTTTATATATATATATATATATATATATATATATATATATGTGTGTGTGTGTGTGTGTGTGTGTGTGTGTGTGTGTGTGTGTGTGTGTGTGTGTGTCTGTGTGTGTGTGTATTTAGGTGGCGATCATTCTTTCAAAATTAGTAAATAATGATATAGGCTACACTACGACTCACTCTACACCTTTCTGGCTATAGCTCAATTAGATCTCATTTAAATACTCATGGAGATCTACCGGACACTATTCGTAACATACTTGTTGACAACATAAATATAATAGCATCATCTACATGCAAAAAAAAAAAGGCTGAAAATAATGGAAGAATTATTACTAAAAATGAAAAAAAAACAACGCTTAATATTATGAGCGATAAACATAGACACAATATCTTGATCGTGTTTTGAAAATGAAAACATATAAATACATATATGCAATAAAACATTTCTTGTTAACAGTTAATATATTTCAACCTTGAAAATAGCTAAATGTATCGCCGAAATCGCTCGGACAAAAAAGGACAATTGGACACTTTTTTATATAATTTATCATCCGAAAAGAAAAAAAAAATTATTAGATTACATGAGAAATTGTATAAATAACTAAATCAAAGCACCTAGTCTATCGTATTCAATGAAATGTGCATATATATATATATATATATATATATATATATATATATATATATATACATGAGAAATTGTATAAATAACTAAATCAAAGCACCTAGTCTATCGTATTCAATGAAATGTGCATATATATATATATATATATATATATATATATATATATATACATGAGAAATTGTATAAATAACTAAATCAAAGCACCTAGTCTATCGTATTCAATGAAATTTGCATATATATATATATATATATATATATATAATTATTTATTTAAAAATATGATTCCAAATCGCTACATAAGAGGTCTCATGTTTCAAAACAAGAGCCGAAAACTTCAATATAATCCTTTAAATTAAATTGAGTTGAAAGTAAAATGGGCTCCGTTCCATCTTCAAGCGAAATTTTTGTTGGATTCCAATAAAAATTTCGCTTCAAGATGGAACGGAGCCTATTGCGATTTCTTGGGATCACCTTTATACACTGAGATAAAATGGAGTGATTATAACGAAACATTTGCAATTTCGGCTGCTAGGAATGTTGGTTCTATGTATCGTAACAGAGACATTTTTTTTTCGAGAGAGAGAGAATATATCTTGCACATCTATGTTTCTGCCATTTTTCCGTGCTTTCAATATTGCTGTCATATTTGGTCTGATACTTATAATATATACCTCGACATTTGTGACAAAATCCAAAGAAGAAGCTGTAATATATGAAACCCTGACCTGACATTTTCCCTCCACGCCATGAATTAGATTACCCCTGACTTTCCTATAAATATTCTCTTGTCATTTGTTCTGATGAGCTTTTATCCTTGGGGCTTCGTGCTCAACAATGTGGGCGTACTACTAGAGTGGCAATTAGGTCTCATCGTTTTACGGTTGAACTAGCTAGATGTTACCTAATATTTTCTTTTCTCGCCTGTGGAACCCACCTCCTGTTTCTTGCGTCCTTGCCAACTGTAATCTTCAAATGATAAATGCTTCTGTCTTCCTAAGAACACGATTCCAATTCTGTTTCTCTGTCTACTTTTATCTTGGTCTTTTATTGAGCCTTTTCCTCAATGGCGTCTCGCCATTCTCTTTCGCTCCCAGTAAAACTTTGCGTCCCCGTGGCATTATCGCCTTGTTTGAGATGAAACGACTGAAAAAAAAAGTTATGAGCAAATTATTTTTGAGAGATATGAAGAATTTAGCAAAATATATATATATATATATATATATATATATATATATATATATATATATATTAAGAAATTTTTTTGTTTATACATTCTTTTTATAGATACATATATTTAAGTAAATGCTCTGTTTATAATAAACAGTATTAAACAACATTTACCGGCCTGAATGTCCGAGAAATTTTCATAGAAAATATTCGTCCTTTTATAGAAAAATGTCTTTAATAAATAAATTGTCGGACTTTGGCCATTTCTTAATATATGACGTCATTTGTTTACATTTGATACGCCATGTTTGTAGATACATGTGTTCCTATCTGAGTGAACCCACCATTTTCTTATTTTTTTTCTTTGAACCTTTTACATATATTGTGAATTTGTAACTATATATATATATATATATATATATGTGTGTGAAAAGTGTATATAAATATAAATAAATATATATATATGTATATGTATAATTATTTATATATTATATGCGCGGTACTTATTAGAAAGCGCTCAATATCAGAGATAGAGCTAACAGTCACCAAAAAACAAACAAATAACCAGCTTTAAATATAACAAATAAACACCCATTTTTTTCAAAAATTTAAAAATAAATGTAAATAATAATAATTTTTACCTATCATAATTTTACACAAACCCCACCACACGTATATACATACATGCGAGGAAATATTTTTCAGCGGAAAAAAAAAATATACATAATATGACATGTATACAGTCACGAGACACTAACGTAACATTTCCGCCACACTTCCAATGTTTAAATTTCAACATTTCAACATACAAATGCGTATGTATAGATATAACACCACCCGTATACATACATGTGTCATAGCCGAAACTGCCCACATATGTTTATATATGTATGAGTCCCGACGGACGACCAAGTATGTATATGTGTCTACATACATCGATGTTTGCGTTAGTATGATGAATGACAAAACGACGAAATTTCACCCACCACTTCCACAATAACACCAATACACGCAATCTACATAAACTCAAATTTTTTAAAACATTAATCAGTTTGTCTGACGATCGCTAAAGCGTGAAACCCAGGGTCACAAACTCACATCTATCCAACCAAATATATATATATATATATATATATATATATATTATGAAATGGACAAAGTCCGACAATTATTTTAAGACGTTTTATGTTTATACATTCTTTTTATAGATACATATATTTAAGTAAATGCTCTGTTTATAATAAACAGTATTAAACAACATTTACCGGCTTGAATGTCCGAGAAATTTTCACACAAAATATTCGTCCCATGAATGAACGTGCAGAGAGAAAGCAAGCCATTATATCACAACACATATTAGTTGACTTACCCTTCTCGTTAATGTTAAAGTATATAATGTGAAAAGAAATGGATGGCAGTCAAGTCTGGCAATGTGAGTAACAGCTTTTGTATACTGTTTATTCACGTACGTTGCTCAATCATCGTCTCTCGTCATTGTCAAACTTTTTTTGTATTTTACACGTGTTTTTTTTCTAGATATCTCACGCTGTGACATAGCCAGGGAGATTTGAGTTCACAACTTTCGTAAAGAAATTAGTGAGAAGTCTTCTTGGAAATTCCAATGCCATTTGTCGAACCCGTTTTCGAATCCAGTAAAAATAAAGTTTAATTATTTTTTATACAAGTATCTCAAGAAGGATGATTTTCATTCCGCATGATAATACCCCCACCCCATGAATTTAAAATGTTGACTGCCAAACCAAGATCAATATATAGTTATGTGGGCGTCCACGACTTTTTTAATTAAAAAAAAAAAATATTTTGTAAAAGAATATGTTAGGCAACAAGGATTTTTTTTTCAGTTGTAATATTTTTTGAGAATATAACCCCTAAAGATATTTTTCTGACCTCGGAAGGCATGCCATCAAATAATTATCATGGCTACTTTCTTGGTTGCATAATATTCTGTTTTAGATTTTCCAAATGGTATATGTATATGATGTGGGCCCAAAGTTGGGACCACGGAAGGAAAACACGCAACACGGATTAGAGGTCAGAAAGATATATTAAACAAAAGGTTACAAAGATAGTTTGAGGAGAGAATAATTTTATGCACGAGTTCAACTCAGTTATATAAAAAACAATTTAGATAGTTTTTTCGAAAACTTGAGTCGTAAATAGTACTTCGGTTCTTGTGATGTCAGTTTGTTTTATGAACAAACTGTTTTTTTTTGGGGGGTAAGAAACCGTTCTCGTAATGTTATTTGGACAGACTTTAATATTCCGTAGATGTCGAATCGCTAGTTCGTCACTGCTGTTTGGTATCGGAATATTTTTTTTATATATGTAGACGCTGGGTGTTGCGTTTAAATCGCTAATGTAGTAATACCAGCTTAATTTCTCGTTCAACACTGCTGTGGGAACGCGTGGAGTTTCTGTGTATTTTTCGAATACTCTGTCGCTATTGATATGGTGAGAACGAAATTCTCGAATCTTTCTGTCGCCACTGATGTGGGACTGGCAAGGTTTTCGACTGGCGTTTTTCGACGTGAATGCGTTTCTCGAATTCTTCGTCGCCACAGATGTGGGACTGGTAAGGTATTGAGGTTTCGGCGTGAGGGAGTTTCTCGAATTCTTCGTCGCCACTGATGTGGGCCCAAAGATGGGACCACGGAAGGAAAACACGGAACACGGATTAGTGGTAAGAAAGATATATTAAACAAAAAGGTTACACAGATAGTGTAAGTGTAAGCGGAGCTTACTATGTGCTAGTGTCCTATATTGGTATTCGTACGCGGCTGATACTACGGTATTAGAATACTCTCTCTCTCTCTCTCTTTCCTCCTCTTCTCCTAGAGTGTTATATCACATACTTTATAGAGTCCTGGAAGAGTCTATGTTACGGTCTCACAATAGTATATAATATATTTTATTTTCTAGTATAACTAGGGCCGGTGCGTACTACCTCTGAATCCCCTGAGCGGGAGTGAGAAACCTGTTTGTGGGTTCTCGGCAGTGCTTTGTGACCCTCGCTATCTTACCAGAATTTGCATTTTTCTACCAATCTAATGGTGAATGTGTTAAATTATTTTTAACAAGAAAAAGCTGAAGTAAAAATTGCCGCAACTCATTGTTGATTTATTTAAGATGGAATGATCTATTATGACATGTCCCTAATATATATTTAGAGACATTGCATTTATTTTCAATTTTCCTAGTTGAATTGTTCAAATATATTGTATATGATCAATTACTGTACATAATTAAGTCAGAATAAATTTTGAATTTCATAGGAATATTACCTTATGAAAATTGAGATGTACTACAGTGGAGGACAATATCATAGGGGGCACGAAATTCATGCACCGGCCCTGTTCATGGCAAATAAAGTAAACATTATTACCGTCTATAAATGTACTTTATATTTTTTATAAGTACGGCCGGGTCACCATATATTGAGGACAAAATTAATTCTTCAAACAATCTTAAAAGCCGGGTGGCAAATAAGCTAGCTCTTGCAGAGAGTTCTTGATTGGAACTTCAGCTTGTTCAGGAGTTTTAGAGTTCCTTATCTTTGCATATTCTCGGCATTGGAAGCTCTTCTGTCTGTCGTTTGATCTGGGTTCTCATTTGCACGGGATTTTCTTTTCCTTACTGCAACCTAGGCTCTTTTGATTACAATCTGGTCCTCTGTCGGCGGAGATTTTTTTTCTTTTCGCGAGGCTTACTGCTGCTGTATGCGATAGACAACAATAAACTACAGAAGACGTCAAAATTGATCGCTGCATTTAATTATTGCATTTATATTCAAGCTTACCTTTTAAAACTTCAACGATAATTCTTCTGCCCCCCCCCCATTTAATTTAAAGATAATTTGATATACGTCGGTCCTAACTTTCCGTAAAAACAATCATTTCTCTCTCTCTCCTTCTATATATCTATTTATCTATATATCTAGTAATAAGGCACATCGATTACACCTAGCAATATACATAAAAGTACTAGAATCTAGTGTTAGAGCATTTTTCAAAAAAAAAAAAAAGCTCAGTAAATTAATAATGGCCCCAGCGTTTTATCAATTACCTTCACTTTGGCACTTATTAAAATGTAGCTTAAATGCCGGCCGATGCTAAGGGCTCTTGATTGAGCATTCGGCTTGTTCAGGAATTTGAGCCCCCAAGTCTTTGCGTATTATCTCTTGGCTGCCGTGTGATCTGGGTTTTCATTTGCACAGGACTTTCTTCTACTCTGGCTCTTTTGATTGCAATCTGGTCCTCTGTTGGCGGAGATTTCCTTTTGCGCGGCATACTGCTGCCATATGCGGTTGGGAACAATAAACTACAGAAGAACTTAAAATTGATCGCTGCATTTAAGTATTGCATCAATATTTAAGCTTACCTTTTAAAACTTCTACGATAATGCTTCTGCCGACTCTTAATTTAAAAAAAAAACAAACTGTATGTACATAGATCCTTACTTTCCGTACAAAAAAATATTTTTATTTTCATGTGTGACTTTCGCTGAATTTCGATTATTCCCAAATTTATTGCCAAGTTATCAAAATTCGTATCAGACAACAAAAATTCGTCGCAAAGTTCACTTAAAAAATCTCCGAAAACAATCGGCCGGGAATGTTTTTAATTTGCTCACGGAGTCGGCCTAATTTCAAAATGGTATACTATATTGGGCTACGGCCTCTAGTAGTAAAATTGAAAACACGGAAAATTTTATTTTGAAAACTGTAATTTCATAACAGCAATTTTTTTTTTCATTTGATCATGAGCTGTTGAAAGTTTTGAGCTATTGAGCTGTTGAAAGCTATTGAGAGTTTTGTTCTTTTAATTGTTTTTATCAGTAGAAGCCAAGATGGCGGAATCTTTAAACAATCGCAGTAATAAAATCTTGTGAATCTAAAATTTCAGGACTGCGGGTCCAAATCCAGCCCGAAATAATTTTAATTTGCTCGCTGAGCCGGCCTGATTCCAAAATGATATGATATGCTGGGCTACGGTCTCTAGAAGTAAAGTTAAAAAAGTGTGATACACTGACACACTGACTTTCGCATTTATTTATATAGATATACTAATGGAACTAATACATTCTTTCTTTGATCTTCATTTTATACTTAGTGTATGCTTATAAAGCATTCAACTAAAAATTAAGAGAAGCCGAGTGCCATATACCTTTTCCAAAAATTGTATAGGAAGCCGCCGATATTACTTTACATAGAAAAATGAACAGAATATCGTAGCATTTAGCAAAGTAACTTAAAATGAAAATATAACCGTCACCAGTATCTGGAGACACGACGCAAACTAAAATGACATGTCACTAGTATATGGTGACAAGGACAGTCAATGTTTAAATGAAGAATTCGACTTAAACTTCATGGAATCTCTGAATTTTCACATCTTGTCACCTGAAGAATTTTTCATATCAGAAACATCGCAAAAAGAAAAGAAATATATAAATAACAAATAAAAAGAGAAAATGACCTTACCTTCATGGGAAAACCCTGGTCCTTTTCCACATGATTAAAAAGTTTTTAAAAAAATGATACCCCCACCCACAAAAAAGTTATCGTGTGCGCGGAGCGTGGTAACAGTCGGAGTAGAATCTATATAGCAACGTATAGTCGTGACGGATGTGGGGTTTGGCGTTGCGAAAAGCCGGAAGGGTCGTGTTTGCAGTTGTTGCTGCCTGGGATTTGATAATCTTAACAAAATAAACAAAAAACTACAAACTGTTTTTTCAATCATCCTCTACTCTTAATTTTTTTTTTAAAGATAAACCTCGAATGTCAAATCTCGTACTCACTGCCAACATTCAGGAATTATAACCAATGCTGTCTATTCTGACACCTGATTATTAGATATTTAAAAAAAAAATAAAAAAAACATTCCTTCTTTCTTCTTATGAAGTAAAAAAAAAATGCTGTCCGGTAGAATTCTTAGTCACAACTATGATAAACATTTTTTTCTTTCGTGTTTACTTTGGTAAACGTGTCCACCAGTGAAGGATGTTCTTTAAATCTTTCTTTCACCTTTTAAAATATTTTTTTTCAGATCTGGGCAGGTTTTTGACGTAAAATTTATGTAAGCTGTCTTTTCTGTTGCTTGGGAAGTGAAAGGTGCAAAGAGATATAATAATTGCGACATATCGTCTCTTTACACTCTTGTATTCACGATAATTTCATATAAATTCCAATATATATATATATATATATATATATATATATATATATGTGTGTGTGTGTGTGTGTGTGTGTGTGTGTGTATATATATATATATATATATATATATATATATATATATATATATATATATATATATATATGATTGTGCATTTAGGCAGCAATCCCTCTCTTATACAAGTTTCATTAAAAACGACGGACAATATACTGCGATAAAACGTTTTAACAAGATTATCTATAGACCAGCTAAAAAGCCACCCTATCGGGCGGCATTTAAGCTAGCTCCTGCGGAGGTAGAGTGCGGGGTAGTTGCGATAGGCAACAATAAACTACAGAAAACTCAAAACTGATCGTTGCATTTAAGTATTGCATTAATATTTGAGCTTACCTTTTAACAGTTCAACGATAATTCTTCTGTCATCACTTAATTTAAAGATAATTTGATATACGTGGGTCCTTACTATCCGTAGAAACAATTATCTTTATTTCATGGGTGACTTTCAATTAATTTTCGATTATTTTCAAATTTATTTCCTAGTTGTAAAAACTGTTATCATATTAAAAAAATCGCTACAAAAAAATAACTAAAATAAAATTTCACCGAAAACAATCGCAATAATGAAATCCAAAATTTTAGGAATGTTGGTTCAGATCCGGGCCGGAATGCTTTTAAATTGCTCACAGAGTCGGCCTGATTCCAAAATGGCATGATATATTGGGCTACGCCCTCTAGGAACAAAGTCAAAAAAGTGTAGCACAGTGACACACTAACATTCACATTTATTTAAATGAGATTAGCTATTGAGTTGTGTCCCCTTGATTGAAAATGTATGACAGTGACACACTGACATTGGCATTTATTATATAGTTTTACATGTTCTTTAAAAACTGTCTTCCTGATTAATCCAAATTCATGAATAATTATATTGAACATGCAACTACATGCCTATCAAGAGGATTCACTTGACATTTCTCTGAACACAGCTCAATTAAGACCCATTTAAACACACTCAGAAACCTACTATTGTGAGACCGGAACTATCTACACAATAGACTCTTCCAGGTCTATATTAAGGATGCGACACAACACTCTACAGAGAGTGACAGAGAGAGAGTGAGAGCCGCGTACGACTACCAGTATTGGACACTAACATATAGTAAGCTCCGCTTACACTATCTCTGTAACCTGTTGTTAATATATCTTTCTTACATCTAATCCGTGTTTTACTTTTGTGGTCCCAACTTTGGCACCCACATCAGTGGATCTCATCCTTGTCGCCACTGTGTTTGAGGAAAGGATATAGAGAAGGACAGAGATCAGGATCAAGGTGTCAGAAGATGATTGACATTACATTTAAATATTTGAAAATGCATGTAGGAGGAAGGGAGTTCCACTGGCAGGAAATGCGAGAGAAGCAGCTGTTGGAGTAGAAGAGGCAGTTACATCTAACTGTTTCGACAGTGAAAGGCTGGGATCGAGATGCCAATCTAGTAGCACGCTTAAATTCATGCAGTTTGGTTACCAGTGAAAGAAGATCGTCAGAGCAGATGCCATGAAAATATTTGTAAAAAAAAGAAAGGCAAGCTACATCACTTCTGTGAGAAAGTGACAGTAGACGGGATGCCAGAACAGGACCTATCACTTTGCATATCTGTCTCTGTGTTTTGTCTAGAAACGAGATGAACAGAGGTGGGCACCAGACCCTATATGGCAACAGTATTTAATGCTAAGACGAATGGTAGATTCTAAGGATGGATTCAGACGAGAAAAAAACCTTCAGCCGCGACACAGAGAACCAACTTTCTTTGTGGTAGATGAAGCTATTGATTCAATGTATCCATTCTACATTCATGCAGATGGGTTACCAGTAAAAGTAGCTCGTAAGAGCTACCATGAAAATATTTGTAGAAAAGACAGAGGGAAACCACATCACGTCTGTGAGAAAATGACTGTAGACGAGATTCCAGATCAGGACCTATTACATTGCAAATCCGTATCTGTATTTTGTCCAGGGCCTCGAGATGAACATCGGGGGTAGCAGACCATATATGGCAACAGTATTCAATGCAAAGACGAATGGTAGATTAGTAGATTTGAAGGATGAACCCAGGCGAAATACAGAGAGCCACATTTCCTTGCGATAGAAGAAGCTATAAATTCAATGTAGCTGTTCCACCTTAGATCAGCGGAAAACGGCAAGGATGCGTAGGTGTAGTTCAATGAGTTGCTACCAGTCATTGTTAAGAATGCAGTAGATATTTTTTCGAGTAGTTAGAGAAATTAAACACGGCTTTGAACGAAAAGCGGTCAAGTGTGATCAATCGCAAAAATATCGCCTTCGAGCATGAAAAAGCATGGTATGTAAAGTCAAGAAAGAATTTGAAAAAGTTGAAGACTTCAGCTGAATAATAATTTCCAGACCCCTTTATTCTCCAGATTTTGGGCCATCGATTTTGAAGTTTACAGAAAGACAGAAAAAGGACGAAACAGCCATGTCTGCATCCTTTAAAATAGGGTATTGTGATTTTTCTTCAATCATTTCAACCGAAGTAAGGCAATAAAGCCACTAAGACACAAGGGCTTACTGAGTGTTAGAAAATATGAGAAAAAACTACTACTAAGGAGAGACGACAATAAAAGGACAAGAATTAAGAAGACTGGAGACAGCAATTTTGAAGAGTTAAGTTCAATACGTAGCGAGTAAAAACTTGGAGAATTTAATTAAATTGAGATAATTGGAAGAGGCATGGTATGTGGAACTAGAACAATCTACCCCGGTGGACAAAATGAAGGAATTCAGTTCAAAATTCCAATCACCCGAAGAAAATGGGGGCGTAATAGGTCCGAAACGTCGTGAATGTGGCAATAAAGATGAGGACAACAGTCCGAACAATGTAAATAATGTAAATAATCATAATACCTAATCTAGACAGGTAATGAATATATATATATATATATATATATATATATATATATATATATATATATATATATATAAAAGAGAGATATATATACATACAAATACATACATACATACATACGAACATACAAAGATATATAAGGGAAGATGTTGAATTCTCGCTCCCTTGAAGCGAATATATATTTAGGCGAACAGAGGGAGCTCTTATGTCAAGAAAATACCGAACGCACACACCAATGAACTTGGAGAATTAGTGGGAAAAGTCGTCGAACAAAACCGCTTCTGGTTACTGGCGCCAAACAATGGAAAACACAAGTTTCATTGTATTCACCTTCTAACTTTACTTACGTGTAAAATAAAAGCAAGCCGTACCTCGGGATATTGTATCGGTAAACGATTAGCTCAGGACTGACACATTTTTCTTTACTTTTTTAACAATTGTTGTTAAAACCGAAAGCGTAGAACTCATATAATAGGCACCCACCTACACCTCAGAAAACAGATATACATTCTTGTGTGTGTATTTTATTCAAGGTCCGCATTCTTTTGATAAGAGAGATATGTTCAGATGAATGCATCACAATATTGAAGTGTCTATACTAAAGTGTTTTCTTTCAATTTTCAACTATTAACTTTCTTTCACTTTTAAACTTCATACAGGAGTTACTTCCTACCGTGAGCGGGATGTTGCAATATTCTCAGTCAATACCTAAAACGACAGTAATTAAAACGAAAAGTGGTCCACATATGCTTCTTATGATACATAGATTTAATAGTCCGGTCATTAAAATTTGAGCCCCCAAAATGATAATATTGACATTAAATCCGAATTTTAAATGTATTCTTCGTGCTTCAATTTAGTCAAATGTCTAATTTATAATACATATCTTCAATCTTATAGCCAGTATTGTAACCATTTTTATGTCGTTCTGTTTCTCAAATTTTATTGCTCAACCTATTAAATCCACACACATATATATATATATATATATATATATATATATATATATATATATATATATATATATATATATATATCAAAAAAAGCATAAACACTAGTACTCCATGGTCATAATTTATTATATTGGAATCGTAAATACGATCCAATTCATCAGACCTACAAATTTGAAATTGTAGGAGGTTTGATGAATTGGATCGTATTTACGATTCCAATATAATAAATTATGACCATGGAGTACTAGTGTTTAAGTATTTTTATTATATCCTTACTCTGTCGTGGACATTAAGTTCTACCTGGATTCTATCCTCTTGGAATTTGTTTTACTCACACACACACACACACACACATATATATATATATATATATATATATATATATATATATAAAATTAATGAAAAACAAACACTTTAAAGGTACCATTACAATAATTTATTTCACCAAAATCCTTTTAAAGGATTTCGGATCATCAGTAACACTTCCAACAATAAAAATGAGAGGAAAAATGTGATTAGAAATTGATGGGTAGTGTAATTATTGTAATTAAACAGGAGGGTGAAGGTGGCAGTTAAAGAGACAATACAAAATATAGTGAGGGTTAAATTTACATCTCTCTTAAATAAGCCTTAAATTGGGGTAGGAGGAGTGACCTAACCTTGACCTATTTATGTGGTAAAAGAAAAAGTGATATAGAGGAATAGTGAGGAAAGGAAATAAAGTAAAGGGAAAGAGAAAGAAAAAGTGGAAAAAAAGTGGAAAAAATATATATATATATATATATATATGTGTGTGTGTGTGTGTGTGTGTTGTATACGTTTTTATATATTTTGATGTATTTAGATATATGTACATATATATGTGTATATTAACCATCTAATATCATCTATCTATCTATCTATCTATCTATATATATATATATATATATATATATATATATATATATATATATATATCTGGCCACACGTGTTCGAGGATACTCGTCTACTAGGGCGACGAGCCAATCCCTATTGCAGACGCTCGCTCAGGTACATTTGTGTTTGCTCAACACCCACAGAGCCCAGCTGTGGTTTATACTGTAACTATGCTGAGCAGACCTTAGTTACAGTTTCTGGGAGAGAGCCTGTTAGCTAACGTGATCCACAATATGAACAAGGCCACCACGCTCAAGACCTCGGCCACGATGACTTGTGGCTTTGTGCTAGCACAGCTATCGACAGCCCTTAAGAGTTTCCTCTACCCACTTTCATTCATGAACTGGCGGTATGGCTTTCAGGCACTTTCCAAAATCTCCTTCCTGATAAAATCAACTATGTGAGATTCGCACCCGGGTCTCATGGTCAGAAAACGAACGTTCTAACCACTCGCGTATATATATATATATATATATATATATATATATATATATATATATAAGTATATAATTGGTATATACGGAATGAATTCCAATAACCAACAATTACTATTCTTAAAAGAGTGCTCAATACAAAGTAGAGCAGATATTATTTTTATTTTCAACATCATCACTTGATAAGACACAGAGTGTGTTGAAACAAAATGGCTATTTTTGTAGTGATTTTATAACATACCTATGTTATAATTTTTTTTATAAAAAATATATATATATATATATATATATATATATATACGACCAGGGAACCAGGGAATTATATATATATATATATATATATATATATATATATATATATATATATATATATATATTGACCAGGGGAATTCAGAGAAGCATGCATCCATCCAGCTCTTATCTCAAATAGCAAATAAGAACTTAAAAAAGAAGACTGTTTGACCAACACAAGGAATGTTAAAAGATTTACGTTAAAAGATAAAAAAATAAAAACAAATGAAAACTTCAGACAAAAGTTCATTTTCTCCATCAAGACGTTCATTTCTGTAGTTTACTGCTACCAGCAAGCAGAAATATTTCTTCTCCCGATGATGGTCTTACCCAAATTTCATACATCTGCCATATTTCTGGCCAGTGGTTTATTTGTATTCATTATTTGTCTGTTCTGTTCAAACATGTTATTTAAATGATATGGCAAATGTATAAAATGTCGGTCAGATGTATTTCATGGATTTGTTTAATATCCTGAATCTTGACGCAGACAACTGCATATTTCCCAATTGCCTGAACTTAAGCATCTGGAGGGCATGAACTCAATACTAGAATTAATGGTGCAACAGTGTCTTATATAGTCGTCGGTCTATGATAAATATCAAAGGTAAGGATATCAGACACTCTGTCCTTGAAAACGGAATAATAGTTTAATTATTCTTTTACTTTTCAATTCAGTAGATGCCAGGTTAGGCATGTTAAAATATTTTTTCAGCAAGATAACTATTATCGCTCTTTCAGTTATTGATGGTGATGTCCTTCCTAACATTTTCAGGAAGATAACTATTATCGCTCTTTCAGTTATTGATGGTGATGTCCTTCCTAACATTTTCAGGAAGATAACTATTATCGCTCTTTCAGTTATTGATGGTGACGTCCTTCCTAACATTTTCTTTGAAGTAGTGTCGTGCGTCAACATCTTGATTCTCTCATTAATTTGCCTTCGATTTAAATGATATTTATTTTTGTTTTTTGCTACTGATAAAAGTGATTTGGTTTCTGTTATCCGTTCAGGATTCTGTGGCGCGCGCCGGGCTGCAACGTTCAAAGAAGGATTGTTCCTTTCAATTCTTGATCTGAGAAAATAGTTGTATAATGTTGACAGTATAGATATTTCTGAATGAGCTTGGCGCCATGTGTGACATCCTTATGAACGATCTTTTAGGCCAATGTTTTTGCTTAGCAGCAACTTGAGGTGTTTTGCGAAACTAACCATCGTGCAGCCCATTCGATGTTCAATTTCCTTATCTCTTATACTAAATTTGTTATATATGACATTGAGCTATTTGAGGGGTTTAATATTTACTAAATTCATATCCTGAAACCCGGGGAGAAATAAAGATATGGAAAGCGAAGAGTCGAGAGTGAAGGAAAGCATTTAAGAAAATGAATGGATAGAAAATACCCCTTCGCCAAAGAAAAATAAAATGTAAAAAAAGATTGATTTACAATTGTCACTGTATAGTGAAAACGAAAGCAATTTAAAAAAAAAAAAAAAAAAAACTATGCTCAAATCAAGACGCACCGTGTTTCTTTGATAAGGCCGATTTAATCCCATCGCCTGAACAAAATACATAAATGTAGAAAAAAACGCTTGTCACAAATCAGTCTGATCGTCATCAACACGCAAACAGAATTAAAAGTGTCTATACCCGACCATGACTCAATAGGAGCTTGTCTGCGACAAATGAAGCATTCCCGGATAATATTAAGCGTGACAAATATATTATAAGCCCGAGCTATGCATTTACCTATTGGAAATAGGAAGACAACGCCTATTGACAATGGTGGAGACTCACTTATTCTTACAGCAAATAAAGACTGTGTACTCAAGTTGAAAATCACGTGTAATAGGATGTGCTTAGCTGACTTCCAGTTTTTTATTGCCTATAATTTCTTCATTATTTCTTTATACGCAAAATATATAATTATGATATATAAAATATATAATTATGATATATATATATATATATATATATATAAAATTGAACATAGAATTCAACACTTAGAGGAGACTGTTTCATGTCAGATGCAATCGGTGGCATGACGATTGCATCTAGCATGAAACAGATATATATATATATATATATATATATATATATATATATTGTCATCCACAGACAGACTGTTTCGCTGTATCACAGTTCATCAGTGTGGCTACACGTCCGTTTGCCTCTAGCTAGGATCAGAACCCGGCTGAATTGGCGTCAGTCGGAGATTCTACTAGTAAACCGTCAGCGCTCGGCAGGGGATGAAGGTGAATTTAAGCGTATTTATTTTTAGATAAATATACACTTTTTTATATATATATATATATATATATATATATATATATATATATATATATATATATATATATATATATAAACGGAAGTCATGTTAAGTACCTTTCGATCAACACTTTTTCAAAGGTTTTCAAAGTGTTGGTCCAAAATTACCTAAATTATAACATGACGTCCGTTTTGTTTAAATCTATGTTTTATTTCTTTGGGTACAAATCACTTATTATATATATATATATATATATATATATATATATATATATATTTTTTAACCGATATTCTGTAAACCGGAAAGCTCCGAAAGCCATACATTTTTCTTTACATAGACATCGTCTTCACGCCAAAGTTCGCGTTTGGCGTCAATCATGATCCGATGCGATCAATATCTGTAAATTTTTGATCCCGCTGACAGACCTTGTGGAGTACAGCAGAAGGTATTTCAAGAGAGACTTGATTCAATCCACTGCACGCAGCAGTCTAACAGACCATTAATAGTCAATAAAAAAACGACTTCTGCCGCTCACAGATCTTCCGTTTATTTGTTGGCAAATTTGGAGTTTGAGGACGGTTAAAATGTCAAAATGTGTTGCAGAATTTTCTCTTGAGTGCCTATCGAATTAGTTATCTTGAATATTGGAATTGTTTGTAAATATGAGGTTAAATTATCCAACAGGCAGTGGGGGAAATGGGTTCAATTGCCAAGTGAGAAAGGGGAACTGCTATGTATTAACCAAATTTTAGTTCAAACAGCATCCAGGACGTTTGCGGACTTGGTAAAGCCGGAGAAGAAACGCAGAATCCTAGATCGATGACTTATTCTTCAGCAGACGATTTAAAAATGCTTTAGTTTTTACTACTACTACTACTACTACTACTAATAATAATAATAATAATAATAATACTAATGATAATAACCGGTTACTCTTTTCGAGTTCATCTGTCTTCTGGGGTGGTTTTACAATCCCTCATGCAGATGCATTCTCAGGCACATATGTGTTTGTTCATCACCCACAGAAAACAATTGTGGCTTATACTGCAAATATGCTAAATGGACCTTTGTACCAAAGAGTAATATATATATATATATATATATATATATATATAGATAGATAGATAGATAGATAGATAGATGGAGAGAGAGAGAAAGAGAGAGAGAGCATAATCAGGTCGGTAGACGGAAACCCTTAGTCACAATGACTTGTGACTTCATGCTACGACAACCATCTAAGATTGTGGACAGTTCCGTCTACCCAATTTCGCTGGAACGGCAATGGTATGGTTTCAACGCACTTTGAAGGAGTCACCATTCCGAAAAATCCACCATAGTGAGATTCAAATCCCAGTTCTCTTGGTCAGAAACCTAAAGATCTAACCATTCGCCCCTACCCGATTAAAAGATCACAAAAAGCGTACGAATGTAACTCTTTCAATTACATGCAAACTACAGGTAAAAAAAAAGAAAGAAAAAAAACTAAAGCAATACTTAAACATGAAAAACATATCAGCCATATCATTTGCAAAAATATGCAAATACATTCAAACAAAATCTATAGAACATGTTTGGGATTCAAACTGAAACAATTTAAATTCAACTTTGGCGAAATCAGCAAAAGTAGTCAATAAACGTCATGAATTAATCATTTTGATTGCTATTGACTTTCATATTAATTTTTTATGAGATGCTCGAGCGTGTCCCGTGAGCCATCAGGGTCTTAGGGGGATCACATGTACTGCAGCCGCAGTAAAAATGGTGTTTCTTGGGCAAGATAGTTTGACGGCGCCCAATCCTCTCCAGGCCGGTTTCGAACTCAGAGTTTTTCCTTCTAGACCGGTTGCCACAGCGATCGTGAATCTCATGATCCATCAGAGGTACCACATGTACTGCACCATATGTACTGCAGTCGCAGTAGACGTGGTGTTTCTTGGGGAAGGTAGCCTCAAGGCCAGTTTTGAATTCAGAGTTTAATTCTCCTAGGCACCCATGTCCATAGAAAACAGTCTGTCCTGCAATTTATGGTATAGGAAGTGTATTAGCACGTAAGTGAATGTAATGAATCCGACTGGAATTTGAAATCGGGTCTCCGATATTTCAGTCAGAGCCGCTTTCCATTAATCCATCTTTTTTGGTGAGATGATTTAATGATTTTTACTAATATTTACTTCAATTTTACTTTTTATTAGATGAAGCACTGGTCACCATTATTAATGCTTGATTAGTATTTACTTTTGTTTGAAGGTTTGATAAGATGATGCAATGGGAACGAGTACTAATACATTTTTAGGAATTTACTTACATCTTCATTTTTTGCTTGGTGAATCATTATTAAACGTGATTAATAATTTTACTAGTGTTTCATTTTGTCTTGATTTTTTATTAAATGAAGCATTATCAACCCTTATTAATGTTTCACTACTACGTCATTTTGTCTTGATTTTTATTAGATGAAACATTATCAACCCTTATTAATGTTTGACTAGCACGTCATTTTATCCTTATTTTTTATTAGATGAAGCATTATCAACCATTATTAATGTTTGACTAGCACGTCATTTTATCCTTATTTTTTTATTAGATGACATTATCAACCATTATTAATGTTTGACTCACGTCATTTTATCCTTATTTTTTATTAGATGAAGCATTATCAACCATTATTAATGTTTGACTAGCACGTCATTTTATCCTTATTTTTTATTAGATGAAGCATTATCAACCATTATTAATGTTTGACTAGCACGTCATTTTATCCTTATTTTTTATTAGATGAAGCATTATCAACCATTATTAATGTTTGACTCACGTCATTTTATCCTTATTTTTTATTAGATGAAGCATTATCAACCATTATTAATGTTTGACTAGCACGTCATTTTATCCTTATTTTTTATTAGATGAAGCATTATCAACCATTATTAATGTTTGACTAGCACGTCATTTTATCCTTATTTTTATTAGATGAAGCATTAGATATTATTAATGTTTGACTAGCACGTCATTTTATCCTTTTTTTATTAGATGAAGCATTATCAACCATTATTAATGTTTGACTAGCACGTCATTTTATCCTTATTTTTATTAGATGAAGCATTATCAACCATTATTAATGTTTGACTAGCACGTCATTTTATCCTTATTTTTTATTAGATGAAGCATTATCAACCATTATTAATGTTTGACTAGCACGTCATTTTATCCTTATTTTTTTTGAAGCATTAGACCATTATTAATGTTTGACTAGCACGTCATTTTATCCTTATTTTTTATTAGATGAAGCTTTGTCAACCATTATTAATGTTTGACAACCACGTCATTTTGTCTTCATTTTCATTAGATGAAGCATTATCAACCATTATTAATGTTTGACGAGTACGTCATTTTGTCTTGATTTTTTATTAGATGAAGCATTATTAACCATTATTAATGCTTGACTAGTACGCCATTTTGTTTTGATTTTTTTATTACACAGCTCACTGTGAAAAATTGTTAATCATTTTTACTTGTTATTTCTATCATCTTATCTTTTTATTATTATTAGATAAATAATTTTTCAAGTATTATTTTTTATTATATTAGATGAATCTTTAATATATTTGATGAATAATTTGTCAAGCATTATTAATATTTTTTAATAGTATATATATTTTCATCTGAATGTTTTGATAAATGTAGTATTTTCAACAATTATTAGTATTTTTGAGTAGTATTTATTTCCTTTTAGATGAAGTATGTTCTATTTTTATTAACTGTATTTACTAGTAATTACTTTTACATTATATCTTTTATGAAATGAAAGAATTATCAATCACTATAATTAATTTTGAGCAATTATATATTTTAATCTTTATTTTTATACCAGAGTGCATCGTCAACCATTAATTTTAATAACTGATTCCTATATATGAATGTTAATATGTAAGTACATAAATGAGGAAAGTTTCCTACAACAAGGATGTGTCATTTCACTGGATGTATTCAAGCTTTCCAGTGAGGCAATCCCAAGAGAACTGGAAAACCTTTCAGGATTTATTAATGGTGCGCACAATATAAAATAAGATGACGACAGACACAGAAAAATAAATCATAGAAAAGGTACAAAAGGAAACTGGAACAAAGGATTAATTATTATTTGTAAAAAGAGAGAAGACAAATAAGAAAATTTAAATATCTTGAAATTCTTTTAACAGAGGACGAAAAATGTTACACTAAAATTCAAAAACTTACTGGAATAGAAATTGCAATGCAAAAACTGAGCAACCTGTTAAGAAATAGAATAATTTCACTTGAAACAAAGAAAAACAGTGTTCATATGCGATGTAATATACTAATAACTTCGGATTGCGGAATCGGAGAGCCGAGTTCGAATTCCAGTCGATTCCATTACATTCACTCTATAGGTGCTAATACCCTTGGGAAAGGTATGAACCCTCTTCCTCTCCCACCCCCAGCTATGGCTAAATAGCAGGACAGACCGGATGGTAACTGATCTACCGCAAAAAGAAATGGCAACCTACTGCGGGAAAAATTCTGCCTTGTCAGTAATGTATCGAAAGATACATGATCGCCTAAGCGCATATCACGCATGACACATAACTAGCTGAACTGTTGTATTAACAGCTTCTTTATAAGGAAACATCGGATATTCATTGACCAAGCAGTCAGTGCTAATTCCGATTGAAATTTATGAAATCTTTCTCTTAAAACATTTGTTTCACGAAAAAAGTTTCTTAAGTGAAATTCTCTTCCCGATGTGCTATCCGTTACACAACGAGCACATCTGCATAATGAATGGCAGAACAGGGAGGAGCGATAATAACAAGACAAACTTTATAAAGAATTACAAAGGAAAGGAAAATGTGGAGACCTATGAACACGTACTTTCGGCATTTAGAAGAAGAAGAAGAAGAAGAAGAAGAAGAAGAAAACAGGATTAGATGAGTTTGTAATAGACATGTAGACACAGATGATTTGGGGACTGATAAGCTTATTGAAATAACAAATGAAATATACAATAATGCTGAAATACCAGAAGGTATAATTAAGTCAGTTTTCATGGTTTTTCAAAGATAGCAGGCGCGAATGATTGTTAGTTACATCGAACAATCAGTTTAATGAAGAGAATTCACAATAGACTGGAAAAAGGAGAAGAACAATTTGTCTTTGTAAAAGTCGATGGAATAAGAAATGCTATGTTCAGTCAGAAAACTAACAGACTGAGTAACATAAATGCAGGAAGACCTATATCTGTTTCATATTTTACAAAACGGTATTCACTAAAAAATTTTTAAAATGTTTGGATAGCATGATCTATACGCAAATGATATCTATTCTTTAATGAAAACAAACGGCTTACATGCAAATCGAGACCAAATTTAGTAGAAGATGGAATGCTAAAATGATGTGTATTCTAACTAGGTTAAACTAAGAGAATAAGAGATCTAACGAGAACAGACATAATCATAATTCAATGGTAATGGTTAGCTGTACTAGCTAACTATAACTCCACACCAAGACACCTAATAGGAAAAGAATATATACCTGAGCGATGTGGTTAACTTAAATAAAGGGAACGTTGCACGTTAATTGCGAAAATTGTGGAGCCATAAAAGTTAGAACATTCATGGCTAGTACCTACAATAGTTTGCGCGTCTGAAATACTGTCGTAAAATTAAGGATAAATTATATAAGTACAGAAGGATTGAAACTGTCAAAACCCTGCCTTTTCTGAATTATACGAGATTAGTGATAAGCGCATTGGAGGTTTAAAGAAACTTTTACTCGTTCAATCACCGGTGATAATCTCTAATCATTTTGTTCCAATAAATTCAGTAACAGCAACAAAAGTACTACTACTACTACTACTACTACTACTACTACTAATAATAATAATAATAATAATAATTCAGATTCTGTGAGAAATATCCAGAAACAATTGACCATCTTGTAATGGTTGCGCGGTATTGGCACCCACTGAATATAACACATGACATGACAGCATCTGCACTAGAAAATTTGCAACTTTTACGGAAAGGAAACTGAAAGAAACTGGTATGAACACTACCCAGATTCGGTTACGGAGATAGGGACTGTTACAATTTTATGGGACTACACAAGACACACAGACAGAACAATCAAAGCCAACCGCCCAGGCATTGTTATTAGAGACCGCAAACAAAAAAGGTGCCTCCTTATTGATATGGCAGTCCCTGAAGACTGCAATGTATCTTTGAGGATATTCAAAAAGCTGTCAAAATACAAGGACCTTGAAGTCGAAATCTCAAAAATGTGGCACATGGGGACATCAACAATTATTGCTGTAGTTGAGCCCTTGAATTGGTTGGGAAAATTCCAGTAGACTCACTGAAGGGATTTCTGGAAGCCCATGTCTTAAAAAAATACAAAAAAATTGTTCTCATGAGTACAGCCCACACCTTACGAAGGGCTTTATCTGTGTAAAATATGTGGTTTATTTGTTTTGTTTTGTTTTTTCAGTGGAAAATGACATGATGCCATTTCTAATCTTAGGTCTCTGGAAATCAAAGGAAATAATAATAATAATAATAATAATAATAATAATAATAATAATAAGCGTATATACTTAAAAAAATATGTTTGTCCAAAAGACTGAATCTGTGATAAATATCCAGAAACAATTGACCATTTTGTATCAAGTATTGGCACCCACTATATATAAAACACTGAATGACAGAATGGGCCAATAACTGCATTGGCATTGGAATATCTGCAGCTTTACGAAAAGGAAACTGCACGAAATTGGTATGAACACCATCCAGACCCAGTTACGGAGATAGGACCTGTAACAATTCTATGGGACTTTACAATACACACATAAAAAAGAATCAAAGCTAATCGCCCAGAAATCGTGAACAGAGACCCGCAAAAACACGTGTCTTGTTAGTGATATGGCAGCATGTAATGTATCGTTGAAGATCTTCAAAAAAAAAAAAAAACTAACAAAATACAAGGACCTTGAAATCGAAATCTAAAAAATGTGACGCATCAGGACATCAACAATTCCAGTTGTAGTTGGAGCCCTCGAGTTGACTGGAAAAGGTTCTGATAGACTCGTTGAAGGTTATTCCAGGTATTCCATGCCTAAAAGAAATACAATTTCTACCCCCAAATACAGCCCACACCTTTTGTAGAGCTTTATCTAAAAAACAATGCTCAGTTAAAATGTCATGATGCCATTTCTAACCTTAGGTCTCTGGTTGGGACTCGGATAAAGATGAGTGTACACTAGAAATCAAAGGAAATAATAATAATAATAATAATAATAATAATAATAATAATAATAATAATAATAATAAAAGATATGAAAAAGAAAGCCAAGGATAAAGCCCTTGAACAGATGAAACAACGCTGGCAAGACAAACCTCTGCATGGCCAATATCCAGAACGTGCAAATAAACCCAATGTTGATAAAGTTAATACTCATCGATGGTTACGAGCATCTGGATTAAAGTCTGAAACTGAAGGCTTTATTCTTGCAGCGCAAGACCAGAGTCTTTTCACTAGGAATTTTCAGGCAAATATCATACATAATAATGTGGATCCAAAATGCAGGTTCTGTGACAAATACCAAGAAACAATAGACCATCTAATCTCAGGATGTTCTATACTTGCCCCAAATGAATATAAAAATCGTCACGATAGAGTGGGGCAATACTTACACTGGACAATGTGCAAACACTTTGGAAAATGTGTAAGCAAACACTGGTATGAACATCGGCCAGGGCCGGTTACAGAAATAGAAGATGTCACCATTCTATGGGATTATACCATCCACACAGACAGAAAAATTGAAGCAAATAGGCCGGACATCATTGTCAAAAACCAGAAAGAAAAAACTTGCCTACTAATTGATATGGCTTGTCCAGCGGATTGTAACAACATAGCAACCAAGGAATTTGAAAAACTATCAAAATACAAAGACCTGAAATTGAAATAGAAAAAATGTGGAAATTGAAAAACAAGAATAATACCAGTGGTAATAGGTACTTGGAATTATAAAAAAATGGCATTGAAAGAAAAACCCCAGCTTAAGAGACATACAGAAAATTGTCTTATTAAAAAATGGAACAAAACAACACGGAGATAAAAAAAAAAAAAAATTAAAGAATGTCCATAACAACACACCACGACCTGCCTTAAACTTTGTAGGTAGTGTGTCCCAGAAATCGAATGATAATGATGACATATAATAAAAATTGTCTTAATAATAATAATAATATTAATAATAATAATAATATAATAATAAGGATAATAATAACTTTAATAATAATGGATTAAAGCTGAAACAACTTTATCAAGGAGATAGGAAAAAAAAAAAAAATGGATAAAATGCAGAAATGTGGCCATAAGAAACAATAGACCATCTAATCTCAGGATGTTCTATTTCAAATGAATTGGTACGATAGAGTGGGTGTCCATGGACAAGCAAACAGAAAAAATCGGTATGAACATGATGATGAAGATGTCACCATTCTATGGGATTATACCATAACAACAGAAAAAAGCAAATAGGCCGGACATTATTTAAAAATTTATACTAAATAAAAAATTGCAATCAACCAAGGAATTTCTAAAACTATCAAAATACGAAATTGGAATTTGAAAACAAGAATAATACCAATAAATTATTTTTTAAAAAATGGAACAAAACAACACATTGAAAGACAAACGAGCTTAAGAGACATACTTTTTTTTTTTTTTTTAAAACAACTAAGGAGAACTTTATTTTCAACGACTTTCGGAAAAAAAAAAAAAAAAAAAAAAAAAAAATTAACAAAAATAACGAACCTTAGGTCATTTACTTGGTAGGTAGTGTGTCCATATTAAATCGAATGAATTTATGACAAAAATAAAATAATAACATTTTATGAAAGAAGAAAATATCTTTCTAAGAAGGAATATGGAATTTACAGATGGGCCAATAAATTATTTTTAAATTTCACAGCAAAGACAAACGAATGTAAACTTTTTTTTTTTTTTTTTTTTAAATTTCAACGACTTTAAAAAACAAACGAATTTAATTTACATTTTTTTTTTTTTTTTTTTTTTTTTTTTATTTTAAATTTCACAGCAAAAGACAAATTTTTTTTTTTTTTTTTTTTTTTTTTTTAAACAATGCTATTTTCAACGACTTTAAAAATAACGGAATTTACATTATTATATTACATTTTATGAATTTATGAAAAGAAAATGCAATCTTTCTAAGAAGGAATATCGTGGAATTTACAGATGGGCCAATAAATTATTTTAAATTTCACAGCAAAGACAAACGAATGTAAACTTTTTTTTTTTTTTTTTTTTTTTTAACCAGCGTCATTCTCTTTGATTTCCAATCGTGTCTCTGTCTATTGTTGCTTGGCAACCCATTTAGGAGAAGGAAAACTCCGAACAACAACCCGCAACTCAAAGGTGTTAATCGTGCCGAGGAGTGAATGGCTACTGCGTTATGAGGTCGCGAACGATCCCCTACAGGCTTCGGAACCCTGTCTGTAAAAGACCGTTACTCAACGTGCCGGGCAACTTTGGGTGGACTTTTGGACCCGTGCGTCACTCGTGGGATTAATATGAAAATTAAAAATAGAAACAAAACGTCCAGTATGGCTCTTCCAGTGGATAAACAGGGAGCCCGTCCTTCAGGAGAGGAACCTACCTGAGGTCGAAAAAATCTGCCATAGGAACAAACTCCTACACAAAGAATGAATCTTCAGGTCCCCACAACCAGGATAATCCTAATGATGGTCCTGTAAATTCTCCAGCTAGATCCATAACCGTAAATTTAAGGAAAGAAAAAATAAAATGGTCTCGTGAGGAGTACAAAGTTGTTATGACTGCATTCCATGAAGCGTTACTCAAACCTCAGAAAAACATCACTCGCCAAACATATGACATTTGGCGAGAGAGAAGGTTAGGGCAAACAATTAGAAAGTACATAGACAAAAAATAAACTAGCCAATGTAAGAAGGGACATCATGCGAAATAACCGATTGACAGAGGCTGAAATTAATGAAATAAAAAAGAATTGCAACAAGAATAGATGAACCAACAAAACATGAAAAGGAACCGGAATCGGAAAAAAAAAGTTGTAACATCACACAAGCCTCAGGTCATAATGAAAAAACCGAAATACACACAAATCACTGTGAAGATAATGCTGAAAATTTAGAAATGTTGGAAAGGTATGATCTTAGTCAGTCACAAGACGGTAATAAAACGAGTTCAAAATTCATCGAACAGAATTATTTCACAGAAAACAAGATTAATATACAAGAAGCCAAGGATGAAATCATGAGCCATATAAGTCAGATACAGAATATTGCAATGGAGGAACGAGAACAACTCCCAAAATTACAACCAACAAAGCATAACCTCAAAACTATTAAGCTCTATAATGCAGCACTCAAATTGATTCTGGATGAAGAAGACACTCATATAAATCTCAATGAAGCAATATATGCATCAGCAATAGCAGCAACAAATAAACTGAACATCAAAGTAAAAAAAAGTCAGTCTCACAGACATGAAGATCCACCTTGAAAAAGAAAATTAGTGAAAAAAATTGAACAGTTTAGAAATGAATTATCAGTACTCGATGAACTAGCAAGAGGGTAAATGTAAGAACTAGAAAAGGCAGAAGAGTCGAAAGAAAATACAATATCAGGAATGAAAATGAAGTCCTATCAACTAAAGAAAAAATAAAGCAAACAATACAACTGAAGGCTCAAAGAATAAGACGCTACGAGAAAAGATCAAGATTCTATAGACAGAACAAGATCTTTCAAACCGATGCAAAGAAAATTTTACAGGGAAATAGGTAAACAAAAATTGAAGTAGGACAGTCCCCCTAAAATGGAAGAAGTTATACAGTTCTGGGGAAAAATATGGGCTTGCCCTAAAGAACACAACGAAGAGGCAGATTGGATTGCGCAAGAGTTAGAACGAATGAAAAATAAACCAGAACAGACATGGGCGGAATCACAGAAGAAGATGTTAAATGTGCACTGAAAAAGCACACACAACTGGAAATCTCCAGGAATAGATAAAATTCTAACTTCTGGCTATATTATTTAAATACAGCACACAAAAAACTCGCCAAAGAACTTCAAGAAATGGTTACCGATCCAACTAAAATTCCTGCATGGATGACCAAAGGAGTTACCTTTCTTCTACCCAAAAATAGTGACACAAATATTCCGAAAAAACTATAGACCAATTACATGTCTTCCAACAACATACAAACTGTTAACATCTATTTTAACAAAACAGACATATTTCTTCTTGGAAAGAAATGACATACTACCACTTGAACAAAAAAGGGTGCAAACAAGGCTGCTACGGATGTAAAGACCAATTACTTATTAATAGGATGATCCTGGAAAACTGCTTCCGTGGAAAAAAAAAATCTTAGTATTGCCTGGATAGATTATCGTAAAGCATTCGATAGTGTACCACATTCCTGGATCTTAAAGTCTTTAAGTATGTACAAGGTATCACCCGTTATCATCAATTTCATCAAACAATGTATGTCGATATGGAAAACTACACTTTACCTCAATCATAAAAATGGAACCTATAAGTCTGGCGAAATAAACATCAATAGAGGAATATTTCAAAGGTGACTCTTTGTCTCCTTTATTATTTTGCATATCACTTATAGCATTAACCAGCCAACTTAACAAGACAGAATGCGGTTACAAAATAGCTCAAAAAGAAAATAAACCATCTATTTTACATGGATGACTTAAAATTGTATGCTAGGAATGACAATGAGCTGGAAGGTCTTCTGCAAACTGTAAAATGCTTCAGTGAAGACATTGGAATGAAATTCAATTTGGATAAATGTGCTAAAGCTACAGTTTTACGAGGATCTTTACAACAAACTTCCTCTATTAGTTTAGACCCTGCTGTAACAATAAAAGATTTAGAACAAGGAGAAGCTTATAAGTACCTAGGTGTAAATGAGAGTGAAGGAATTCACCATAAGAAAATGAAAGAAATAGTGCGTAAAGAGTACTATAGAAGGTACGACTGGTATTAAAAACTGAATTGAATTCTCAGAACAGAATTATGGCCATTAATAACCTTTGCCATCCCAGTGGTCCAATATAGTTTCAACATCTTGAACTGGACTCTAAATGACATCAGACAAATGGATTCTAAAAACAAGAAAGCTTCTTTTCTAAGTATAAGATGCATCATCCAAAGGCTGATGTAGACCGTCTATACATACCCCGTAAAAAAGAAGGTGGAAGAGGTCTTATTCAGCTAGAATTGTCATACAAGACAACAACTATTGGCTTACTAACTTACATGGAAACAACAAATGACTGGATGATAAAATTAGTGAAACAACATGAAAACAGAAAGAAAAAATATTCAATAATAAAAGAAGGCAGTAAATACAAACAACATTTACATTTAGTAGATTCTGTAGTAAATCAAAACAGAAGCCAAGAACCAACTATTGCAGCAAAAGATATGAAAAAGAAAGCCAAGGATAAAGCCCTTGAACAGATGAAACAACGCTGGCAAGACAAACCTCTGCATGGCCAATATCCAGAACGTGCAAATAAACCCAATGTTGATAAAGTTAATACTCATCGATGGTTACGAGCATCTGGATTAAAGTCTGAAACTGAAGGCTTTATTCTTGCAGCGCAAGACCAGAGTCTTTTCACTAGGAATTTTCAGGCAAATATCATACATAATAATGTGGATCCAAAATGCAGGTTCTGTGACAAATACCAAGAAACAATAGACCATCTAATCTCAGGATGTTCTATACTTGCCCCAAATGAATATAAAAATCGTCACGATAGAGTGGGGCAATACTTACACTGGACAATGTGCAAACACTTTGGAAAATGTGTAAGCAAACACTGGTATGAACATCGGCCAGCGCCGGTTACAGAAATAGAAGATGTCACCATTCTATGGGATTATACCATCCACACAGACAGAAAAATTGAAGCAAATAGGCCGGACATTATTGTCAAAAAAACCAGAAAGAAAAACTTGCCTACTAATTGATATGGCTTTGTCCAGCGGATTGTAACATAGCAACCAAGGAATTTGAAAAACTATCAAAATACAAAAGACCTGGAAATTGAAATAGAAAAAATGTGGAAATTGAAAACAAGAATAATACCAGTGGTAATAGGTGCACTTGGAATTATAAAAATGGAACAAAACAACACATTGAAAGAATCCTGGAAACCCCAGCTTAAAGAGACATACAGAAAATTGTCTTATTAAGTACACACACACACTAAGGAGAACTTTGTCTATGTAACGCTAGCAACTTCATCGGAGATAAAAAAAAAAAAAAAAAAATTAACATGAAATGTGGCTATAACAACACACCACGACCTGCCTTAGGTCTTTCCGCAGACTTGGTAGGTAGTGTGTCCATAGCAGAAATCGAATGATGATGATAGTAATAATAATAATAATAATAAAAATTCACTAATAGTCGTTTAACAAAAGAAGCGCGTATGAGGCGTGGTATGATAACGGTTTTAAACAGGCCGGGACACCCTTAATCTGTAATAATGTAGAATATATTACACACTGGGTCAAAACGACGCACCGATTAATTGCAATATCTCAGTCAGATTGAATTTTTCACTGAATGCAATTTAATGAGTGAAGTAAAAAAAAATGTCCACAAAGGTCACAAGACCAGCGTTTTCAGTGCCTCAATAGATTCTCACAGACTTGTGGTATTTTAACCAAAAATGAAAATTAAGGATTATTGTTAAGTTACAAAATCTATATTGTGCGCACACGCAGACACAGACAAACACACACAGACACACACACACACATATATATATATATATATTAGAAAATATACGTTGGAACAAATTTTAATATAAATCTATTACAATTCATTCATAGATTTGCTTAATTTTTAATTCATGATTTGCTTTAGTAAATTAATTATGACAAAAATAAAGTGTATATATATATATATATATATATATATATATATATATATATATATTGACGCTTAAGTGTACAATAGTTAAATATCACACACACTCATAACTCATTATATTTTATGTCATTTTTATTACTCACATATAAACAGGGTGCGATGCGCAAATTGTCGCCATATTGTATCTTTAATTTCGCGCATGCGCGTTGTTTATTTTGGATTTTTTCTTCTGCACAGTATAGTAGGGTCAGTTGGGCAGCGTCTGTGAGAGAAAGAGCGCCATGACACAATTCACTCCGCCAGAAAATTAGAAACGGCATACTGTACAGCTTGAAAGTTGAACCGGAAGCTCCAATACGTATATTTCAGAGTGTTTTTGTGTAAGCCTGAGGAAAATGCAGAGAATTTGGAAAGAGCTGGATGAGTCTAATGGTGATTATGAAGATCCGGTGATCTCGGATGACTCTCTCTAATCGTTCTGATAAGAAAAGTACTTCCGAATTTGTTGCTAAGGTCCACAGACTCAATACGGAGACCTACATCAAATGCCTTGAGGAGGTAGTGTTTCCCCTCGGTCAACAGGGTGGCTGCTGGAAGACCCTATGTCTGGCAACAGGACTCTGCACCATGACACACATGTAGGATAACCCAATCATGGCTGTTAAACATTTTCTGCACCAACTCTCCCCTTACATCTGACCAACTTAACTCCGCACTCTTCAAACCTCTTGATTATTATGTTTGGGGCGTTGTTGAGCGAAAGGCCAACAAAACACCTTTAACACCAACGACGAACTGAAGGTAAGGATTATGGCAGCATTCACCAACTTAAACAAGGAGACGGCGCAGAAGAGATGCGGAAGATTTGTCTGGGGGTCGTGGTTGAAGCCAATGTCGATTTTATTGAATAAATTTACTCTTTAGTAGTTCAAGATATTTTTGTGTAATATATCTATTAAAATGACATGTCAATGTTATTTTCAATCTATGTATATATAGATATATTGATATAGATATATATAGAGAAAGTTGGAGAAATATATATATATATATATATATATATATATATATAGAGAGAGAGAGAGAGAGAGAGAGAGGCTTAGCAACCTAGATATCTTTAATTATACTTATAAATAAATTTTATCTGTCATTTTCGTCGAACTTATACACCCTTATAGATTTTTAAAAAATATCCCCCGTTTTTCAAATGTACTTAAATTTCAAGTGGATCGTTAAAATAATATCCATAAAAATATTACATGTATTAGAACAACTTTAAAAAATTATAAAAAATCTTCCAGTTTTAGCAATAAAGAATTCCCTAAACCTAAGTTGTTAATTCTTTGACGTGATCACTTTATCAAAGTGTATTTGAGTATAATGTCGAATCTTTTGTTTCTGAGTTAATACTGTTCTTCAAACATGACTGTTGCTAATTTCTCCTGGATGCAAGTGTTACATTCTTCTGAAGTATTTTTATGAACTGGTGATTTTGTCATATTTCTCATGTTACTTTTGCTGTGTTTGCGATTCCATAAATGTTTTAAGAAAGTGGTGCTTATTCATATATTTTGTTGATAAATGATGATTTATATCTTTGTAAACCACCGTCTCTGTTTCAAGAACCTCTTGCTATTCTTATGTTTTGCTTTCTGGTTTTCCCTTTCAGATTGCCATAGCTTAGCATATTACATTGCTTTGTAAGCAATTACTATTTAGTGGGTAATCAGACTTTGTTCTCCCTTTACATTTTTTTAATGTTCGTGATATACTGCTTATTTTTGTAGTTGTTATCGGAGCAGCTAGAGCTAAGTTTTAGAATATTGAATATTTTATAGCGTTTGTTTGATATTAGGAAGTGTGTGATGAATCGTTTTGGCTTTGTTGAAGATGTTTTCGTTTTATGATTTATCGTTTCATCTGCAGCTGATAGATTGGAGCTTGCTTGATTTAGATATGGTAGATGGTTAAATATAGATTAAAGATAGAGTGGCTTAATGAATATTTGATACGTACTCTCTGTGATGTTGAAGGTTAAGTCTAGGTCATCTCCTCCAATCCTGCTTTAATGTTGATTTCGAATCATGGGATATATATTGAGGAAAGTGAGCCTTGAGAATTTAACAATTATAAAACATGGTGAAGAGAGAGAAACAGTGGAAATAAGGAGTAACTTATTTCATGAGTTGGTGCGAATAGATGTAAGCCCAGTGACAAATTGTAATGGTAATAGTAGCCGTTTCCTTTTACGGAAACATTCAGCATCCATTGGCCGAAAAGGTACTTCGTCAAAAATTATTCATTTTTTTTTCAATCCTTGACTATCGAACCGGACTCAGAGTGTAGTATTTTGACCTCATCTCTGACGGTAATAGTAATACTAGATATTTCCTTATAAGGAAACTTTCGGCAATTAGTTGACCTAAAAGGTACATCTACACAAATTATGCTTGTCTACACGCTCTGACAATCGTTCTGAGCACAAAGTGTAGTATCTGTTCTCCTCATCTCTGATGTTAATAGTAATATTAGCCGTGTCTTTATATGGAAATATTCGATATTCATCGACCGTGTAGCCAGTGCTATTTTCGGTTGAAATGTATAAAATCTTTCTATTACAAAGAGTTTTTCAGAAAAAAAATTGTTTCTTCGGCCCAGTAACTGTTTTTTTCAGTATAGATGGTGGTTTCCTTCTTAACCTTATGTTTGAAGTTCTGTGGAATGTCACGATCATGATTATGCCATCATTTTCCTTTTGAATTACATGAATTATCCTTTTTAGTTGTTGAGCCTTGTGTCAGATGCTATTATTTAATTTTTTTACTCAAAAAACATGTAATGTTTTATAGCAATTACGTATGAATACAGAGCTGGGGTGGAGACTGACTCTTAAAGAAATAAAATTACACGACCAGGAAGTCTTTTTTTACGAATTATCTGGTTGGACAAATTAACTGGATTAAACACCTGATTGGATGAAATTATAAAAACCATTTTTTTTTATTTTTAGGTCTCCACGTTCCTTGTTACAAATTAGTATTACTATTGTCTTCTGTCAAAACCCTGTTATTGATCTAACGTATATAATCGACTATAGTGCAAGTTTTGAAGAACAGTGTTTTACAAAATTGTAAGGGGTCGCACTATACACAGGTAATTTTGCGGAAGAGGTTTAAAATCATCCATTTTCGGTGACCGGTTGCCCTATAGACAGATAATTTTTTTCTGACGTGGAGGGGTTAAAATTCACGGAAAAATCTTCAGGGGTCACACTATACATAAAGTCGGCTTATACACGAATATGTACGGTACTCGGTGTTGGGCACTTTGAGGCGGTGTAATGTTTAGCAAGCTTGTCTCACTAGAACAATTACAACTGAGTAGTGAGTTCGATCCTCACTGGGTGCCCCCTACTTTCGGCCTTGTGCCACATGTAAGCTACGCTTGGAAAATCACTATTCCGTACTCTGTCTTTGATTTACTTTTCTCTTCTGTACTGTAACGATGATAATGTTAATACAATTGTTCGCGAATATCGGCACGAGAAAGCAAATATCTTTGCTGTATTGCAGTTTCTGTCGATTAAATTTTTCGATAGCAAAATTAGTTGTTTTCTTTTTTCTTATTTTATAAGTTGCTTTTTAACTTTCTGGCTCCTTATGAATAAATACATTATCCAACCTTCCTATATTAATCCTCATTTATTTGGCACCCTATTCGTTTCAGTATCTTCGGTATATATATTTTATACAAGTTTGGGTGTTAACTATTTGCGCATAGCTGAGACCCTAACAGTTGTTACCAGCCCGGGTCAAGGTAAACCTGGGAACACCAGCAATTAAGAGGTGGTTCCACGCTCCTCAAAACCTCCTGATCGACGTACTTTATCGTCTTACACAGGACGCGGATGTAGCTTATCGTCATACCCAGGACGCGGATGTAGTTTATCGTCTTACCCAGGAAGCGGATGTAGTTTATCGTCATACCCAGTACGCAGATGTAGTTTATCGTCTTACCCAGGAAGCGGATGTAGTTTATCGTCTTACCCAGGACGCGGATGTAGTTTATCGTCATACCCAGGACGCGGATATAGTTTATCGTCATACCCAGGACGATCTCGAAAATTACTCGAATCAGTGGTTAACTGGGGAAAAGGAATGACTAGTAAATTTTAACGCCTCAAAATAGAAACTGCTTCATTTAATCACCACGAATAACGTTTTTGTTTAGCCATCATCATGGCTGATGCTAAACTCCAGGAGAGAACCTTCTTAGGCTTAAGTTTTCCACTAAGATGAAGTGGGTTGATTATATTCATTCAATTGCTAGTTTCACAACTAAGATATTTTGTTCATTGAAAACATTTTTTTAAGCATTTCAAGTAAGGCGGGAAGCTACTAGCACGCAAGGGGTTACAGAGATACGACCGTGTATTAATACTGCTGCGATATCTGGTTGGCTCCGCTTACTATCGTCGTCGTCGTCGGCTTCCGTCCGTCTTGAGAGACGATGGAGTAGCGTGGTGCGCTACGAGCCTGTGCGGGATATATGGAGAACTAGGGCTGCCCAGATGTCTAGTTCCCCTTCTCGGCCTTGCTAGCAGTCCAAAGGAGAGGATAAACCAATACAGTTTGGTACCAGCGCGGCTGCAGGAGTTGCCGGAAGGTAGTACAAAGTGCCGTCCATCCACATTTGGGTTTGAATTCAGAGTTGTCCTTCTCCTTCATCAGTTGCCATCCAAGGCTATAGAACCCAATCTGTCCTGCTATTTACCCATAGCTGAGGGGAGAAGAAGTGGATTCACACCTTTCCCAAGTGTATTAGCACGTAAGTGAATGTAATGGATTCGACTGGAATTCGAACTCGGCTCTCCGATTCCTCAATCCAAGCCGATATCCATTACTCCACCGTGCCTCCTCCGCCTACTATATAGGTCGAGATTCTTGACAAAATTCAAGGAAGAGATAATGTAATCGATCCTGTCCTGACATCTCAAGTTCAGTGACTTTCTCGACGACGTGACGTGGGCTTACCTTTGTCATGGTAATTGTTCAGATGAACTGTTCTCCTTAGTGTCTCGACTGAACCAATTGAAGTGCGTTACTAGATCGGCAACTAGGTCTCACCGTTTTACTGTTGTATTAGCTAGATGAAACCGTCAGTTCTATTCTTAATCAGTTATTTTCTTACGCTTCTCGCTTCCTTGCTTGCCTGACACCTACAACCATCAAAAGTTTAAATACAACGCCAACTGCCATCTTCTGTCTTCCTGAAACATCTTCCTTTATTGTCCTTTTCCTCACTTCTCTTCACTAATGTCTTCTCGTTCTCTTCGACTCCCTTAAAGCCTCTACGTTTTAATGGCATAATTGCGTTGCTTGGTGTGAAATGATTAACAAAAATAGCCTCGTTTTAGTTAGAAACTCATTGGTGTCATGCGAGACGCTAAACTAGTTCAGTAATGTCTAAACTGGCAACATTATACAACTGCTTCAGATCATTTGTTAAAAATGGCATACATTAAAATGAACGCTATAGGTCTTAGAGATTAGCATCCTTCTTTGAATCTCGTGAACTGGCGCTACTGAATCACAAACAGGAACTGTACCAAATAACAGATATGGGATCACATGAGGACTTCCAACAGCAGCAACTGATAAAAAGGATAGTACATGTAACTCGAAGAGAAAATAATGACCTAATGATGTTGATGTCCCACGCTACTTCAAGCAAATGTTATGATGGAAACTTCCATTAATATTGAAAAGAGCGATAACATTTAGTGGATCTGAGAAACACATTTTCCTGAAAAAAAAAAAAAGAAAAAAAAAAGCGTTTTAAAGAGAAATATGTAATAAATTTCAACCAACCGTTTAGTTTATGACTGCCGAATGTTTCCTGTATAGAAACGCTTAATATCACTCTCACAACTTGGAAAGGGGGTCTGTAATAACAACGACAACGTAGTTTAATCTGGTGGCATTTGTCTGCAGAAGCGATATTCCTGCATTTTGTCCACACATAAACAACATGGCCGACACGGTACTTCTGTGTCTGAACTGCAACTGAAACGGTGCTTCCGTTTCCTTAGTTCCCGGTTAAAGCATTCACCATTATCATTTGCAATTATTTTTTCCTATGCACTTTTGCTTTTCGCCAACGTACATAAGAAAAGGAATAATATTGGTTAAAATATATATTCTCCCAAATTTCTCGATAAAAAAAGAAGATTTATGAGAAAAATATGTAACTCGAAAAAATACGTGTAGAATAACGAAAATATACAACGTCAAATTTTCGGAGGATGCGAGAAAGGCTGGAGATCATATCAGTCGCAATGTAGTTCTTAAAGGATGATGAGGTTATTTTTTTTAAAAAAGATGTATGTAAATGTTTTATACATTTTTTTTTTTTTGCTATCCTCTGCTAGTTGCAATGATGGAGAAAACATTACCACACAGAATCGCCAGTGAGAATCGCTGTAAAGAGACAATCCGTTTCACGAGACTCGTCTCTTAATCGAGACGCCATCCCGCTAACCCTCCAAAGGAAGGCCATCGAACGAAGGCCAATAACACCAGAAGTCTCCACTGCTACAGGAGTAAAACAAAAAATCTGTCCGCAAGAGAAGAATATTTAGCTATATTTTTATCTCTGCATCCCGATCGACAGACTCCGGCTCAACCGCGGATCTGGCCAAATTACCGGTCGAAAATGTATCGTCGCATCCCAAATCAACAACTTCCCTATTTTAAAACGGAAAATGCTAATGCCGTCTGGCCGCTTTCCATCACCACGGTCGAGGCCTACGGGTTCTATTTGGGAAGGGAACCCAGCTGCATACAGACCTCTTCTGATGATGTTGTTTATTGCTGAATGCCTTGGAAAGCGGCCGGCACTACGACGACAGGAGAGAGGATGCAAACCAGACTCATCAATGGAAGCTCCATACATGCCTTAATTAATTAATTAATTAATTAATATTATTAATATGAATAATTCGATTGATACAAAAAAAAACTCAATATTCTGATTACAGACAACAGTTTAGAAAAAAAATAAATCATTTATTTAATCTATAAAAAAATCACATTTGTCGATACTTTCCGTTTAAAAAAAGATCTTAAGAACTTGGTGAAACTGACTGGCAAATATCCTTCTCTAATTAGAGAAAATGATTCGTAAATCTTGACTGTTTATAGAAAATCGTATCTCGATTTTTACCAAACATGTCAATTAGAAATCAACACAACAAAAAAAATCTCTGACATGTAAAAATAGTGACAAAAACGGTGTAATCAATTGAATCGTTTGAATATTGATAACTGCGTTTAAAGTTAATGACTTAATTGTAGATCAATTAAGTAGTCAATTAAAAAAAAAGCGACGAAAAGTGTTAGATCGAAGATTTATTTGTCGAAAAACATTTTTAAAACAATTTCTAATTATTTTCACTCAGTCAACTATTATTTTCTTTTAAATAAAGACCACGAATGAAAACAAAGACAAAAATTAGGCATAGGAATGTTCAATTATTTAACAGGTTTCTTTAATAAGTCGGATAACAGTGTCAAGAAAACAATATTTACACTTATAAAACTCATCTATCTATCTATCTATCTATCTATCTATCTATCTATCTAACACACTTTTCATATCTATCTATCTATCTATCTATCTATCTATCTATCTATCTATCTATCTATCTATCTCATTTCATGATCTATCTATTTCAGTTCATGATATATCTATCTATATTAGTTTATAATCTATTTCAATTCGTGATCTATCTATCTATCTATCTATCTATCTATCTATCTATCTATCTATGATTGTTTCTTTCTTTCTGTTTGTTTGTTTGTTTCTTCCTATCTATCTATCTATCTATCTATCTATCTATCTATGTTTCTTTCTCTCTCTATCTATATGTGTATCTTCCTCTCTCTCTCTCTCTCTATCTATATGTATGTTGATCTATCTATATATGTGTGTTTCTCTTTGTATCTCAAACTATGTGTGTCTTTCTCTCTATATATGTGTGTCTTCCTCGCTCTATCTGTCTAGTCTATCTATAGTATATATGTGCCATTCTCCCTCTATTTATATATGTGTGTCTTTCTCTATGTGAGCCATTCTCTTTCTCTCTATCTATCTATATGTGTTTTTATCTATCTATGTGTGCGTCTTCATCTACTATCTATTTATCTATGTATTTGTCTGTCTATCTAAATGTCTGTCTCGCTTTATCCTTATGTCTGTCTCTCTATCTATCCATCTATATGTTTGACTCTCTCTCTTTCTCTATCTATTTACCTGTCTATCTATTTATCTACGTATATGCGTGTGTGTCTCTCTCTATACGTGTGTCTATCTATCTATCTATCTATCTATCTATCTATCTATCTATCTATCTATCTATCTATCTATCTGTCTGTCTGTCTGACTGTCTGTGTCTTTCTCTCTCTAGGTGTCTCTTTCAATCTCTCTCTCTATATCTATATGCATGTAAATCTATATATTTCTTTCCATCTATCTATATGTCCATTTTTATCTATGTATATGTGTGTCACTTTATGTGTGTGTGTTTATTTCTATCGATGCGTGTGTCTCACTCTCTATCTATACGTGAGTCTGTCTATCTGCCTATATGTGTGTCTTTCTGTCTCTATTTATATGTGTGTCTCTCTATGTGTGTTTTTCTATCTCTCTATATGTGTCGATCTATCTATATGTGTATTTCTCTCTCTCTTTCTCTCTCTGTCTCACTATCTATACGTGTAAGTCTGTAGCTATATGTGTGTCTTTCTCTATCATTCCATATGCGTATCGTTCACTCTATCTATCTATATGTGTTTTTGTCTATCTATCTATCTATCTATCTATCTATCTATCTATCTATTTATCTATCTATCTGGTCATATATAACGAAACGTTTTGGTCAAATAGAAATATATTAAGCAAAACTAGAAAAAATACATCACCTCAGAAAGGCCGAAAGACATATCGACCGATACATTGACGTAAAGCCAACAACGATGAAAATAAAGTGAAAAATTTTGGAAAATTCTTCAGAAAATTATTCCGATTAATTGTTCTCATTGATTAAAAATGGGTTCGAGCGAATGAAGTCTGTAGGTCTTAGAGAGATTTATCTTTCTTCAAAGCTTATGGAATGGTGCTACAGACTTACAAACACAGAACTGTACCAAATAAAAGAAAACGACATAATTTGAAGATTTTCAGCAGGGAGAACAACTAAAATGGATAGGAAATTTAACACGAAGAGAAGATAATGGCAATAACAAGATGTTGGCATTCCACGCTACTACAAACAAAAGGTTAGAAAGAAAGTCCTCATTAATATTTGAAGAAGCAAGAATATTTAGTGGACTTTAGAAATGTTTTTTCTTTTAATAAACTGTCTTTAAGAGAAAGAGTTTATGACTTTCAACCGAAAATAGCACTGACTCCACGGTAAATTAAATGCCGAATGTTTCCTTATAAGGAAACAGCTAATTTTGTATTACCATTATTATATTCCACGCAACTACAAACAAAAGGTTCAGAAAGAATTTCCCATCAATACTGGAAACAGTATACTTAGTGAACATGAGAAATGTATTTAAAAAAAAAAATAATGTTTCATAGAAAGATTTTATGAAATTCAACCGACAATGTCCCTAGTTGTTCGTTAAATAATGCCGAATGTTTCCTTATAAGGAAAAAGCTAATATTACATTACCATTATGCAACTCCACACCACTTTAAACGAAAGGTTAGGAAGGAAGCCCCCTCTCTATTAATCAATACAGGTAAGAGGGAGAACAGTTAGTGGATTTGAGAAATATTTTATGACTTTCAAACGAGAGTGGCACTGGCTGATCGGCCAATGAATGGAATCGTTTATTTTTCCATATAAGGAAACGGATAATATTGCCATTATTTGTTTTTTCTACAATAGTTTTGCCATCACTTTACGAAAGATAAGAAACCTGATTGGCTAAAAATTTGTGGGGGAAAAATAGCAGTGCAAAAAACTATAGAACCGATACTTAAAGGGTTAAATGCTGTCGAGTGGGAGATATACGAGATTATTTCATTTTTGTCTTGTTCGGCATCGAATAAACAGACGCTTAGAGTTGCTAAGAATATTTTTCCACCATTTCCTTTTGGTGTCAAAAGGTCAAGGAAGATTCTGACTCATGAAGTCACAAAAAATAAAAAAAAATAAAAATCAATAAAATAAGCACACACACACACACACACACACACACACGCACACATACACACACACACACAGGCACACATGCGGTACAGAGCAACATCCTATTTTCCTTCTCCCAAACAATTCCTCTGCCCCGCTGCGCCCGTCCCCTATTCCCACCCCCCTATCGGACCACGACCTCCTGACCTCACCCAACCTCTCATCTACCCATCTCTTGTAAGGCTGTGTTCAGTGCAGAGTGAATGGTTTCAATTAGCCAACGTAAGTACAAGTACAAATGTGTCCATGTAGAATGGTAAGTCATAGAAAGCCTGCGACTCGACCACAAAAGGGTTCCAGGCAAAACGTTCGATATTTAAAAAGAGTAAGTGGTTCTACAGTTCCGGGAATCACCTTCTGCGAAGAACCACTTAACTGCGGACTGCGGGCCACAAAAAAAGGCTTCCTACCAATTTCTATCTTGGATTGAAACTACGGATATTTTCATATGCCCCCATACTGGCGTAATAATGCCCTAACCGTGGGGGGGGAGAGGGGGGTGTAACTTTCACTTACTTACTCAATGCTTCATTCAAAGTAGATACTTGATTTTTCTTCTTTTTCTTTGCTTTTTTTTTTTTTTTTAAAAATAACTTACCTGTTTTTACATTTCTTTATCATTGAATGTATTGGGAATTGATATTATTATTATTATTATTATTATTATTCAAAATATATGGCTGGTCGAACAACATTATTACCACGTCTGTTACGACAGTACAATTTAAATTTTGCTTAAATAATGATATGACTTTTAGTAATAATAATAATAATAATAATGTTTTCTCAAGATAAGCGACGTTTGTAGAAGGACTTCTAATTTCTGTATTTTTTTTAATATTTTCATACTTTTGTGCAATTTTTAAACATATTTTCAAGACAGACATACTGTCGAAATATTGTTGAACATTGCTAAACACACTCTTTTCTTTTTCTTTTCTTCAGTCACTCTCTTTTCTAAGTACTGAGTAATAATAATAATAATAATAATAATAATAATAATAATAATAATATGGTATTTAAACACAAATACAATTCTAATAATAATAGCAAATTTAGAAATGATGAAGATATGTAATGATACACATACTAAGGAAATCATTTGCAAATTTTATTTGAGATACCAAAGAGTCTCAATAATAATAATAATAATAATAATAATAATAATAATAATACCTCATATAATAATAATATAAAATCTAATTAGTTAGCTATCTCGACTGATAAAACTAATTCTGCAAAAGAATTTGACAAACTTTTAAAATATATAAACATCTGTAAATGGAAGTTTCGTTATTTAAACATAGCCGTTATTCTGAAAATGATAAAACCCTGAAGAGAAACACCTCCATAAAAATTATCGAGAAATTTTCCAAATACAATATCGAGATTAACAGGATGTGAAGAATGAAGACTGAGACTGTACCAATAGAAATCGAACCTCAGGGCTTCGTGAGAAAAATAATGAATAATTTTACTAACAGTGTCCCAGGTAACATCAACATTGCACAGAAAATCGCCCTACATCCCATATACTAAGAAAGGTGCTATCAATTAAATGTCAATTCTCCTATAGGGCCTAATGGGCCATAGTTTGGGCCCGGCTCTAAAGGATACAAAACAGGAAAATGTACTAAAGATGATTAAAGCGCATACCGATACGCCCGTTAAAAAAATCCCAGGAAACCCGTCACTATCTGGAAAAAGATTGTGCTCAAGTGTAACGCTCATGAAATCAGAAAATTTCTTTCAATCTGTTATACTCTTTCGCCTATTATACTGTTCACATTTCTCCCCGGCCTTTTGGAACAGGAGTAGAGCTGTGTCCTTTATTTCCTATTTAGGATTGGGTTTCCGATTCCGTCTAAAGTCTTCTCATTCTCTTTTAGTCACAGTAACCCCTAGTGGCATTATCGCCTTTGGTGAATTGATCAAAAAATATTACTATATTTTTAAGAAAAATGCATTCATTTCTTTTAGGTCTCAGCTAGAAATCTTGGTAAAACATTGTATCTAAGAACAAATCAGCATAAACTGGAAATAATAATAATAATAATAATAATAATAATAATAATCTGTCTATATTTCTGAGATGAGGTATTATGTACACTATTTACGTTATTCGGACTATTGTCCTCATCTTTGTCGCCATATTTATTACAACGTTTCGGAGATAATTGAAAACTGACATCCATTAAACATGGCAGGTGGAACTAGAAGAGTCTACTCCAGTGAGCGAAATAAAGGGTTCAGTTCGACATTCCAACCACCTGAAGAAGGCCGGAGCGTACAACAGCGGAAACGTTGTAAAAAATATGGCGACAAAGATAAGAAACCTGATTGGCTAAAAACTTTTTCGGTTTTTTCTTTTCATATAAATAATAATAATAATAATAATAATAATAATAATAATAATAATAATAATAAACACTTTGCCTGTGGTGCAATATAGTTTCAACATCCTTAACGGAATCAATGCTGACATTAAACAAATGGACGCCAAAACAAGAAAGCTTCTCAATTGCCATAGAATGAATCCTCCCAAGGTTGATGTTGATCGTTTCTATGTGTCCAGATCCAAAGGAAGCAGAGGATTAATTCAACTAGAACTTTCAAACAAAACCACAACAATCGGTCTTCAAAGATATATAGAAACTACAGAAGACTGGATGATAATCTGCGTCAAAGAACATGAAAGAAATAAGAAACTTTATTGAATAATAAAGGAAGGCAACAAATTCAAAAGGGAATTTCAAGGGGGTGACGAAGTGCAAATAAACCACAATGCACCTAATGCAGCGGCTAAGAACCTAAAAAGGAAAACAAAATTAAATGCATTGTACCAAATGCAGAAACGATGGCAAGATAAGCCTTTTCATGATCAATACTCAGCTCGTACGAGACAGGCTGATTTAGACAGATCTCATACCCATCAGTGGTTACATAATGCCGGGTTAAAATCTGAAACTGAAAGTTTTATTCTTACTCCACAGTATCAATACTTGCTAAATAGAAATTACCAAGCACACATATTGAAAATTGTCTTGGCCCGAATTGCGGATTATGGGATAAATATCCAGAAACAATTGACCATATTGTGGTCAAGTTGCACGGTGGTAGAACCCATTGAATATAAAACTCGGCATCATTTTACAGTGCACATATTGGTCCACAATATCTGCACTGTAAAATAAGCAACTTTTACGGTAAAAAAATGTAAGAAATTGGTATGAACATCACTCAAACCCGCTTACAAAGATTGGAACTTTACAAAACACAGACAAAACAATCAAAGCTAATCTGGCGGACATCGAGGTCAAAGACCCCCAAAACAGAATGTGCTTTCCTATTGACATGACAGTACCTGAAGAGAAACCCAACCCCATAACAATCATCGAGAAATTGTCTAAGTACAAAGACCTGGAGAACGAGATTAACAGGATGTGGGGAAATGAAGAATGCGAATGTAGCAACAGTAAACGGAGCTCTGGGCCTTGTGAGAAAAGGAATGGACAATGTTACGAACAATGTCCCAGGTAACATCAATATACAAGTTGCCCAAAAGATAGCCCTACTAAGAACATCCCATATACTAAGAAAAGTGCTGGCATAAAAGTGCTGAAATTAAATGTCAATGGAACTAAGGACCATAGTTTGGACCCGGCTCTACAGAATACAAAGCAGGAATCATATCGCACAAACAACAACAGCAACAACAACAACAACAACAATAATAATAATAATAATAATAATAATAATAATAATAATAATAATCCAAAGATACTTGGAAACTACAGAAGACTGGATGATGGTATGCGTCAAGGAACATGAAATTAGTAAGCGTCTTTACTCTGTAATAAAAGAAGCCAACAAATTCAAAATGGAGTTTCAAATGGGCGTAGAGATGTAACTACAGCACAATACACCGGCTGAAATTGCAAAATAGTTAAAAAAGACACCAAAGACTAATGCAACCGACCAGATACAGAAACGATGGCAAGATAAACCGCTTCATGGCCAATACTCTGCCCGTACCAAACAAGCTGACGTAGACAAAACCCGTACTCATCAGTGGCTACTTAGTGCAGTGTTGAAAACTGAAACTGAAGGTTTTATCCTTGCTGCACAGGACCAATGCTTGTTAACTAGGAATTATCAAACACATATACTAAAATATTGTGTCAGCCCAAAATGCAGATTCTGTGATAAATATCCAGAAACGATTGGTCATCTTGTATCAGGTTGTACGATGTTGGCACCCACTGAATATAAAACCCGATATGACAGAGTGTGCCAATATCTGCACTGGAAAATCTGCAACTTCTACGGGAAGAAAACTGAAAGAAACTGGTATGAACACTAACCAGACCCGGTTACGGAGATAGGACCTGTTACAATTCTATGGGACTACACAATACACACTGACAGAACAATCAAATCCAACTGCCCAGATATTGTTATTAAAGACCAAAAACAAAAACGGTGCCTCCTTATTGATATGGCAGTTCCTGCTGACTGCAATATGTATCTTTGAAGATATTCAAAAAGCTGTCAAAATACAAGGACCTTGAAATAGAAATCTCGAAAATGTGGCATATGGTAACATCAACAATCCCTGTTGTATTTGGAGCCCTAGGACTGTTTGGAAAAGATTGCAGTAGATTAATTGAAGGGGTTCCTGGAAGTCCGTGCCTCAAGGAGATACAAAAAATTGTTCTGACCTGTACAGCCCATACTTTACGAAGGGCTTTATCTATGTAATTTTTTTTTTTTTTGTCAGTGGAAAGTGTCATGATGCCATTTCTAACCTTAGGTCCCTGAGCGGGACCCGGAAAGAAATATGTAAACGCGAGAAATCAAAGGAAATATAAGTAATAATAATAATGTGTAGCGGACGAAAGTTATGGCTATGCTCGTAATAAATGGTACACTTGTTTCTTTTCCAAAATCACTCTATAGTCATGACAAGATGAACTAAGAATTCAATAAAGAATTAAAATTCAAGATTAGGCTTGAATTGAGTTTCGTGTGGATATTGAGAATGAGACACTGTCACTCAGTTTCCAACGATGTCTGTCAGACATCCAGGCATAGCATTATATATTCCCAATATTTCATTCTTCTACTTCTTCTTCTTTGTTTGCTTGCACTTTTCGGGGGTAATTTTGCCGCAAAAACTCGACGCTTTATCTCCGCACATTCAACGTTTACCATTCTCTTTTCTCCTGCTTAATCTAATATATTTTGTTCAAGTAACATGTTCCGAGATGTCACTACGAAATATATTTCCACTTTTCAGGTGTTCTCTGCGCAAATATAGGCTAATAGTACTGAACATGGCTTAGGCAATTTTGGTTAATTTCCTAGTAATACTTCTGGAAATGTCCTGGATCTCACTCTTTTTTTCCCCTCAGCGATGGAATTCTGCTGTTATCTCCCCGTATAAGCTTTATTTTACCTGGTGCTTTCTGAATTGTCCTGTACCATTCTTAATATAGCTTCGGTTTCTTGCTTCAAATATTTTCTTCTCAGCTGTACCCATATCGTTTCATCTTCAATTGTTTTCGTGGTCTCAGAAGGAAAGCACAAACCTTAATACTAATAGCAGTGATGATGATGGTGTTCTTTAGGATGAATAATTTTTAAAGGGTATTTATAATTTTCTTCTTAATATATATTTATTTGGTGTTTATCGCTAGAGATCAGATTTATAGAAAATCTTTTATATTACTTAGTCCACAAAAGGAAAAAAACCAACAAACTATTGAATTGTCTCTCTTAAGACATGTCCGAGAGATACACTTCATTGAACGTCTTCCTCAACTGATTCGTGGTTTGCTTCTTGTGTCATGATTCTTCAGGATGTAGGCCATCATGGCTTTTCACGACTTTCTCTCTTTTATTGATTTATATAACTTTCGATCATTTACTATCACTGTCCTGATTCCGCTATCTATTTGTCTAATATATTTAGTTTAACATATTTGTTGTGGGATATTATTATGAGAATCATGTTTCTCTTTTCAAGTGTCCTCCACGCATATATATATATTCGCTTTTAATTACAGGCACGGAATAATGGATATCGTTTCGTATTAAGATATCGGAGAGCCGAGTTCGAATTCGAGTCGAATCCATTATATTCATTTACGTGCTAATACCCTTGGGAACGGTATGATTCATCTTCTTTTCCCCCAGTTATGGGTACATAGCAGTAACGGGTTCTATAGCATTGGATGGCAACTGGTCTACCGCAGAAATAAATGGCAACCTATTGTGGGAAAAAAATCTCCCTCATTAGTCATGTATCCAAACCTAATATGTGCCTTGCGTAAGGCACATATCTGACTGACTGTTTAAATTAATCCCTCATTTCTTTTATGCCATTAATATTAATATCATTATTATTAGTTAATTAGAAGTGGGGATGGGCTAAATACTAACAGCAGGGAAAATGGATTCGGCGAATCGAGTTCAAATTCGGAAGAAGCCAGTTAGGATTCCTTTCCTTCTAATGCTATTTGGAAACACAGGAAAACCATCTCTTGCGATATGGTATATCAGTATTACTATTTATTACCGACCTCCAACTAGGAGCAAATATCAGTGCAGTTGGAACTCTGGAAAACCTTTTTATATGCCATTCTCTTTCAGGATTTGGACAATAATATCTTTTCACGATTTCTATATTTGACCTTTGACTATACCTCTTTGTCCTTGCTCTGTCATCATCGAGGACAAGAAACAAAGATGCGTGCTACGAATTATAGCTGTCAAAGGAAATACCTGGAAAGTATTTCAACAGGGACGATTGGAAAACCGAAAGCTGACTCTTAAAAGCAAAAAAAATAAAAGTATTAAACGACAGGGAAATGTATTTCGAAACAAAGAGAATATTGCTTAACTGCTATTTGATACCAATATTATATATCAGTGAATGTCAGCTAGTTATCTCACAGGTGAAAAAGAAAATTAAGACAATAAAGCAGGTTTAAAGGAAAATGGAAACAAAAGCAAAAGCGAGAATCAGAAAGAGGCAACCGAAATCTTTGGGACACATATTGAGGAAAGAAGACAAAGAACTTGACACTCACATGACATAGTGAAAGCAAGTAGGACAGAGGGAGAGAATGAATAATGTACGTAATAAATTTGATGATAGAACAGGGAGTAGGAGTTATAGTAAAAGACAAACATTGTTAAAAAACTATAGAAAATTATGAAGGAGCACAGCCCAAAGAAGGAAAAGAAGAAGAAGTGTGGGAACAAAAAGAGAGAAGATGAAATATTAGGTTGGTGCAAAAATAATGACGTAATAATGTCGTTTTTTTTACGTAATTTTAACGTCAAAAGACGACATTATTTTTGCACCAGCCTAATAGAAAGAAAGGAGTAAGATAGAGAGAAAGAAAAGTGAGAAGAAGAGTCAAAGTTATTGCAGAGCGGAATATACGTTGAGAGATAAACCCATATATCACCTGAAATGCCCACAACAAACATAGCTGACTCAGGATATGAGTCCACGTAAATAAATGAAAAAAAAAGAACCAGAGCCAATATATATTAACAAATAAATGATAATGTATATATTAACAAAACAAGGGTATACACAAACAATAGAATATTGTTGCGTGATATTGAACAATAAACATGAAGGAAGAAAACATTTAAACAAGTGAATTGTTTGTATGTGTGTGTAGTCTGGTGTAAGATAAAATCCTAGAGAAAATAAAGTGAAAGGTGAGTATGTGTGTGCACGTTCCCCAGTAGGGAAAGCGCTTTCCTCGTTCGACCTACATCTTGCCGTCCCCGAGTGAAAAAGGAATATAGAAGATGGCAGATAATGTCACTGCCTATTTATAGTCCTGAGAGCGTCTCCTAGTAGCTGTTTCGAAAATTAGTAGGAGGTAAGTCGACAAAGCAAAAATAAAAACAAACAAGATGTAGAAAGATTTAAATGAAAATATAAAAAGGTAAACAAAAGAAAGTAAGAAGTGTAGTGCACGTTCAAAATGAAGACGAAGAAGAAGAAGGTTTCTCGCCATCACTGAATGTTTCTATTGCTACAGAAAGTCCTGAATGTTTTAAATTCCCCCATTTAATTTAAAGGCCATCTATATACTATAATACTTTTTCTTTCTGTCAGCTTCTTTTTCTATTCCAATGCCACTACGAGTTTTATGTCACATTTTCCGTTGTACTTATTTCATTTCAATCCCCTTAACAATAATATGTTTGAACATTGTATAAACAATAAAGATACTCGTTTGCATTATTCGCTGAATAAAGCTTTTATATTGGACAAAGCAAGAAAAATGAGAGAACTCATTGGTCAAATCGTAGTGATTAAAACGACTAAGATTAACACACCAGTCTAAATAATTCCTTGAAAGTAACAATACCGCATCTCTCATCTTCACACATTGGTCGAATGGAACAAATTTCTATCTTTAACAAAATTTACCTAAAGCCATTAAAATAGATCAAACAATCCAGTTACATCATTAATTCATTCGCTTCTATTGAAAATAATTTTTTGTGTGTCTTATTAATATTTGATGGGGAAAAATCATAATTTTGCCAATTACATACGCGGATGAATCAAAGCAAAATGGCGGCTAAAACCATCAATAACAACAGTTATTATTATTTCTTTTCTTTCTTTGTGTCTTTTTTAATATTTGATTTGAAAAAAAATCAAGCAGTCTCTGTAATTGAGTTTAAATGAAAAAAATAATATAATTATAATTAGACAAATTGGCTGCAAATGTTTGTATTGATAGATGGGAGGGCGAAGTGAAGGGAGTTTGCCGAAAAAGAAAATAATCAAAAATGGCAATCGGAATAATAAGAAAAGAAAAGAATGCAAAGAAGACGAAAAGAATGGATAATAAAATCTGATTGAATTAAAGAAAGAGTGAAAGAAAAAAAAAAGACAGAAAGAAAGAAAGTAGTTAACAAAGATCGTGAAAGAACATAGAAATAGAAAAAAGTACCGAAAGAGGGAAAGAACGAAAGGAAGACAGAAAAACAGAAGGAAAGAAACGAGACAAAGAAGACCGTGAAAAAGCATGGAGAAAGAGAGAAAAAAAGAAAAAGCGCAAAATGAGGAAAAGGACGAGAGAAAGAAAGAAAGAAAGAAAGAAAGAAAGAACGAGGGGGTAGATTTAAGAAAGAAAGAAAGAAAGAAAGAAAGAAAGAAAGAAAGAAAGAAAAAGAAATAAAGAAAAAAGAAAGAAAGAAAACCAGCAAAGATCATGAAAGAACATAGAGAGAAAGAAACAAAAGGCACCGAAAGATTAAAAGAACAAAATAAAAAGAAGACAAAAAAAATCGTGAAAGAGCATAGAGAAAAAAAAGAAAAGGCGCCGAATGAGGGAAAGAAAGAAAGAAAAAAAAAAGAAAGAAAGACAGCAAAGATCATGAAAGAACATAGGGAGAAAGAAAGAAAAGACATCGAAAGAGTAAAAGAACGAAAAAAATAAAGAAGAACAAAAAAGATTGTAAAGTGCATAGAAAAAAAAAGAAAAGGCGCCGAGTGAGGGAAAGAAAGAAAGAAAGGAAGGGAGGAAGGAAGGAAGAAAGCAAAGATCGTGAAAGAGCATTGAGAGAAAAAAAAGAAGAAAAGTCACCGATTGAGGGAAAGAAAGAAAGAAAGAAAGAAAGAAAAAAAAAAGAAAAAAGAAAGAAAGCAAAGATCGTGAAAGACCATTGAGAGAAAAAAAAAGAAAAGTCACCGAATGAGGGAAAGAAAGAAATAAAGAAAAGATCGTGAAAGAGCATTGAGAGAAAATAAGAAAAGGCACCGAATAAGGGAAAAAACAAAAGTAATAAAAAAAGAAGAAACAAGAAAGATCGTGAAAGAACATAGAGAAAAAAAAGTCACTAAAGGGGGGAAAGAACGAAATAAAGAAAGAAGGAAAAAAGAAAAAAGAGATCAAATCCTTATAGAGCATAGAAGGAAAGAATAAAAAAAGAAATGAAAGAAAGAAAGATAAAATGAAGGCAAGAAATACAACAAACATCGAGAAAGAATATTGAAAGAAAGAAACAAGAAAAAAAATGAACGAAACAAGAAAGAAAAAAGCAAAAAAAAGAAGGGAAGGCAATAAAACTTGATAAAGCTCATGGAGAGAAAGAAATAATGAAAAATCACTGAAAGAAAGAAAAAGAAAGACAAGACAAATCAAGAAAAATCATAGAAAGAAAGAAATAAAGAAAAAAGCATCAAAAATCGTAAAAGAACATACAGATAAAGAAAGAAAAAACACTTAAGGAAGGAATAAACAAAGAAAACGAAAAAGAAAGAAGGAAAAATCAGTAAATCGCCATAGAGCATGGAAAGAAATCTTGAAAAAGAATTGAAATAAAGAAAGTATAAAAAAGAAAGAACGGGATAAAAAAGAAAGTAAGAAAGACAACAAAAATCTAGAAAGGCCACAGAAAGAAAGAATGAGATATCATTGAAAAAAACAAAAAACAAAAAAAAAACAAAAAAACAAAAAAGAAAACAAGAAAAGAGAGAGAAATACAATAAATGTTGAGAAAGATTGTAGAAAAAAAGAAAGATTGGTTTAAAAGGCTTTGAAAGAGACAAAGAAAGAAAGAAAAGCTAAAATGGAAGAATGAACGAAAGCAAATAAAGAAGACAATGATTGAAGATGAAAAGAAAAGAAACGTTAATGAATAAAAGAAAAAAAAAACATTAACAAATGAATGAAAGCAAGGAACGGAGTTGCTGAACATACTGGAAAAAAGAAGAAAATTATGCAGAAAAGCCAGTAATGAAAGTGGCCTTGAAAGAACGTACATAAATAAATAAAGACGAAGAAAGCAAGCAAAGAAAGAAAGAAAACAAAGAATGAAAGCAAAGAAAGAAAAGGGATTATATGTAAAACAAAATAGGAGACGATGAAAGAAGGTGAAAAGGAAGGAGACAATGAATCAAAACATAGAAAGAAAGACTTCGTAGAATAAAGCAAAGAAGGAACAATGGACGAATGCAAAGAAAGAAAGAAAGAAAGAAAGAAAGAAAGAAAGAAAGAAAGAAAGAAAGAAATAAAGCAAAGATCGTAAAAGAGCATTGGGAGAAAAAAAAAAGAAAAGGCGCCGAATGAGGGAAAGAAAGAAAGAAAGAAAGAAAGAAAGAAAGCAAAAGATCGTGAAAGAGCATTGGGAGAAAAAAAAAAAAAAAAAGGCGCCGAATGAGGGAAAGAAAGAAAGAAAAAAAAAGAAAGAAAGAAAGAAAGAAAGAAAGAAAGAAAAGAAAAAGAAAAGAAAGAAAGCAAAGATCGTGAAAGAGCATTGGGAGAAAAAAAAAAGAAAATGCACCGAATGATTGAAAGAAAGAAAGAAAGAAAGAAAGAAAGAAAGAAAGAAAGAAAGAAAAAGAAAAAAGCAAAGATCGTGAAAGAGCATTGGGAGAAAAAAAAAAGAAAAAGGCGCCGAATGAGGGAAAGAAAAAAGAAAGAAAGAAAGAAAGAAAGAAAGAAAGAAAGAAAGAAAGAAAAGCAAAGATCGTGAAAGAGCATTGGGAAAAAAAAAAAAAAAGGCGCTGAATGAGGGAAAAGAGGAAAGAAAGAAAGAAAGAAAGAAAGAAAGAAAGAAAGAAAGAAAGAAAGAAAGAAAGAAAGCAAAGATCGTGAAAGAGCATTGGGAGAAAAAAAAAAGAAAAGGCGCCGAATGAGGGAAAGAAAGAAAGAAAGAAAGAAAGAAAGAAAGAAAGAAAGAAAGAAAGAAAGAAAGAAAGAAAAGAAAGAAAGAAAGAAAGCAAAGATCGTGAAAGAGCATTGGGAGAAAAAAAAAGAAAAGGCGCCGAATGATTGAAAGAAAGAAAGAAAGAAAGAAAGAAAGAAAGAAAGAAAGAAAGAAAAAAAGAAAGAAAGAAAGAAAGAAAGCAAAGATCGTGAAAGAGCATTGGGAGAAAAAAAAAGAAAAGGCGCCGAATGAGGGAAAGAAAGAAAGTAAGAAAGAAAAAAAGAGTCAATGAAAGAAGGAAGAGAAAGCACCTAGCAATGAAAGACATGGTGAGAGAAAAAAACTGAAAAACAATGAAAAAGTGAGAAAGAAGCGTACGATGACAGAAATTAACGAAAGAAAAACGAAAGAGAGGATCAAGAAAGACGTTAAAGAAAGAAAGAAATAGTGAATGACGGTAAATAAAGGAGGAAGCTATGAAAGAAGGCAAAGATAGACAGACAGAAAGGGATGATAGTAGAAAGAAAAGAAAAATGGCCCCAAGTAAAGAAAGAAAGAAAGAAAGAAAGAAAGAAAGAAAGAAAGAAAGAAATTATCTTTCATGAACACAGAAAGAAGGAGAGAATGAACGAAAGCAAAGAAAGAAGGGAGCGACGAAAGAAGTCAAATACAGACAGACAAAAAAAAGAGATGATAGTAGAAGGAAAATAAAAATGAATGCAAGTAAAGAAAGAAAAAAAGATAGATAGATAGATAGATAGATAGATAGATAGAAGGAAATAAGCAAAGAAAGAAAGAAATGGTCTTACATGAGCAAAGAAAGAATGAAACAATGAGAAAAAAGAGATGATGGTAGAAGGAAAAGAAAAATAAAGAAAGAGAAAAAGAAAGAAAGAAAAATAGATAGATAGATAGAAGGAAATAAAGAAAGAAAGAAAGAAATGATCATACATGACGAAAGAAAGAAGGAACCAATGATCGAAGGCAAAGAAAAAAGGATCCGATGAAATATGACAAAAATAATGGAAATAATGAATGAAGTGAAAGATGAACAAATTTTCTTTTAATCATTTCAGCCCAAGCAACGCATTAACATCGCTAAGACGCAATGGTTTACTCAGAGTGAATGAAAATGAGGAGTCTTTAATATACGAAAAGAAAGAGATTAAGATAGAAAGAAAAGAAAACTGACGGAGAGTAAATAAAAAAGGAACGAAAAAGTGATAATGAATGAGAGTTAAAAAAAAATGAACAAAGCAAATAAAGAGAGAAAGATAGGGATGATGATGTAAAGTAAGAAAAGAAGAAGAAAAAAACACTGAACGAAAGCAGAGGATTATTGACAAACGTAAAGAAAATAGAAAAATGAAAGTCTATGATGAAGGAAAGCAAAATTAACAATGGCCGAGGGCAAAAATGAAGGATCTGTCGAACGTAAGTAAAGAAAGAAAGCGATAAAGAACAAACGCAAAAAAGAGAAGAAAACAATGAATGAGAGCATAGAAAGAAGATTATGGTGATTGAAAACAAAGAATGAAATGCTGAATGAAATAAAATAAATAAAGAAACAACGAAAAAAAGAAAGAAGAAAGCAATGAACGAAAGAGATGAAAGAAATGAAGTACGATGATATACTGAGATCGATACTAACAAGCGGAGAGAAAGAAAGAAATTTGAGCAATGCAATAAAAAATTTAAATCTTTATTTAAAATAGTTTTATAAAATATCAACAATTCAGGTTACGAACACTATTCGCTGTCCTCACAGAATCTGTGTAAAACACTTTGCTCCCAGTTCTGATATTTCAAATAAACCAAATATTAGGCAACATAATCTTTATGAAATAAATGGGTCATAAGTGGTTTGTTGTGTAATTAATTTTCGCACTCGTTCCGGTCTTTTGAACATAATTAGAGGTTTGTCTCATATTTTCTGGACTTCCGGTTCCTTTTAAAGTCTTCTCATTCTCTTCCACTCCTAGTAATTCCTTGCATCTTAGTGGCATTATCGCCTTAATTGAAGAGAATAGATTAAAAAAATGAAAGCGAACACATCCCCAGGCCAATTTATCTCACGATAATCCATCGTAATCGTGTACTCCGAATTGGTTCTAGAATTGCAAAAAAGCAATGGATCAGATTCGGGCTGATACCAGTGCTTTTAACAACATTTTTAACATCATTTTCTTAGCATTTCATACTCGAATTCATTTTCATCTCGTAAAGAAAATCAAGAATTTATTGGGTAAATTTTCATATAATTTTTTTTTAAAATTCTGATTCAGGGGCTAAATTTGTTTTGTACATTTCGTATATATTTTTAATCTGAAAAAACATTTTCCAAGGACATACGTACACATATACACATTATATATATATATATATATATATATATATATATATATGTGAATCTTAGAATTTATTTCAAAATTGCTCATTAATTTAATTCTGACCTCTGGCACTATTTCTTGAAAAGCAAATCTCCCGTAGGAAGATACAACGCTGCTGGTTTTCAAAAAAAACAAAACAAAAAAAACATGCTGCTTTTAGGAGAAAATTAATTACATTTGACTCAGATGTTATGAATGTTGATTCAGATTACAAAACGACGAGCAAAAATTATCGAATGATGAAAGTTAAATGTTTTGCCGTCAGTTTTCTGATATATAAAACAACTTCAAATAGACCACGATATTTCGAGAGAATTTGGCATTTGGTCAGAAGATGCAATCCTGCACTTTATATAGCTATTCATGATGTATAAATATGTTTCCTCCTAGTGGCACGGCTGAGACAGGATCGAATGGGGGGGGTCGACTAACCCACGAGAGGGGATGCCATTGTATAACTCAGTATATAAAGAAAATGGAATTGGCTTTCTTTTGTTTACTCCCAAGGTTCAAGACGTGTCTCATTTCCCACGTCCTGATGGACTTCTTTCCCCAGCGAACTATGACCCTTATTGTACACAGGAGACTAGCAATCAATAAGTATTTCGTCTCCAATCTAAGTCTCTCTACATCTTCAGTAGAACTCTGCAAATACTCTAATAAGTGCGTATATAGGCATAAATAAAGACACGACATTTTATTTTCATCTTTTTATATTCTTCCTATTTACTTTTTCTAAGATAATGAAATATTGTTGTAATATATAAAATATTATTTGCAGTTTCTGTTTCCTGTTCGATAGAACACCACTTATTCTGTCGCGGGACATATTTTGTCAATCATTTCAACCCACACAAGGATATAAATCTATCAAGAAAAAAACAGGTTCTGATAGAGAAACAAACAGAGAAGACAATAAAAGAACGGGATTCAAAGAGACAGAAAATGGAAATTAACATTACATTTATATTTTTAATTTACATAAAATATTTAATATAATGAAGATTGACATGGCATTTAATTATATTTTTTTTTCTTTGGTGGAGTAAAAAATTTGTAATTACCCCACACAAATCTGTGGATTCCCATCAATATATATATACATATATATATATATATATATATATATATATATATATGCTAAATTAAAATTGTCCGTCTAAGATTATTATAAATATCATTGGATTTGTAATCCGACATACGCAAAAATACATACACTGATAATTGATTAAAGTGACGATCGCTTGGGCGGGATCATTCGCACCTTTTAGAAATGTTGATGACAAAAGATTCGCGCAAATATTTGCCACGAAGAAATGAACAATATAACTCAGGTTTTTCTTTTTAAGATTTATGCCCCACATAGAATAGGCTGAAAATGATGTCCGGTCTACACGAGTAGGCTTAACACGCACCTAGCTACCAAATCAAGTATTTAACATATATATATATATATGTGTGTGTATGTACAAGTGATAGAAATTAGGAGGATTTAAGATAATTATAATTAAGTAATTCATCGAGTCTTGAAGAAACCTCAACATAATGCAGAAAGCACTAGACGGCCGTTTCATCAGCAGTGCGCATCCATTACCGAGAATGGAAACCCGGACAGTTACATTAACAGGCAAACGTCATAACAACTGTTCCAACGGGCCTCTGTGACGACGAGGTAACGAATTAGACTAGATATAGCGCCGTTGGATCACATATTCCGTGGTGGAACACATCCGAGTTTCTCTTTTATCCACAGGACTGTGCTCTCACGAGCCACGACTACTAACTCCAAACCGCTCCATCCAGAGCATTAGAGACCGGTTCAAGCAAGGATATACAAGTGATAGAAATTATTAATTAATTAATTCATTTATTGAGTCTAGAAGAAACCTCAACAGAATGCAGAAAGTACTGGACGGCCGTTTCGTCCTATATTTGGGACTCATCAGCAGTGCGCATCCACTACCGAGAATTGAAATATATATATATATATATATATATATATATATATATATATATACTATAAGAATTACGATTACATTAGGTTAATGATCATTTTCACCTGGTAATTTGAAATAAAATTTACAAGGATTTTTCAAACCAGTCAATGGAGGATAAATTATTTCAATTTACAAGTTGAAAATAATAATTAAATTAATGTAATCTTAAATCTTATTGTATGAAATATGTTGGTTTGTTTAATTAAAACATTGAGATCTATGTGTGCATCAGTTTTAATATTTAATATTTTATACTGTATTAATAGGATTCAATTGGATTATATACGAACATATATATATATATATATATATATATATATATATATATATATATGGAAGGTGCGAGATTGGTTAAAACGTTTGCTTTCTGATTAATGGCCGATTCAGAAATGGTCGATTTGTCAGGAAGGAGACTTCCTGATGTTATCGGAATTGATCGAGGTCACTTTGAAAAGTGCCTGAAAACCATACCACGGGTTGACCCAAGCCTTATGGGTAAACGGAACTCTTGAGGGGCGTCGATAGCTTTGCTAGTCACAAGTCATCTTGGCCGAGGACTTGTTCAAAATGTTGATCACGCTAGATAACGCCTTCTCTCCTAGAAACTGTATCTAAAATCTACTCAGCATAGTTGCAGTATAAATCACAGGTGGGCTCTGTTGCGCAAACATAAATGAATGTGTCTTACCCAGTGTCTGCAATAGGGATTGCTAGCCGCTCGAGTAGACTGGTATCCTCGAATACGAATGGCAAGCTATTATTACACACACACACGCACACACACACACGCACACACACATATATATATATAATTTTGAGTGTTTGTATGTTTGTACGTCTTCAAACCAAAACTGGTCTAATTTAACCGTCATAGAGAAATTTATGTGCCTGCCATCAGCATGAACTGGAGAGACTACATTGAATCAGTTGCTGCACCTTCTGCTAGGAAAGTTGTTTGACTCTGTCGCGTCAGAAAATTGTTCTCCTCAAAGTGCATTTTGCACATTTGTAAATCTACCATTCGTCCGTGCTTTGAATAATGCTGTCATATCTGGTCTGCTGTCCCTGATATACATCTCGAGCTTCTTGGCAAAATCCAATGAATGATCTGTCATGTAATAGATCCTGACTTACCATCTCGTCTTCAATCACTTTCTTACCGACGTGGCGTGGCTTCACTTTATTTTTTCTACAAATATTTTCATTTCAACTTCTATGATAAGTTTTGTTCCCTGGTGTCCCGACTTCATGAATTTAAGCGTGCTACTAGATTGGCATCTAGGTCCCACTTATTTACTGCTGAAATAGTTAAATGCGACAACTACTTCTCCAGCAGTTTCTTCTCTTGTACTTCCCGTCTGTGGAACTCCTTTCCGTTTACTTGCTTGCCTGATAAATACAATCTACGAAAATTTAAATGCAACGTTAATCACCATTTTCTGTCTTCTTGAATATCGTTCATCTTTTATCATTTCCTCGATTCGCCCTGTACTCGGTCTTTTCTCTCACTTTCACTCTCTGTAATTTCATACGTACTAGAAAAATTCCCGCTTTGCTTGGGTTGAAAAAAATATATATATATATATATATATATATATATATATATATATATATATATTACGCTACAGAAATAAACACATCTCATTGAGGAATCCAGTAATATCTTGATTTCTATTATCCAGAGGGGGGATTCTGTTTTCGTTCTTGGTCTTCTGCCTGGCTACTAAGTTAAGTCTTTTACTAAGACCAATGAAGAAAAAATGTAATAACCTGTCGAAATTCCCTATCAAATCATGTTTGCTATTTCCAACCTAAAATTCAGCTTTTTCGTTTTTTTTTTTTTGTTGTTTTTTTTTATCAATATATAACTTATATGGGATGTCTGTAATCTTCGTTTCATTTGACACATCTTTGGTGACGTTTTTTTTTTCTATTTTTCCTTGTGACATTTTCGACACTAGACTCTTACGTCCGTCTTGTCCTGGCTGAAGTATAGATCGGAAGAACGTCTGTTTGAAATGTCATCCCTTTTGTTCAACACACGCACCTCTCTCCCCCATATATATATATATATATGTGTGTGTGTGTACTGAATCAAACAACAGAAAAATATGCCAATAAAATATTACATACCTATTTGAAAGCGTACAAAACATACGTTAAAACCAAAATATTTTATGAACAGACATACTGAGATATAATCAATTTGCAATGAGAACAATCCGCAGTGTTTTGACGTTGCCTTCTGGGAACTAAGGAATTCTATTTTTATAAGTTCCTTCCTGCTAAATGATAGAGCAAAAAAAAAAAAAGAAGTGAAATACAATCGTGGTGACCAAATAAACAAACTGACACAAAATACTGACGTCCATTAAGAATAAGCGAGAGACTTTCCTAGAAAAGAGTAAAGAATAAAATGGTCTTTGAGATGAAAATCAATCGCAACATTCTTTTGAAAGCTGCAACTGATCTCTGTCTCAAACAGAGGATCTTATAATGGTAAACAGAGAAAAAAAGACCTGTGAGATAATGTACATGACTAATTAAATAGAGAAAAAGAGGTACTTTGTTCTGGTGGAAAG
>CAHIKZ030003973.1:1410000-1460000 GCA_903632075.3 Acanthosepion pharaonis
AATTAATTTATAATATTAATTCTCTGTAAATTTACATCGAGCACTATTTTGTAAAAATAAAAATACCTATAAGAACACCGGATTATATATATCTTACTGTTCTTTCTTTTTTATATATATATATATATATATATATATATATATATATATATATATATATATATATATATATATATATATATCGATCGTTAGACAAACTCAGAGTTTGTCTGACGATTGCAAAAGAGTGAAACCCAGGGTCACAAACTCACATCAATGCAACCAAATATGTTAGATCTATCTCTGATATTGAGCACTTTCTAATAAGTACTGCGCATATAATATATCAATAATTATATATATAATATATTGCACACACACACACACACACACACACACACACACACACACACACACACACACACACACACACAATATATATATATATATATATATATATATATATATATATATATATATATATAGACACACTTTTCACACACACACCACACACACACATATATATATATATAAACCTTCAAACATTATTATATTCGTATTTGAAAATGTCCATATAGTCATTGGATATTTTTTGCAGTATTTTTTCTCTGTTCTCGCCTATGAATTAATAATGATCCATTCAGCTTCGGTGTTGGCTATATCCTTTACTTCTCACGAATTTCCAGTTGGTTCCTGTCAAATGTGTTACCCGTCCTAATTGCATCTTACCTGGATAGATGCTAAAGGTAATGAACCATTTGTATACAGGAAACTTTCTGTAATTATTGTCCGAACACTTCGCATTAATGTCAGTGGAAGTTTATAAAATATTTCGCTTAAAACAGTTTTCTTTTTAAGAAAATTAGGCCTTCTTAAATCCACCATCCTTCTTTGTAGTACTGATGGGAGTTTCCTTCCTACCCTTTTGTTTACGTTAGTTCGGAATGTCATCATATTGATTACAGCATTATTTTCACTTCTATTTGACGATAAACTACATCCGCGTCCTGGGTAAGATGATACCCTACGCCCAACAGGCCTCTGATAATACGTTTTTGAAAAAATAATATTGCCAGCTGTACGTTTTTCAAAAAATAATATTACCAGCTATAAGTTTTATTTTTGTTTTTTGAAAGAATACTGTTACCGGTTATACGTTTTTGAAAAAATAATATTACCAGCTATACTTTTTTGAAACAAATAATATTACCATCTCTACGTTTTTGAAAAAAAATAATATTACCAGCTCGACGTTTTTGAAAAACTAATATTACCAGTTATACGTTTTTGAAAAAAATAATATTACCAGCTATACGTTTTTGAAAAGATAATATTACCAGCTATACGTTTTTGAAAAAAACAATATTACCAGCTCTACGTTTTTGAAAAATATTATATTACCAGCTATACGTTTTTGAGAAAAAATATTAGCAGAAATAGATTTTTGAAAAAACAAAAATATTACCAGGAAAAAGAAAAAAAATGTCGGCATTAAATGACCCATTGAGATCGATATGCCGTAAAACAAAACAAACCATCTACTTGATCTTTTGCGATTTTCGAACTGGAAATGTCAAAAATCAATTACAGAAGTTTAAGAACTTGGGATATGTTTTAACAGATGACGGAAAATGGCGTACCGGAAACCAAAAATGCATTCTATCCTCGAAAGTAAACAAATAATGTAGAAATGGATATTTTAGTGGATAAAATCGTTGGTTGAGTAATGCAAAAAAGAGAGTTGAGCCAAAATGTTGCGAGTTCAATACCTGACCACAGCAGCGGTGAACAAAAATTTGGAGAGTTGAGTTACTAAAGGGAAATAACAGAAACTCACATATCCCCCCACCACCACAAAAAAAGGCATGGCACTTTGAATTAGAACAATCTACCCCATGGGCTAAATAAAGGGTGCGGTTCGAAATTCCAACGTATATCACCCGAAGAAGGTCGGAGAGTACAACAGCCGAAATGTTGTGAATATGTCAATAAAGTTGAGGTAAGAATGCAAAGGATGTAATTAGTGTACATATTGTAATAGTCACAAGAGTTCATCTCAGAAATATAGAAATATATCAAAGGGGAATTTTCTAGGAAACAAAAACAAATGTACTTAACTGCTATGTAATATCAACCCTCCTATATGGCAGTGAATGTTGGACAATTTCCTCTCAGAAGAAGAAGTGACTTGAGGCAACAGAAATGTGGGTCTACAGAAAAATATTATGCATGTCATGGGCAGAGCATGTAAGTAATGAGGAAGTTTGAATTAAAATGAAAACAAATAGTTTTTACTTGCACTTAGTATAAATTATGTCTGAAATTTACTAGACGCGTAATGAGAGAAGAAAGCTTGGGAATTTTGACATTTATATGAGATATTAAAATCAAGAGGAATAAAGGTGAACAGCGAGTCACGTAACTAATAAGTTTATTAAAACGGATGATAGGACAGGGCGACGGTGAGATAATAAAGAACGATAAATATCGCTAATATCTATATAGGATAGGAACTTGTGGAGAGCCATGATCACCTACATCTTGAAAGTACACTGCACATGGGAAAAAAGCATTTACACCAATACGAACCTTCCCGCATCTTTTGGAAAGAAATTCTCCTTCACAAAAGCGAAACAGTGAGAGGTCACCTGTCTTGTGTTCTAACCCGAAGCTCTTTTTATGGACGCTATTTGACTATAGCCATAAACTTATTTTTGTTCAGCGGATGCAGAAGTTATTTAAAGCTTCTCTTAATTTTGTGTACATTTCCAGTGAAGAGGAGGAGGTGAACAAAAGGTGCATTGAAAAAGCCCCGTCCTATTTTATTGTGTCCGGGTGGTACCTGTCTTCTCTTACAAGAGAACAATTTGTCTCCGGATTGTTCACCTGCCAGTACACTTTCAGAATAGGTAAAGTTTCGGTTGGACACAATAAAGCATAGGAATAAAATGTCAAAGATAATAGCGGCAAGATGGCGGCCATTTGTATTTATCACTTTCCCGCCATGAGTTGAATATGTTTTAAGATACACTCAGCACGTAAGCACGGTCTGTCTATAATTTAAGGGTAGGATTTAGAATAAGAACATAGTGGAAGAAGCTGTCTTTCCTACAAGAGAGATTTTAAGGGCAAACAAGTGTGTAATGGACTTCCAACAAGATGTTTGAAAGTGAGTGAAAAACGGAGAGTAATGGCTGTAATAATAATAATAATAATAATAATAATAATAATAATAATAATAATGCAGTAGTTGTGGTAATGAAGATGATGGCGTTGGGGATAGTGGTGATGCTGACTTGTCAGTTATTTCTAAATGTTCTTTTATTTATTTATTAGTATTTTACATACAATTATTTTAATAAGCTATATAGTAAAAACACTTATAATAAACTTTTCCTCAAATATTATTAATAACTATATATTAACTGTAATTATGTGTAAAATATATTCGAGTAATAACAGGATTAGAGAGATTTGAATATAGTTTCATATTATTGAACATAAGGGAGAAAAAGTCAAAGAAAATTCCGTTGAAAATTGAAGTTATGTTCTGTGAGGTACGTCGTATGTCCTTGGAATCTAAACGCTTATAAATGAAGATTTTACCGCTGCTGTTAATAATGGCAATTGTAAACAAATAATGATTCCCACCTTTAATCTGAATATAATCCCCCTATGATCTGAATATAATTCCACCCCTATCTCACGAACAGCATGAGCTAGTCTTGGTTGACAGTCGTCCTTAAATTGGTTACTTGAACAAAATTCCCACTTGGTGGTCAAGGCTAAAACGCAAGATATTACAGAGAGAAACCAGTCTGGGACCGAAAAATTTGTCATTGGAGCAAACGTTTCCAGCAACGAAGAGACACTGAGACTATTTCCAAGCTTAGACTAAGTGATTTAATTTCAAGTCAACTAATAAAAAGAAATCGAACGAAATGGTCTCGCGAAGAATACAACTAGTCATGGGATTCTTTTTCACCGTACTCGAAAATTCCCAAAAGAATACCACGTATCAAACATACCAAATATAGAGAACTACGGTGGGAAGTGAAATAAGACCTCATCTCAAACCAAACATGCTTGCCAATGTCCGCAGGGACATCGTGCGAAACAAAAGATTCTCAAATATAGAAATAGATGAGATAAGACTGGATATAAGACAGAATACAATAACTCATGATTAAACAGTGAAGAGATGAGAGCAGAAAGAATATGCCAAAGAACGAGGTAAAAACTAAAATAAATGAGATACGAAATAATAATCTCCCAGGAAATAAAACCGAAGAATTTAACTGTGACATAACCTACAGTTATTAAGTCGCTGTCACGATGAGTTCCACTACATTAGGGTAGAATTCCTTGAAAACGATAGAGGTGAAATCATCGAAGCGAAAAACCACTAATCATTACTCAGTAGTAAGGGAAGCTTTCAAGTAGGCGAATAAATACAAGTATAGCATAATATACGGAATTAAACTGCAAAATACTTAAAAAAAGAAAACAAAGGCAAATACAACCAACCAGATACAGAAACGATGGCAAGATAAACCACTTCACGGTAAATACTCTGCCTGTACCAAACAAGCTGATGTAGACAACCCCCGTACCCATCAGTGGCTGCATAGTGCAGGTTTAAAAGCTGAAACCGAAGCTTTTATTCTTGCTGCACAGGACAAATACTTTCTAACTAGAAATTACCAAGTACATATACTGAAAAATTGTGTTAGTCCAAAATGCAGATTTTGTGATGAATATCCAGAAACAATTCAGTATCTTCTATTTTGTATCAGGTTGCATGGTAATGGCACCCACTGAATATAAAACACGGCACGACACCGTGGGCCAATACCTGCACTGGAAAATCTGCAACTTCTACGGAAAGGAAACTGCAAGTAATTGCTAGGAACACCACCCAGACCCGGTTATGGATATACGATATCCATGTCCATCGCCCTCACGCCCATTTTCCAGACGTCTTTGAAACAAAGATGCGGTCGCCACCGTGGTGGCTAGTTCTCCGTACAGAATTACCTTCGTAACCGGCATACGGTGTACATGTCCAGAACAGTCATAACTCATGCTGGTACATATATATATATATATATATATATATATATATATATATATATATATATATATATATATATATATTAGTGGTAAATATACATACATATGCAAAATATATAAAGAACCATACATGCATATTTTTTGAATAAAAATTCCAAGAGGAAGAATCCAGGTATTTACGATTCCAATGGAATAAATTATGACCATGGAATATTAGTGTTTAAGCCTTTTATTATATATATATATATATATATATATATATATATATGTGGAGAGAGAGAGAAAGAGAGAGAGAGGGAGAGAGATAGATTGCCACCCCCCAAAAGTATTAAAACGTCAAGACCAATTCCTTTGTTTTTGTTGTTTGCTAAAGACATTTGGGTTTACGATCAAATGAAGAATATGAGACAAGTGTTCAGAATTTCGGCTTTTTATTTCCCGGTATTTCCATTTAGAAATTTCGGCATACCATCTTTTGTTTGTACCCACGCATTTTTCAAGTGAGCAAAACTACTGGAACACGCGACTGGCACTGTTGCCTAGGTTTAACCTTTTAGATTGATTGTTTAAACATTAAATAGCTCTGAATGACTACTCTTGGTTTATCATATGATAAAATATAATGTTTAGGTATGCTATATTTATTCGCAAAAATGACTTAATATAAGAAATAGAGCATATGTAAATATAAATTAAATAAAAGTGGACACTGAGGTCAACACCAAGCGGCGAGAGTCTGTTTCATGCTTGATCCCAATTATCAGGGCTGGGGTTAGGGTTCAAATATGAAATAGAAACCCCTTGGTGTTGCCTTCTTTGTTCATTTTTATATTATAAACCTTTTAAGATGCTCTATATTCTATTTACTGAGATTTCCTTGTTACAGTGCCAGACCCCAAACTTCTTGTCTGGGTGGGTTTGTCTTTATAGGAAAGCGTTAATCTCTATGTGAGAAAATGTTTCACTCTTTGTATCAAAAAGAGAAGAAAACAAGACGAACTTCTCCATTAGCGATTGGAACAACGTCATTACAAGATCTGTTCTTTTGCATGTTTTGTCCCGAATATTGTGAGCTACATTATATTATCATTCATAATCTTTGACAGCGAATAAAAGAAAGAGAATGCTTCCTTTCGTTGTAGCAAATTTATTTTGCACTTGTACAAGAGAAGAACACATGGACGCGCACACCTGTCGACTACAAAGGCATAGATTTTTCACTTCGAATTTACAAGCATTGCTGGCATTATTCAACCGACAAAGACAATACATCACGAAGGACAAGGGCTAGAAAATTAGATACATGAGTAATTTAAGTAAGAAGTAAAAAAAAAAGGTTTATGTGGTTGAGGGAGTATTATTTGTAGTGCGTTGTGGTTAATTTTAAATTGCATGTGTAAAATTTTGTGTATTTTACTTTTTTTGTCATTTTATATACAATGGGTGAAAAAGAAAGGACAGTTAAGTCTGGAGTATAAGGAAAAAAGTGGATGAGGCGATGGCAAAAAAAAATGAAAGCAATTTTATTGGAAGTGAACAACAAAGGAAATATCAACGTAGAGGACAGAGAGCGAAAGGAGGAAGAGCGATAAAATCGAACGTTAAAATGAGAAAAATAAAGAAACACAAAAAAGATAGGTGACAAAAGTTTTATGACGTGGAAATAAAGAAAGAAAAGGAAAGAAAGAAAGAAAGAAAGAAAGAAAGAAAGAAAGAAAGAAAGAATGTAAAATAGGCATATGACCAAAAAATTAAAATATAAAAAAAATTCTAGTTGTAAAAAAAGAAAAAGAAAGGAAAAGAAAGAATGATATAAAAGAAAGGAAAAAAAAAGAAAGAAAAAAAGAATGAATCAAATAAAAAAGAGAGTAAGAAAGAAGAAAGAAAGAAAAAAGTTACGTAGCCATATGACCACAAAAATTAATAAAAAAAATCTAATTGTAAAATGAAAAAAGAAAGAATGAAATAAAACAATGGAGGAAAGAAAGAAAAAAGAAAGAAAGAAAGAAAGAAAGAAAAGAAAGAATGAAATAAAAACAAAGAGAGAAAGAAAAAAGAAAGACAGAAAAAATTAAGTGGGCATATGGCCACAAAAAATAATATAAAAATCTAATTGTAGAATGAAAAAAAATGAAAGAATGAAATAAAAGAAAGAAAGAAAAACATAGAATGAACTAATTCAAAAGAAAGAAATAAATAGTAAACTATACATTTGGCCACAAAAATGCAAAATATAAAAAAGAATTCTGATTGTAGAAAGAAAAAATAGAGAATGAAATGAAAGAAAGGCAGGAAGAAAGAAGGAATAGAAAAGAAAAGTAATTTAGTCAAAAGAAAGAAATAAAAAGTAAAATAGCCACGAGACAACAAAAGATGTTGCCACCTTATCGTTTGCAATTCTGCAGAGGGATAAGACTCTCTCATCCCAATGAAGCGTCCTAGTTATGATGATAAGATACTCCCGGCAGCAAGGGCTCTCATCGGAAGGTTTTGAGAAGCGTGGAACCACATCTTATTTGCTGGGTTTCCCAGGTCCACCCTGATCCAGGGCTGTAACACCTGTTAGGGTCCCAGATATGGTGAAATAGTTAACCCCCAATCTGGTTTCAAAACACCATGAAAGTGTAAAAATAGGTTTATAAAGTACAGGATCTCGAGAAAGCAGTTCAGCAACATGCTCCATAAGTTTTCTATAGGGTTGAAGGTCAGGAGATTGGGGCGCCCATGTCATAACACTCACCTGTTTCTCATCAAAGTATTTCTTCATCAATTTTGATTTGTCCTGCCTAAAAATGATCTTCATTTCATCCTTTCAGCAGAAGGGAGCAGACAAGACTGTAAAATTATTTTGTACTGCTCGCTCCTGAGGGTCTTTTCAATAGGTTTTAAGAAACTAGTTCCATGAAAAGAAAAGCATTCCCAGGATATTATACTGAACGGATGCTTGAAAGTACTTACTGCTAAATTCAAAGAGCTTTCAAAGCTTCTTCGGATTTTAGATCGCTTATCCTTTGAATTTAGCTCAACTTTCGTTTCATCGGAGAAGAGAACATTTAGTAAAAAATATCAGGTGAGTCACTTTTATCGAACAGCACTGTCTATCTTTCGAAAGGATTGTGAATGATTATTTACTTTCCCGCATATATAATAGAAAAGCTAAAATACGAAAATAGAAAAAGAAGGAAAAACGAAAGGTATATGCAAATAAAAGGTAAATGATAAGAGATAGACTAATTAAATTCAATAAAAGAAAAAGAATAAAATATGAAAATGAGAAAGTAAAACCTAAAATAAGAACCAAGCAAGAAAGAAAAAATATAGACTTTAGACTTTTTTTTTGTTGTTTTTTTTTCAACAAAATAACAAATATATTTTCTTTTTACCAAAATTTAAAAAAAGACGATATTTTTCTGTATCATTATCTTCATTATTGTGGCTGAGCGGTTAGGACGTTCGCATTCTGACCGTTAGACACGGGTTCGAATCTTATATATTGCTAGCAGCATGGCCCTGCGTTGCCCGTGCTTGATTCAAAAGTCGTACGGCTCATACAGCAACTGTTATCTATTAACTTAAAATATTTTTGCCCTTCCTTGCCTTTAAAGGAGTGCCCTTTGCCGTGCTTATGTTACTACATGCCTTACTACCTATCTCACACTGCGAATTTTTTCGAAGCTCTATACTAAACATTAAATCTGTTACGAAAAAAGAACTAAACAAAATGAACACAAAACTATCAGCATTAAAACAGGAATCGTAACTGGAAAAACCGAATGAAAAAAAAGAATGTTAACAACAAATACTTTTACACACCCAACCCAGTTCTGCAGAATTAGAATCAACGTTGAGTTTAATCAAGCGAATGAGCCAATTGGAGTAAAGTGCCATGCAGATTTAAATTTTTCCCACTTGTGACGAATGCAGCTATCGATTTATTTTTTTGCATGCTAGCATGTTAGTTAACATTCGTGTCAGTCAACTGTTGGCTCTCACGCTGGCCAATAGAATCTTCCTGCCTATTCGTGGCAGCCAGCTATAGGCTCTGACTCTGGCCAGTACAAAATGGCCGCAAACTACATGAAAACTGTCGTAGAAGCATGAAAAACTCGATTATTTCCCCTATCGATGGAAGTTGGGAAATGCAAAATCGGTCTTGGCTTTATCGCTAACTTGGAGCATGTGCATGTAAATTTTGGTGCAAATCCGTCGAAAATTGCGGTCGTGCATTCGTTACACACACACACACACACACACACACACACACACACACACACACACACACACACATCCTGCCTTTTATAGATAGAAATTACATTATATGTTATCGAACTGGTCGATCACAGCAAGCGGCACCTTTGGAAAGTGCCTGACAATCATACCATGTGAGTGAAATTGGGTAGACAGAGGGTTTGCGCATGCTGTGATTGTTGTAGCTATGGTCTGCATAACATAGTTGCAGTATAAACCCTACGTTGGCTCTGTGGGTGATGAATAAATAAAAATGCACCTGAGCAAGCGTCTGCAATAGGGATTGGCTAGCCGCCCTCGACGGGTATTCTCGAATGCGAGTTCCCTGCTATACATACATATACCGTATAATATCCTCCGGCTATGTATAACTATTATAGATTTTCAGTCAGTCATGTGATGATTATTTTGAATATTTAATATGATAGATTAAAAACATTTTGATAAATCTTGTGTCGGTTTCTGGAATGGCAGAAATATTCTTTCAGCAAATTTTCTTTTATAATAATATAAAAAAAATACATTTTTTATGTAAGAAAAATACCCCAATTTGAACATTTCAAATTTAATGGCTAGAAGTTTGTTTTTAAACCCTTGAGGAAAAAATAAACTCTAATCCCCTTAGTTCATCATCTTCAATGAAATCAATAAAAAATATAGAAAAATGTTTCTTTCAAATTGATTGTGTTTTTTTTTTATTTAACTCCAAACCTTTAAATTATTAAAATAAAATAAAAAAAAATCAAAATATATTTAATCACCCTTAGATAAAAAGAAGTTCAAAAGATAGGAAAAACTCAGCTGCATTCAAAAAATGTTAACGTAATTATACATGTACCCAGGAGAAATATGATAACGTCAGGATTACGTCATTTAACTCCAGAGGGGGATAACAATAACGTTTGATGTTCTATCATTTTTATAGGGGCAAATGGATGGAATTTGATTATTCTATCATAGATATTCGCTCGTATTAAAAAAAACATTGAAAGTATTCGCTTAAAATATTTTTTTGTTTAAAATTTCTCGTTTAAATTTCATCTCTGATTTTATTGGACCATTATAAGTTTTTTTTTTCAATGTAAACCAATACATGAAAACAAAACTTCGAATATCATACTTCGATATTCAACGATTATTTAGTTCCTGCACTTGTGACAATCCTCATTACTCGCTATCTCCGCCTGCGGCAGATTAAGAATTACCATGACTTATTTCCCGCCATTTATTACGGCCATGAGCACATTTATTTAGTTCCTGCTACTCATTATTTGACGAATACAGAATTATGTTTTCCCTAAACCTCTATTTTGGTTTTTCTCTGCTTTCTCCAGGCACCATACCCCGAAGACACAATTTAGCAAACTCGGCACGAGATCTTTTAATTATCGGTCCTGATCAGTCACTTTCCCACCGGCATAAAGTAGATTCCCCGTGCATTTTCTATAAATATTTTTTGTGGTAATTGTTTTGATGAGCTTTACTCTTTCGTACCTCGTCTTTATGAATTTAAACACCGTAATTGTTTGGCAGTTAGGTCTCATCATTTTACAGTTAATTGCTAGATATAACCGTATGTTCTCTGCCTACAGTTCTTTGCTCTTGCACTTCTCGCTTGTGGAACTTACCTCTTATTTTTTGTTTTCCAGATTTAAAATTTAAATGCAATTTCAATCGTTATCTTCTGTTTTCTTAATTCCTTTTCTCTTATTGATCTATCCCCTTGATAATGTTTTTGTTTTTCTCATATTATTTCACACTCATTAGACCTTTGCGTGTTAGTGACTTTATTGCCTTCTTTTGTTTTGTGATAGTTTAAAATCTGTTAAAGCCGTTATTAAAATTAAAAGTGGCGTTAATGCCTTACTTGGAGTGGGTACGATTAAAATGTTTTAAAATCATTATCAAAATTCAAATTATTTAAGATGATTAAAAAAATGTTTACAAACAGTTTTAGTGTTCTGCTATCGATGATTTTAAATTGTGATGGCAAATTCGATACGTTTCTAAGGGTGGTCATTTTCACTTTGTCTATCAACTTCTGATATATGATAATGATCATCATATGGTTTTGAAAAGTTTCGATTTAAGTCGATAGTTTTTGAGTTCATGTCACACAATTAAAACCAGTGGTTCTTCCTTTTGTCCATATGAAACCTGGAGGACAACGTAACATTACTGGTATCAACAAATAGTTATTTTACTAGTGTACATAAATGTTCCATAGAATTTAGTTGTTAAATACATGTTCATTTTCATGAAATTAATTTTACTTCAAAATAATGCTATATTTACCGTAATACATTTCCTAAACTTATCTATTCGTAAAAAATTAAAATAAGCTTTTTTTTTCATCAAATGGTTATGTTGATCCGCCCAAACAAAATAAAACGTAAAAGTGGATCATGGGTAAAAAAAAAAAAATAAAAAAATAAAAAATCGAGAACCACTGATCTAAACCATTAAAAAAAACTGAAAGTATTCAGACGTTAACTTTTGAGGAGTTTATATAAATCAACATGAGTATAAGCATAACAGCTTGAAATAGCTGAAAGATATTAGTCTAAGTGGCTCTCTAGAGTCGACAATTATATGGATAATAATTTTGACAGTCTGAACGCTAGACGAATACGACATTTTAGAATCACAAATTTATACGTGAATGAAAATAACCGTATCTTATTATTTAAGGATGTGAGTTCAATATCCGGTTAAGTCAGTGGAGAACTTGGAGAGGGGAGTTAACAGGAGATAACTGGTAACTGGCATCCATCAAACATGGCACGTGGAACTAGAACAGTCTACCCCAGTGAGCGAAATAAAGGGTTCAGTTCGACATTCCAACCACCTAAAGAAGGCCGGAGCGAACAACGACCGAAACGTTGTAATAAATATGGCGACAAAGATGAGGACAATAGTCCGAATAATGTAAATAATGTACATAATAACTCATCTCAGAAATATAGACAGCCGTATCTGATGTAGAAAATGAAAACGTCGAAAACTATTGACAAATTACTGGAAACAAAATGTGCAATTGTACTTCGAATCAGAAAAAGACAGTTCAAATTTCTATAATAAAGAAAGATGTCTAGAATAAATTGACATTCACATGGCATATTGAAGGCAAGAGGGGGGGAAAAATCGAGTGATCTATCCAACAAGTTTGTGCAAATGAATGTCGGAACAGAGAAGGACGGGGAACAAGCTAAGGGTATCAGATGTCGATCGACATTACACTTGAATATTTGAAGATTATAGTCATCGGGGAAGCAAGGAAGTGGGAGGGAGTTCCACAGACGGAAAGTGCGGTAGAAAAAGCTCTTTGTCAAGAAGAGACGGTTACATTTAACCGTTTTGACAGTAAAAGAGTGGGACCGTGATGCCAGCCTGGTAGCTCGTTTAAATTCATATAGTACGGGAACCAGATAAAGTAGCTCGTCGGAACAGATGCCGTGAAAATATTTGTACAAGAGACAGAGGGAGGCCACGACACGTCTTTGGGATAGCGATTGTAGATTAGATGCCAGATCAGGACCTATCATGTGCATATTCTTCTTAGGATTTTGTCAAGGCTCTCGAGACGTACAGCGGGAGCACCAGATCATATATGACAGCAATATTCCATGCAAGGACGGATGGCTGATTTATAGATTTGAAGGATGGACTCAGACGAGAAAGACTTTCTGGCACGACACAAAACTTTCCTTGCGGTAGATGAAGCTATTGATTCAATGTAATTATTCAACTTAATGTAATTAGACAGCGTGAGACTAAGCAGGCGTAACGAGGCGCTCTCAGGGAGTTAAGAATCAGTCATTTTGATGGGTGGCAGGAAGGGTTCTCTGTGGAGTGTAAAGGAGAGCAGTTTCGTTTTGGAGACATTAAAGTTTACAAGCCATTTCCTGTCCCAGTCAACCAGAGATTGGAAATCCTTTTTGAGATCCGCAGCTAGGTCAGTTTTGTCAACGATGTTACAAAGGAAAAGAAGATGTGGAGAGCTTTGATCGGACATGAAGAATTTGACATTCACAGGATATATTGAAAGCAAGAGGGAAGCGAGTGACATACCAAACAAGAGTTGAAGCAATAGAAATGTGGTTCTACAGAAGGATGCTGGGGATACCATGGATCGAACATATGAGCAACGACGAAGTTTTGGAGAAAATTGAAAAAGAAACTTGACATCAGAAAGAGACAGTTGACATTTCTAGGGCACATAATGAGGAAAGAGGGCTTGGAAAACTCAATACTCAAGAGATAGATATAGGGCAAAAGGGACAGAGGAAAGCAATGCATAGTATTTTTGGTGATCTTGAGTAAATGGATGACAGGAGAGGGCATAGAAGAAATAACAGAAAGATAAATTTTAAATGGACAAGAAACCATGGCAAGCTATGATTGCTTATATATTGAGTGTATACGGCACATAAGGAAAATGAAGGTAGTCTTAGGTTAGTTTATGAAGATGGCATAGATCACTCAAAGGGAAAAGCTGAAACTTCATCTTGTTTTTTTTTTTTATTTATTTCGCGCTTCGACGATTAACTTTAGGTTAAAACTTTTAATCTACCTCCTTATAATGGCAGTAGTTTGAATAGGTATTTGGATCTAAGTTAGACAGAAATCTTTTCAAATTCTCAGTTTATCTGTCATGAGTCCTTTCCTATGACTACAAAATGAACTCTTCCTAACACTATGTGTACTACACCTCTCAAGAGAGAGAGAGAGAGAGTCGAATCAAGCCGATCTTCTCGGCTTCACGTTCGAACTCTCTGCCTCTGAGCAGAGAGGAACCCGGATGAGGCTCCGCCGAAGGGCAGAGTCTCGTTCGGGTAGGTTGACCAACCCAATCCCGTTTATACGGGTTATATGGGCATTTTTGGTCGAGCCTACGGGCTCGGGAAACCCACATTAAACTCGGCCTTATGCCACATGTAACCCTCGTGGGGGGTGGCTAGATACCGAATCGAGTCGAGCCGATAGTAGTTCACTCCAAACCAGACTGACAGTCATACTAACACCTTCCACATCTTGTATTATTATTTCGTGTAATATACCTTCGTTATTTCTACTCTTGTGTTTATGTTGTTCTTTGTCCTAACCTGGACCATAACAGAAACAAAATATGATTTTTCAAGATAAGAATGCCACGATAAAATAAGTGATATATATATATATATATATATATATATATATATATATATATATGATTATTTTTTAAATATGATTCCATCGCTACATAGGAATTGCCATGTTTCAAAAAACAGAAGCTAAATAGTACCAATTCAATTTTAGAAATTAAATTTAATTAAAGTAGCTAGTTCTGTTTCATCCTCAAGCGAATTTTGGAACAGCTGATTTTGAAATTTACGGAGCTTTATAAGCATATACATTCGTAATATTAGTTTCTATGGATATGGATAGTCGTTTTAATAAGGGGCGGTAGGGTATTCTCTCTGACAACTATTGTATCAATATATTATTTTTTGAAAGTAACTAATATGTTGATACAATAGTTAATCTAATTAATGAATTGGGATATTTTGGCTTCCGTTTTTTGAAACATGGCAATTCCTATGTAGCGATGGATGCATATTTTTTTAAAGAATCATTATTATATAGGCTCTACGTGTGTATCGGGCACTTCGAATTATCAACCTAACGGTTCTTTCCTATTTTCCTATATATTTGCACACACACACACACACACAGACACACACACACACACACATATATATATATATATATGTTATTAAATATTATATATGTAAATGTTTTTATGATTTACGAAATAAATATTTATATACATATGAATATAACAGTTGGTTTCCGATGCTTGATTATGAGATAACAAGTTTCGTTCGGTTATTTTATGACTAGAACATTTCTTTAATTATGGTATTTGAGTCTATACTGATTTACTTGGTTTATGTATGGATATATATTACTCGGTTTATGTATAGATATATATTAGCCCCCTACGGTGGACCTATTTACTTGGTTTGAGGACAGGTATATATAGGTCGTTCATATTTGTGTCCATAAGTATTTGCTTGGTCGGTAATAGGTAAACATTTGTCGCTTTTAGTTGATCAAATAAAAATTTACTTGCTTCCTTGATTGGTCACTTATATTTTAGTCTATAAACATTTAATAGATTCGGAGATAGGTAAATATTGGTCGTTTATATTTTAATCTATAAGCACTTACTTGGTTTCGGGAGAGGAACATATCGCACGTTTATATTTGAGCCAATAATCATTTAGTTGGTCCACAAATAGGTCAATACTGGACTTTTGTACGTAAACCTATATGCATTTACTTGGTACGGGGATATTTATATTTAAGTCTCCATTTATATTTGAGTCTATAAGCATTTATTTGATTCCATTTATATTTGAGTCCCCATTTATATTTGAGTCTAATAGCATTTATTTGATTCCATTTATATTTGAGTCTCCATTTATATTTGAGTCTAATATCATTTATTTGATTCCATTTATATTTGAGTCTCCATTTATATTTGAGTCTCCATTTATATTTGATTCTATAAGCATTTATTTGATTCCATTTATATTTGAGTCTCCATTTATATTTGAGTCTCCATGTATATTTGAGTCTAATAGCATTTATTTGATTCCATTTATGTTTGAGTCTCCATTTATATTTGAGTCTAATAGCATTTATTTGATTCCATTTATATTTGAGTCTCCATTTATATTTGAGTCTAATAGCATGTATTTGATTCCATTTATATTTGAGTCTCCATTTATATTTGAGTCTATAAGCATTTATTTGATTCCATTTATATTTGAGTCTCCATTTATATTTGAGTCTATAAGCATTTATTTGATTTCATTTATATTTGAGTTTCCATTTATATTTGAGTCTATAAGCATTTATTTGATTCCATTTATATTTGATTCTCCATTTATATTTGAGTCTATAAGCATTTATTTGATTCCATTTATATTTGAGTCTCCATTTATATTTGAGTCTATAAGCATTTATTTGATTCCATTTATATTTGAGTCTCCATTTATATTTGAGTCTATAAGCATTTATTTGATTGGGGAATCGATAAATAGTGATTGTTTTTATTTAAGTCTATAAGCATTTACTTGGTTCGGCAATAGGTAAATATAGTTGTATTTATTTTGGGTCTAAAATATTTATTAGCGGGAAATAGTTAATTATTAGTCGTTTTTATTATTACTGTAAGCACACGCTTGAACAGCGAATAGGTAATTATAAAACCTCAAGAAGACAGGATGTACTGTTGTTAGCAAAATGATGAGTGCGAATGGCAAGTCGCAGATACCAGAATAAAACAAGCAGAAATATTTAAATATCTGGGAAGGGTTTTAACAGAGGACGCAAAGTGTGACACTCAAATCCAAAGCCGTATTGTGATAGCTAAAAATACCATCCAAAAGCTAATCAGAATACTAAGAAATTAAAAAAGAATCGGCAGAAAAAGAAAAAATAAGGTACTAAACTGTTACGTGATATCGGTCCTCCTCTATGTGAGGGAGTGCTGGACAATCTCCGCATTGATGAAGAGACTTGAAGCAACAATAATGGGATTCTACAGAAGGATGCTGAGGATACCATAGTCCGAACACGTGAGCAACGACGAAGGTAACTTATACTTTGCATCAGGAAGAGACAATTGAGATTTCTGGATTATATAATAATAAGGGGGGGGGCTTGAAGAATTTGATAATCACAGGACGGATTGAGGGCAAGAGAGACAAAGAAGAAACAACGTATAGCATACATTGCGAGCTCGAGTAAATGGATGGCGAAACAGGGTTTAGTAGTAATAACAGAAAGACAAGATTTATTAAGAGCTACAACGGACAGGAAGTTGTGGAGAGCCATGATCGTATACGTCCGGATGGGATACCGTACATAAAAAAGTAGAAGAATTTACTTGATACGGAAATAGGTAAATATGGATTGGGGGGGGGGGGGGCGCTACACATATATATCTTGATTCGGGAATGGGTCGATACTGGTCTTTGGCATTTGAATCTATGAGAATTTCCTTTGTTCAGGTTTAATTGTTGCAGTAATTGTCGTTTGTTTACTCTATTTGCATTGTTCGGACTGTTGCCACATTTACGTCATTTCGGCAGTTGTACGTTCCGGCCTTCTTCAGGTGATTAGAATTTCGAACTGAACCCTTTGTTTCGTCCAACAGTGTAGACTGTTCTAGTTCCACGTGCCATGTCTCTTCCGGGTGTCTCAATATCAGTCATTTCCACTTAACCCAACTCTCCAAGTTTTCTGTTCACCTCACCTGTACCTATTGAGTCAAGTCACCAGAATCAACCAGGGATAATACAGGCGATGAAACACGGATTGTTTAGAACAATGTGTAGCTAAATAGCTCAATAGCTCCTGAAGGAAACAAAAGGAGTCAACGTTAGCCACTCCGCAAGATGGATTTCACACGAAGAAGCGAATGCTGTGTACATGGTGCAATTAGAAGTACAGTATGCTTTAGATGCTCCTTCTGCAAAATCAGGCGTTGAATTCAGACCAGTACTGTTCTATTCTCATTTTGGAAGGATGGAAGAATAAAGCCGTTTTAAAAATGGCGAAACATAGTGGCACAAAATGTCATCTATGTCTCAAAATTAATCTATGTGCAAATATCAAAATATTGTCTTTGAAATTCACTTAAAATTATCTTTTTGTTCCAAACCAATATTCTCGTCATATTATTCGGCCATATCACATGGAAACACTGGTTTCTGTACGATTACCGAATTTAAGCAACGTCAGGCCTGGTCAGTGCCCAGTGACGGCTTGGGAATAACAGGTGGTCTAAACTTGGACGTTCGGTTGGTGTAATGGATAATGGCTCAGAATTGTTAATCGGAGAGCCGAGTTTAAATTCCAGCTAGTGTCTTTATATTCACTTACGTGCAAATACTCTTGGGAAAGGTATGAATCCACTTCTTTTCACACAGGCTATGGGTTAATTAGTAAAACTTGTATTACTAAATCATTATTATCTCAAAAGACTTCTTACAGTCTAAAAATATTTTCTGGCTTTAAATAACCCGAAAAGGGCCGTAGAAAACATCAATCAATCTGGTTTGTATATGTGTCTGGGGAGGGGGTCTTAACGCTTTCATGTAATGCAGTTGCGTATTCTAGACTCTGCCAGGGGGGCAGTGTGTGTTTATTCGTGTTGAAGTAGTTTGATCACCTGCTTCTGATACTTGAGAGAAAAAAGATACATATATATATATATATATATATATATATATATATATATATATATATATATATATATATATATAGAGAGAGAGAGAGAGAGAGAGAGAGAGAGAGATTTGAAAACCCAGAGTTAAGGAGGTGTAGAGAAGGACCGAAAAGTAAAATGGTAGCTAACAGGTGGTGCGTAATAAAGAAACTGTAAAAAAAAAAAAAAAACTTGCTAATTTTTCGTAGTGAAACGTGTACTCTTTTGTTGTTTTTGCTGTTTTACAATGTTTTAAGTCTTTTGTTGGCCGAAATTTGAATGACATATTTTTCTTGTTTCGGCCGTACGCATTTTGCCTTTTATTGCTTCTTTCTTCCTATTTAACACGCGCGCTCCATCACCTGTAATTAGGACTTAAAAAAAAAAAGAAAGAAGAAAGAAGGGATTCTATAAAGTAAAGAAAGATTAACACCTGGGCGCTTTTTTTGCGATCTTTTAGTCCACTGACCTTGTTATTTTATAATGAAAACATGAATTTTGACCTAAAGGCTTTGTTTTGCGTTTACATCTTAATAACCACATTGAAGGCTCTGACTTTGCCGTGGACTTGAAAGACAAATATCGTTTTATATACAAAAGCTGATTAAAACTTTTTATAGCTAAAAAAAAAAAAATCCTGGTCGTGCTCAGTGATTTTTTTTTTTTACATAACACTCCTTAAGGTCTACATTTATATATTTTTTTAAAAAATGATATAAAATTGTATATGTCTTGATGAAGATGATAAGATTTCTTGTTTCACGAACTGTCTTTTCCACAAATATTTTCATGGCAACTGCTCTGACGAGATTTTTTCCCTGCTGCCCTGACTACGTGAATTTAAGCGTGCTACTAGATTGGTATCTAGGTCCCATCCTTGTACTGTTAAAATAGTTAAATGTAACCGCCACTTCTACTCCAAAAATTTTCTCGTCAGAGTCCATCTTTCACATTTACAAATCTACCATTCGTCCGTGCATTGAATATTTCTTTTTATGTGCCTTGTTCCTTCAAGACATAGGGGATCATGGCTCTCCACCCCCCTCTTTCGCTTGCGGCTCTCAACAAGTTCCGTTCCACTACTTTCTCCCTCAGACTACGTTCTGTCATCCACCTGCTCAAGCTCGCCAGATATGCCACACGTTGCTTTCCCTTGTCTCTCTTTCCCTCCATTCGACCCGTGAATATCAGATTCTCCAGGCCCTCCTTCCTCATTATGTGTCCCAGGAACTTCAGCTGCGTCTTCCTGATGTTAATTATAAGCCTCCTCCTTGTTTTCCATCCTCTCTAAGACCTCACCGTTTCTCCCATACTCAGTCTAGGATATCATTATCATCCTTCTGTAGAAGCACATCTCCGTCGCTTCGAATCTCAACTTTGAGGAAATCGTTCAACATTCGCTGGCGTAAAGAAGGGCAGATGTCACGTAACAGCTCCGTATTCTTTTCTTTGTTTCAAGTGGTCTATTGGTAAGGATTTCGTGCATTGAATACTGTTGCAATATCTGATCTGGCTCTCCTGTCAATCATCTCGACGTTCTTGACAAAATTCAAAGAAGCATCTGTTCTATAGTCGATCCTGAAATGGCATCACGACTTCAGTCACTTTCTCATCAACATGGCGTGGCTTCCCTTTGTCTTTTCTACAAATATTTTCATGGCTACTGCTCTGATGAGTTTTCCCCCTGGTGCTCCGACTACATGAAGTTAAGCGTGCTACTAGATTGGCATCTAGGTCCCACCCTTTTACTGTTGAAATAGTTAAATGTAACAGTTACCGATTAGAGGCAGTTACATTTAATTCTAAATTTCTTTTCTTGCACTTCCCGACTGTGGCACTCTCTTCCTCTTACTTGCTTCCTGGATAACTACAATCTTCAAAAAAATCAAAAAAAGAGAGAGAGGGAGAGAGAGCAAGAAAGAGGTAAAAGAGAGAGAGAGCAAGAAAGAGGTAAGAGAGAGAGGGAGAGAGCAAGAAAGAGGTAAGAGAGAGAGAGAGGGAGAGCAAGAAAGAGGTAAGAGAGAGAGGGAGAGCAAGAAAGAGGTAAGAGAGAGAGAGGGAGAGCAAGAAAAAGGTAAGAGAGAGAGAAAGACAGAAAGAAAGAGAGAGAGGGAGAGCAAGAAAAAGGTAAGAGAGAGCAATAAAGAGGTAAGAGAGAGAGAGAGGGGAGAGGAAGAAAGAGGTAAGAGAGAGAGTCTGTCAGATATGTGGCATGCGTGATAGACGCGATCATGTATCTTTCGATACATGACTGATGTGGCAGATTTTTCCTTGCAGTAGTTTGTCATTTCTTTCTGCGCTAGACCAGTTGTCATCCAAGTCTATAGAACCCAGTCTGTTCTGCTGGTGGTGGGGAGAAGAAAATGATTCCTACCTTTACCGCTCATACAACAACCTCCTTCATTAAGCCTCTACCTTGATTGGCTCTTGTGTCTTATTAAAATAAATAAAAACGAAAGAAGAAAGTATATCTGTGCGCCTTTATTCTACGATATATGTAAATAAATTCTCACCTGCTACTTAAAATCGTTATTTTCCGAGGTAACGTTCATCAGATCTAGGATCTGATATGTATGTCCTTGCATGGTGCCAAACTCTCTCAGAAATGTCCACACTATCATCTATATAACCGTTTTTTTCTCAGCTCTTCTAGACTGTCGCTACACAACCACAAAGAATTTTAACAAATGATAAAAAAGACTTCCAACAGCGGTAGATACCAAATTGAGAATCACGTGTAAAAAGAAGGGAAAATAATTATATAAGCACGATGCTGATATTCCACAAAGCATTAAACAAAAGATATTAAAGGAAACTCCCTTCAATATTAGAAATAGCGATAACAATCATCAAAAGTGTAATTTCCTGAAAAAAAAGTTTTAATAGAAATAATTAATAAATTTTAAATCCAGCAACGGATATGCAATGTGGTTGGTCCTGGGCTGGCATCTCGCCTACAGTCATTTTCTCAGACATGCCGTCTCTTCTATCTATATATTTCTACAAGTACTTTAAGGTAACTGCTCCGACGAGGTATCTTCTCTGATTCCCAAACTGCGTGAAATTAAGCGTGTTACTAGGTTGGCATCTCGGTCCCACGCTTTTACTGTCGAAACAGTTAAATATCGCCGTCTCTTCTATTCCAATAGCTTAATGTTTCGCACTTCCTGTCTGCGGAACTCCATTCCTCTTACTTGCTTCCCTGACAGTTCTTCTTTTTATGTGTCCCGTCCTTTCAGGACATTGGCGACCATGGCTCTCCATCTCCGTCTATCCTTTGCAGCTCTCAATAAGTTTCTTCCCTCTGCTTCCTCCCCCAGATCACATTCTGTCATCCACTTGCTTAAGTCCCCCAGGTATGTCACGCGTTGTTTTCTCTTGTTTCTCTCTGCTTCTATTCGACCCGTGAGTATCAGATTCTCCAGGCCCTCCTTCCTCATTATGTGTCCCAGAAACTTAAGATGCCTCTTCCTGAATGTCAATCGATATATAACGCCTCTTTACTCTTACTCCCACTCTCTGTAATCCCTTGCGTGCTAGTGGCACTCCTGCTTGCTTGGGGTGAAATGCTTAATAAAAAAACAAAACAGTAACGCTAAATTCTCGATCGTAGCTTCGATGTGGCACAAGACCAAAAGTATGAGGCTCCAATGAGGATAGAAATCACTATTCAGTCGCAATTTCTAACCATTACCAAACGTCTAGATGTTTGACTTCTCAATTTTGGTTAAAGATCTTGTTTTTGCTTACATCAGCGGGGGTAGCAAAGATTAGTAATAGGGAATTCGACGCTTTTCTTCCGGTAAAAACACATTGATTTGGAAATTCTTTCAAAAATCAAATAATTGTTGGGTTGTAATGAAACTGTCAGGACTTATTATTTTAGACATTTTGTTTTTAGAAAATATTGGTAATAAATATATATATATATATATATATATATATATATATATATATATTTACATCTGTTACCCAGACTTACCTACTTAATTACATCCTGGGTAAGACGATAAACTACATCCAGCAGCAAGTCCTCTCATCAGAAGGTTTTGAGGATCGTGGAACCACCCCTTAATTGCCAGTGTTCCCAGGTCCACCTGACCCGCGGTGGTAGCATCTGTTAGGGTCCCAGCTATGGGCAAATAGTTAATACCCAAACTTGTGTAAAAATATGTTTTAATACCAGAAATACTTTGTAATAAAAAAAAAATATTTGTAAATAAAAAATATTACCAGCAATAATTTTTGAAGGAAAAATTATTATCAGTTATACTTAAAAAAAAAAAAAAATACCAGCAATACAAACAGCTATACATTGTTTGGAAAAAATATGACTAGCTATAGATTTCTTCAAGGAAAAATATTCACAGAAATAGATTTTTGAAGAAAGACATTACCAGAAATAAAACTTTTGTCGCCATTAAATAACCCATTGAGGTTGATATGCCGTAAAACAAAACAAATCAAACTAAACCTACTTAATTAATGAAATTCCGTGAAATTTAATTTTGTCCCCGTTTCACATTCATATTAGTTAAAAGCAGGATTCCTTGGAGAATGTAAATCTCATTTTTTTTCAAACTTTTGTGATGTCAACGAACACTCGTTGCGATTATTGTAATGTCAACGCCGTTGAACAATACTGGTGTCACACGCCTTCGAATAACACTCTCACTAATTGTAATTGCTTGGTAATACTTGATCGAACAGTGATCCGATGAGAGAAAAAGTATAGTGAATAGAATAGAGAATAGCGTATAGTAATAGAGGATAGAATATAAATAGCAATCGATAGTCGTTAAGATATATATATATATATATATATATATATATATATATATATATATATATATATATATATATATATATATATATATATATATATATATATATATATATATATATATATATATATATATATATATATATATATATATATATATATATATATATATATATCGCGTAATCTACTTAATGCTCACTGACGATCTGTGTTCAAACTCAAGTGTCGGCAGTGACACTTTATTCTTACATATCACACAAACAGTTACTCATTTCCCAAAAATCTGCTCGGAATCGCAAAGTAAAAACAAATGCAATAAAACGATGACAAAATTTAATTAGAAAAACTTTTATTCGCTTTTATAATCAAGATAGGGAAAAATCTTCTTTTTTTTTCAAGGAATTATAAATTTTTACAAAAACTGTTTTCTTCCTTTAAAAAAATTGAATTAGAATAATTTATAAAGTTTTAGATATTTTAAATTTCTGTATTAATTTGTAAAGGTCAGATAATATTGTTATTAAGTAAAAACAATATTTACTAATCATAAATTGTAAAGCTTAGTACATATCATCACACTCCAATATTTTAAAAAATTATTGATTTTTTTTTTATATGTATAAAAGTGCGGGTTTTGGATTATACGGTCGAGCATACACGACATTATTAAAAAATAAGAGCGATAATTTAAGTAAATTTCCTGTCTAAAATATTTAAAAGTTAATAAAATATGAGATTACGGAGAATATTTTTAATTATTTTTTTAAGATTACTGAATACTGAAAAACAATATGTAAAAGACGATCACTTTAATTCACTTCCTTTTTTAACGCCTCAAGTCCCCATAGATTAGGTCATTATTCATCTGTCATCAAGACGTCAAACCGGCGAACGCCTTAAATAAACAGCTACTCTCTGGGTAAAATTGCATTCTTGCGATAGTTTAAACTTAAAATAAATAATATTTCCTTCAAGAAAGATTAATTATACTCTAAATCATATAAAAATTCCGGAAAAGTATATTTTATCTTTGGAAGAGTTTTTTAACAAAGAGAAATGCATTACAATGAAAAACAACTAAAAAAGGGCGCTAAACAGTTATTTTAACAAAAGAAGCAAAACTATAATTTAAATTAGTTTTTCAAATACAGCAGAGTTTTTTCTTTATTGGAAATATAAAGTTTAATCTATTACCTTGAAATTAAAACTAAAATAAAAGCCACAAGAAAGAGTTTTTTTTTCTAAATTCATTTTAAATCTTAGGTATTTTTTGAGTTACCTAATTTATATATTACTTTTATAATTTATATATATGAATATAGCATATTAGGTAGATACGATTAGACTAATCTTAGTTTCTCCTTATCCCACTCACTCTCTCAATCTATCTATCTATCTATCTATCTATAAGCAAACATATATAAAGAGAATAATAGATAGATACGAACTGACTGATGCACCTTTTTCTCTCCCCGAATCCCTGTCTTTCTCTCTCTATATATATATATCTTTCACTTTCTCTCTCTCTCTCTCTCTCTCTCTCTCTCTCTCTCTCTCGATAGATAGATAGATAGATAGATAGATAGATAGATAGAAACGAGATGAACTAATTAATGGAAAACCGTAAATCAACACAAAATTATTTGCTAAATTTCCTGCTCGCCTTAATAATCGCGGTGAAGATGCATAGAATGCGCGTTGATTTTTCGCCTTATTTTTCCACTTATTCTTCTTCCGTTTTTATATTGTTTCACCTTAATTATTTTTCAGAACTCGGTTTGAAAGTGAAAATCGTGGAAAAAAGGGCGTTACATATCCGTGCATGCACGTCATCTTGTCCAGATTAAGTATTGCTTCGCTTTCTCTTTCGACTGGGACGAGAGACACGGAATAGAAAAACAAGAAATCGAGAAAGAAACAGAAAAAGTGGCAACGAGAGGGTGACTGGAAGGGAAGAATGAGCAGTAAAAGAAGTGAAAGGATAAGAGTGGAGATGAGATTGAGTATCAAAAGAAAGAGAGAAATCCTAAAGGGAAAAGTGGGGTGGGAAAAAAAAGATGAAGATAGGGAGATCAACAAATAGTAAGAGGGTGAGTTTATTGATGAAATAGAAATGAAGGGATTGTACGTATGATAGATAGATAGATAAAGACTCGGATAGATAGATAGATAGATAGATAGATAGATAGATAGATAGATAGATAGATAGATATAAACAGGCTAAGCTAGCTAGCTAGCTAGCTAGATAGATAGATAGATATAAACAGGCTCAGATAGATAGATAGATAGATAGATAGATAGATAGAAATAGACTCCGATAAAAAATAGATATGTACAGGCTCAGATAGATAGATAGATAGATAGATAGATAGATAGATAGATAGATAGATAGATATAAACAGGCTAAGATAGATAGATAGATAGATAGATAGATAGATAGATAGATAGATAGATAGATAGATATAAACAGACTCAGATAAAAGATAGATAGACAGATAGATAGATAAAAACGGTCTCGGATAGATAGATAGATAGATAGATAGATAGATAGATAGATAGATAGATAAAAACAGGCTCTGCTAGATAGATAGATAGATAGATAGATAGATAGATAGATAGATAGATAGATAGATAAAAACAGGCTCTGATAGATAGATAGATAGATAGATAGATAGATAGATAGATAGATAGATAGATAGATAGATAGAAGCAGACTCAGATAGACAGAGGGGAATGTGGGTGAGAATCTTAGACGACAAAGGTTAAAATAATATTATGAAAAGAGGGTAGACAATCATAGAGAATGTGTGAAATGATGATGAGTCAGAAAAGAAAAATATATCAGGAGAAAAAGAGTGAGATACAAGCAGAGAATCGAAGAAAAAGAAATCTAAAGGGAGAGAGATAGCGAAATACACAGAGAAAGGAAGAAAGAGATAGTAAGAATGTCTAAGTAAAGAGTGTGTGAAAATGCAGAGAGATAGGATTGGAAAGCAAATTGAGAAAGATAACTTTAAGTGAAAGGAGAAACATTAAGGAGATGGAGGAAAATAAATACCAAAAAATAGAAATTAAAATTAAAAGAGAGAAATTAGGCTAAATATTAAAAACAAAGAAAATATAAAATAAAAAATATTCTCCTAATCGTTGTTGTTTTTATCACAACGTTTCGGCTGTTGTAGCTACCGGCTTTCATCACTTGTATATATACTTATTCCTCTGGGCTATTGACCCGTAGCACAATTCTCTGTGGAGAACTTGGGGCCTATTTGATTAAAGCGTGGGTTCGTGAATCTGGTGCTATAGTAATTGTGAGTTCAATCCCTGGGCTGGTCAGTGTGTAGTTGGGCTCAGTGAAAACAAGGTGAGCAATAACTGAGCAGTATTAAAAATAAGAGCAAGACGAGATATTTCTTGACATGGAAAATGGAATGGAAACAGTCTAAACTCGTAAATTAAATAAAGATTTCAGTTCGGAATTGCCTATAGGTTATATAGGATCGAGATATATCGGATGAAAGCCGGAAGACACAATGAACGATAACAACAACAAGAAATGAGGACAATGGTCCGAATGTAAATAGTGTAAATAATGACAAAGAGAGGGAATAAATGACACGTTTGCGGAACCAGGTAAGGAGATTTTCTTCACCCACCCACCCTACGCACTGAGTCAGGTTTTGACACAAGGTCATTTTTTAACGTGGGAACCCGAGTGTTTTCACTCGGGCCTCTGGTCCAAGCTAGTCATAGCTTGTCCAAGCTGGCCATAGCTGGTCTAAGCTAGCCATATCTGGTCTTGGCTTCTCATAGCTGGTTCAAGTGATACCACCAGCAAAGAGATCCGTTCCCGTGCTAGGTAAGAATATTGAAATATGGGACAGATGTGGAAGAAAGAGTTGGAGAGAACGATGGAAAGAGGGGTTCATTTGGCAGTAACCGAAAGACAAATCAGAAGTAAGGAGAGGAAATTAATGAATGAAAAAGAGAAAATTGAAAACATTATCAGGAGAGAGGGGGAGAGAAAGTAGGGGAGAGAAAGTAGGGGAGAGAGAGAGAGAGAAAGAGAGAGAGAAAGAGAGAGAGAGAGACACACAGAATTAAAAAAAATCTTCAAAGATATATGTAAAGTTTAAAAGAAAAAAAAAGAATGAAATGAAAACGTGAAACAGGAAAAAAAATCACAAATACTTATAAAAATCCGAAAAAAAATATATTCCATTGTAATTTCTTTTCATGAATGTATGTTTTTACCGTACATATCTTCAAGCGCCCACTAATTACAAAGCATTCATTTTTGTGGCCATATACGTGTGTATTTTGACTGGCATCTATGCAGACGCAAAATAGAATTTCCTGTCACTGCCGGGAAAAGTAAGAGTAACTCAATGTACTCACTGACCTATTCTCGTCTATACTATTTATCGTGGCATATCAGTGACAAGAGGATGATCAATAATTTTGTTTATGGAACAGAAAGAAGGAATGGTTGGAATCCAAAATTTCATGTTTAAGTAATAAAAGAGTGTTAACCTATTCAGGTACGCATTTTGCCACTTACAGTATGCGTTCTAAAACTCGAATGTGAGATAAATCAGTGAGCGAGAAAAAAGATATTTGAATAAAGAAAAGCGGTAATAAATGTTCTTATCAAAAGATTCTGGTAGAAATGGCTGCTTTTGTACTGCAGACAATAACGTCTGTTAATACCTGCAATATATATATATATATAAAGAAATGGACAAAGTCCGACAATTTATTTATTAAAGACAATTTTATGTTTAACGTTCTTTTTTTTATAGATACAAGTATTTAAGTAAATGCTCTGTTTATAATAAACAGCATTAAATAACATTTACCGGCCTGAATGTCCGAGAAATTTTCATAGAAAATAATGTCCATTGACAGGATTCGAACCTGCATCCTATACGGAACCGTCATTTACGCAGACGTGCCTTAACCGACTCGGTCGACTTCGGTTGGCAAGGTTGAATTTACTGCTTATAAACTTCAATCTTCCATGAATCTCGTACATACATAACTGCTCATGGCGTATCAAATGTAAACAAATAAAGTTTATTATAAACAGAGCATTTACTTAAATACTTGTATCTATAAAAAAAAAGAACGTTAAACATAAAAATGTCTTTAATATATATATATATATATATATATATATATATTGCGGCATTACAAAATCTCTAACTCTGATCTTTTCCTCAAATGTGGCGTCGGTGGTATTGAATCCTTTCTGATGCAATCACAGTTACGATGGGCTGGTCATGTCATCAGAATGAGTGATAATCGGATGCCGAAAAACCTTATGTATAGCCAACTTTTTCTTGGTAAGCGTAATGTAGGCCGCCCTTGGTTACGCTTCAAGGACAAACTAAAATACAATTTAATTGCTGCAAACATCCCTATAGAAAAACGAGCACACGGGAGAAATACCTACTACTGAGGCATAGCTAACTTTGAAAAGAATCGTCTCTATCATCTGAGAGAATTAAGAATTAACATTACATCCCAGGCATCAGCCTATATGATGGTCAACCCTAGGTATGCCCTTCGCGTGGATTTATTTGCAAATCCCGTGCAGGATTCTTGTCTCATACGAAATATAAACATAAAATATGAACTGAAAGACACTCATACGTCGAAAATGACGGGAGTCATCATCACCATGATCATGATATATATATATATATATATATATATATCATGATCATATATACATTTTGTCCTGTAGTTCACTGCTAACAGCAAGCAGAAATATTTCTCCTCCCGATGATGGCCATTTCGGTCGGAACTAGTCGAGGAATCTAAATGGAATAATAATAAAAAAAACGAAAGAATATTAATCTACAACCCAGTGTGTCTAATGATTTTAATTTTTTAATTTTTAATTTTTATTTTCTTATTGTTCAATATATATATATATATATATATATATATATATATATATATATATATATATATATATATTCATTCAATGTATTGCTGGTAATATTTTGTTTTCAAAATTGTATTGCTGGTAATAATTTTTTACAAAATATTTCTTGTATTAAAACCTATAATTACACTTTCCTAGTGTTTTGACCCCAGTTTGGGGGTTAACTATTTACCCATAGCTGGGTCCCTAAAAGGTGTTACCACCCTGAGTCAAGGTAGACCTGGGAACACCAGCAATTAAGAGGTAGTTCCATGGTGCTCAAACCTCTTTATCACAGGCATTTTAGACGTAGTTTATCGTCTTACCCAGGATACGGATGTAGTTTATCGTTATACACTGGACGTTGAAATTTTGCCCACATCGAATAGATCGGGATCTTTTTTTTGTGTTAGTATTGTGCTATTTATATTTTCATAGAAAGAAAACGAGAGAAAAACATTATTTTGTTCGAAGTATGCTTAGTTTCAAATCCAGCGGTTTTTATTACTTCAACCTATGTTCCAATATTCTCGCCTCATATGTTTTTTTTTATCAAATTCCAGCTGAATACGCCTACTCTAAGCGACGAAACGCGTAGCTGAAGTGTTTCCCACTTTTGCTCGGGGATTATACTGCATCCTACTATCACCCATTTTAAAATTTCCTTTGATAGTCAGTAACGAATTGTACACATGAAGATGGACGGTGAAGTGGTCGTGATAAAAATAGTAAGGGTGATATGAACAATACTAAAACGTCAATGAATAAAATCAGTTGCACCTATCAGAATTTCTGAAGATAAGGAAAACATCGTCCGAATTCTTTTGAAAAAATAGCAAGATTTCGAACACTTGAACAATTCTTGGAACAATGATAAAAGTAAAAATGTGGGTGTACAATAGTGTAATTTGAGATTTACTATACGAAAAAAAATCGCCTAATAAACAGCCACAAAGGTTGTTGGAAATACATCGTATTTCTAAGATACGATATATTCGACCGGGTCAGTTGATAGTCAAATGTCCACTGCAAAAATACAGGTAAAATAATACAGCATATAACACTGTCCTTTCATTGGTCTTTGAATCGACTAATCAGGAACAAAAACAAAAGCGAGATTTCCAGCTAAAAAAAAAAAAAAAAAATCACTCCAATTTTCTTCAGAGAGCTTTTTGCTTTGGTTGCTGGCCTAGATGGCCTCAAAAAGAAGGCTGTAGTATGGAAGTTCTCTCCCACACTTTGCTATTTCACTCATCTTGCTGACGAGTAGTCGGCAACATTTCCCTAGTGAAATTACTCTTTAGTTGCCGATACAGACTCCATGTTTTGTAAACATGGTGAAACCATGACGTCAAATTTTAGTGAGGAATATGGCGATGAGTGTACCCCGGTCAAACACAAGCGCGAACCACAGACTATTAGTGACAATGGCATAAAAAGAATCGGTGAAGAATTTACCAAAATGAAGGAGGTTGAAAGCTACATCGACTGAAACGTCAGAATAACTTTTTCATGCTTCCATATAAGTTTTATCATTTCATTTCTCTTGGAGCCTTTAGACGATGAGTTTACCGAGACCATTGCTTCCAAAGAATCCACTGCCTGTGTCAGGTCGGTTGAAAGTAAGAGCAAACAATGATGTATCAAAGATAAGGCTGAAGCATTGACCTTTATTGTTCTAGTGGCAATAACAACAACGTTTACCATCCTTACAAGAGATAGGCTCTTGACCCTCGAAAAATGCTGCGACGTGGAAGAACCAAATTTGAAATCAGGGCAGTTTTCTCGGCTTGTTTACCGATGCATAGAAAATCAGCGAATTGCCTTTACTCGGATTCGTCTTGGCTTTTCAACTGCTCAGCATTCGAGTGAAAAAAAACGTAAAGTAAATGAAGAAAAGGGTAGAAGGTGGGGGGGGGGATCAAAAAGAAAAGGTCAATTTTTTTCCTGGCGATGAATAGAAGGTGGAAATAAAGCCAAGAGATAAGGACAAATTAATAACAACAACAACAACATTAATAATGGTGATAATGAAAATAATAATAATAAACAGATAAATGTACGAAAAAGAGAAAAACAATAAAAAATATGAATAGTAATCGACTTTAAAGATTAAAAATAAACAAAGATGAAAACTATTTATTCTCATTATGATATTATCGATATCTATTCGATATATATATATATATATATATCGATAATATATATATATATATATATATCGATAATATATATATATATATATATATATATATATATATATATATATAGAGAGAGAGAGAGAGAGAGATAGAGAGAGAGACAAAGAGACAGAGGAGACACGGTGGGGTAATGGATATCGGGTTGGATTGTGGAATCGCAGAGCCGAGTTCGAATCCAGGTTGAATCCATTACATTACATTCACTTACGAGCTAATATCCTTGGGAAAAAGGTGTGAATCCTATTCTTCTCCCTCCAGCTATGGGTTAAATAGCAGAACAGACTGGGTTCTATAGCCTTGGATGGCAACTGGTGTAGGAGAAGGACAACTCTGAATACAAAACCTGAGGGGGGTTGTTTGGGGACCTTGTAGCAAGTAGTGCACCAGGTCTCTGTATTCGGCCCTTCAAAAAGTGTGGATGGTCCCGCATGAAACCTTCAAAACTATAATCAAATCTCATGTGCCGGTGTCGGGCTGTCAATTTTCTGGAAACTGATCTGCTTGACCCTCATACGTCGAACCCGACGGGAGAATCGATTTTTCGATTTTATATATATATATATTCGATATCAATACATATTTATGAAATATAACATGTTGAAGTATATATATTGGACAAATAGTCGATATATTAATGAAAAAGTAAAAAAAATAAGTGAATGAGAAAATGAAACATAAATAAATGAGAAAAATAAAAATAAATGAAAATGAAAAATAAGTGAATGAGAAAATACAAAAATTACTGAATGAAAAAATGAACAAAAAAGTCATTGATAAAATGAGAAAAATATTTGAAAGACAGAAAAGAAAGAGTAACTTAATTTCAAAATAAGTGAATAAATAAATGAAAAAAAAATCTATATATAAATAAATAAATACCTGGCCACTCGTATTCGAGGATACCCGCCTATTAGGGCGACTAGACAATCCCTGTTGCAGACGCTCGCTCAGGCACATTTGTGTTTCTTCAACACCCACAAAGCTAACAATTATCCCGATTTACTCTCGTTTACATTTATATATATATATATATATATATATATATATATATATATATTCTTACTAGTAAATAAATATATTTGTGCATTGATAGTCACCATGCTGTGTTGATTATTATATCCAAATTTTCTATAACTACAATCGATCTATGTCTGATATTAAATAATCTTCCCCCTATAAATACAAATTTTAAACGATGTATCAATACACACGTAAATATATATATATATATATATATATATATATATATATATATATATATATATATATGCGTTTGCGTGTGTTTTTGTGTACAATATTAATAGAAATATGAAGTTTTTCACTAAGCTGAGTGATGTTATATTGAGCACTTCTACTCCAGATTTTCGCAGACTAACCGTTACCTCCTGATGTGTAAACCGAGCAATTGCACAAAGAAGATTAAATAAAAGATTATATGAACACAAAAGGAACATTTTAAAAAACAACACATTAAACGCATTCGTTGTTCACCGTAACGAGACTGACAACAATTTTGAGAAAAAAAAATATCTACTCTAATTAAAAGGTAAAATACTTCACTAAGGTGAAAATGTTAAGAAAAATGCTTTAATCGCGAGATTATCCACAGTAAATTTGCGACCAGTTTCTTTTTTTTTTCACAATGAGGGATAATTAATTAAAAAAATGATGATTGAATGAAAAAGAAGAATCTAAATGAAATTGGCTATATTAGATGCACAAAACATATAATAAAAAAATGTTTCAAAAACTTAAAATCCCCAGCGTCTCTAGTTCCTGCGCATGTGTAGTCACATCTATGAAAACAAACCGAATTTGATGATGTCCTAACGAAGAAAACGCGTCATTCGAAAACTTTTCTTCCCAATTTGTCATATATCTTTCCTCCAAACCTGTTCTTGCTATATAAAAATTGATATATCATTATCTCATATATATATATATGTGTGTGTGTGTGTGTGTGTGTGTGTGTGTGTGTGTGTGCGTGTGTATGCGTGTGTGTGTGTGTGTGTGTGTGTGTGTGTGTGTGTGTGTGTGTGTGTGTGTGGTGGGGGTTATTTTTGGTTTATTTTGTTTTATGGCATATCAACCATGGGTTTTTTAATGCTGACAAAATTTTCCTTTTTTTTTCAAAAATGTATAGCTGGTAATTTTTTTCAGAAATATATAGCTGGTAATATTTTTTTTCCCCAAAAAATGTATTGCTGGTAACAATTTCTTTTCAAAAATCTACAGTTTGGTTTGTTTTGTTTTGTGGCATGTTAAGCTCAATGGGTTATTTAATGCTGACAAGATTTTTATTGCTGTTAAGATCTTCTTTCAAAAATTTATTGCTGATACTAATATTTTTTTTATAACGTATTTCTGGTATTAAAATTTATTTTTACATTTTCATAATCAGGTTGTGGGTCAACTATTTGCCCATAGCGTGGACCCTAACTGGTGCTACCACCCTGGGTCAGGGTGGACCTGGGAACACTAGCAATTAAGAGGTGATTCCACGCTCCTTAAAATCTCCTGGTCGGAGTCCTTGCTGTTGGACGTTGTTTATCGTCATACCCAGGACAGGGATGTAGTTTAACGTGTTACCCAGGACGGACGGATGTGTGTGTGTGTGTGTGTGTGTGTGTGTGTGTGTGTGTGTGTGTGTGTGTGTGTGTGTGTGTGTGTGTGTAGCTGTAAAAATAAAAGTGGACATTGAAGTTAACACCCCGGTCGCATATAGGCGTTGACTTCAATGCTGTACTGTTTGGCATTCGCGCCGGAATCTCCAGTACGAACATTTCAGAGTGTTTGGGTGTCAATCTGGGGACATTGCAGAGGATTCGGAAATAGTTGGATGATATATCAAGTCAACATCATGGTGTTTGGAGTGATTACTAGTGATGGCGATTTTATGCCTGCATTCATCTTCACACAGGGCCTCACTCAACACAGAGGCGTACTTGACGAGGTAGTGCACCATACCTCATAAGCAGGAGAGCCAGTCATGGCTATCAGACAATTTCTGCGACCATAACACCCCTTACATGTGGCCACCTAACTTCCCAGACTTCAACCCCCTTGATCATTATGAGTGGGGCACAGTTGAGCGTGAGACCAACAAAACTCCTTGTAATACCAAAGATGAACAGAAGAAAAGGATTATGGCAGCATTCAGCAACTTAAACAAGGAAAACCGCCCGGAAGAGTCGCAGGAAAATCCGAAGTCGTCTGGAAGACGTGGTTGAAGCCAATAGTGATTTTATTGAATAAATTTACTCTTTAGTATTTCAAGGTATTTGTGTGTAATTTTGGTAAATATATCTGTTAAAATGAGATGTCAGTGTTATTTTAATTTTGGCGTCATTTAAACGACAATTTATCCATCGGGCACTATATATATATATATATATATATATATATATATATATATATATATATATATATATATATATATATATATATATATATATATGATGTGTTTTTATTTTACACACATGCCGATATATATCTATATCTACATATCTCTATATATGTGTGTGGGTGGGTGTTCATGTGTATGTGTGTGTGGTTTGGAAGATAAGCAAAGAAAGGTCGAACGTGGGCAAGAGCATTGGTTGTGTGATCTGTAAAATTAATTGATAATAACATTAAACAGAAAAAAAAAAGAAACGAACTTCAACGAAGAGATCCGTGTTTTATTTCTTGATTCTTTTATATTTTTGAAATGCTGCCAAATAATCAGTAAAGGAGCGATTGATAAAAGATCTCATCTCCATCACAAGGTACGTTTTTGGTTCGTTTTTGATGTTGGGCCTTGGAAGAAGAGGAAGAAGAAAAGAAGGAGAAGAAAGTGTTAAATTTAAAAAGATTTTCATTACAAGCTGTGATTGTATGGCATGGAAAATTTTTTTTTTATTCTTCTTTATTCCTGTTCTTATTTTTACCTCTTCTTCTCATTATTTGTTGATGAACAGAAAAAGAAAGATCGTCTTAGAAGAAGAAAAATGCATAGAGGATTAAAAGAAATCTTATTAGAATATGATGATGATGATGAAGAAGAAGAAGAAGAAGAAGAAGAAGAAGAAGAAGAAGAAGAAGAAAAAGAAATTATAAGATGTATATAGAAAAATGAAAAATGGATATACAAGAAAAAGCCACTTTAGAATATCTGAAAAGAAGAAGAAGAAGAAGAAGAAGAAGAAGAAGAAGAAGAAGAAGATGAAACATTTATTTTGAAATATAACTATTAGAAGCAGTTATGTTATTGGAATGAAAAGATGCCTCTCCTTATCACAATAATAATAATAATAATAATAATAATAATAACAATTATTATTATTATTATTATTATTATTATTATTATTAGGAGAAGAAGAAGGAGAAGAAGAAGAAAAAGAAGAGGAAAAAAGAAGAAAATATATATGATATGAACATAGAAAAAAAAATGAAAATGCAAGAAAAGTTATTACTATTATTATTATTATAAGAAGAAGAAGAAGAAGAAGAAAAAGAAGAAAAATAAGAAATTATACGATATGTATATAGAAAAATAAAAAAATGGAAATACGAGAAAAAACCAATTTAGATATCTGAGAAGAAGAAGAAGAAGAAAAGGAAGAAGTGGTCATTTTAAAAGTTAAGATGCGTTAGATGTTGCGATTGTACTTGAAGAAAAAGATGTTTTTCTTCTCATTATTATCCTCATTAGAAAAAGAAAAGGAAAGAAAAAAAGAAAGAAAGAGAGAGAGAAAGAAAAGACATATTATTGTATTAGAAGAAGGAAAAAAAATCTGAAAAGAATCATGATTACTTATCTCCTGAAAGAACATGACATTTAAAAATTATAATGAAACGATTCAGGCTTTTCAACATTTGCCTCTGATAGTATATTGCTATAGAATGTGCTTTGACGTAGCATGAGGTTTAACAATCTGATAACGCAGATCAATTCTATTCTGTAGTGAGTTCGATCTCCAAAGATGATTGGACACATTAGAAAAACTACAGGACTTCGTAGAAAATGCATTGAAGGAAAGCGGGATAAAAGGACTAACCATCAATTGCAAGAAAAAAGAGACCGTATGTTTATCAACCCGAGAAAAAACCCATGTGAGCTGAAATTTGGAGATGTCAGAATCAAATAAGTTTAATTATCAGGCAGTGATTTAATAGATAATGGAAAATGTGGGTTTATTTTTTACGGCATATCAATAACTTAATGGGTTATTTAATGCCGACAAGATTTTTAGGATAGATTCGTATGAATAGAATATGTATTCTTTGTAAGAAATCAGTTTGTATATTAAGTTTTATTGACGTACTTTTGTAAAATGTGTTTTTTATCAAGAGACAAATATATTGCTGGTAATTTTTCTTTTTCAAAAATGTATTGCTGGTATTTATTTTTCAGAAATGTAGTACTGGTAATATTTTTTCAAAAATGTATTGCCGGTAATATTTATTTATCGAAAATGTATTGCCAGTAATACTTTTATTTCAAAAATGTATTGCTGGTAATAATTTTTTTCAAAAATGTATTGCTGGTAATATTTTTTTAGATAAAAATATATTGCCGGTAATATTTTTTTTTTCAAAATGTATTGCTGGTATTTTTATTATAAAGATCTATTTTTATAATTTCCTAGTGTTTTGGAACCATTTTGGAGGTTAACTATTTGACCATAGCTGGGATCATTACAGGTGTTACCACCTTGGGTTAGTGTGGATGTGGGAACAACAGCCATCAAGATGTGGTTCCACGCTCCTCAAAGCCTCCAGATTAGAGGCCTTGCGGTCGGATGTAGTTTATCGTCATTCCCAGGACGGATGGAAAATTCGACACTGAAATGCTATGACGCATTTAACTAATGAAAGATGCCTTCCAAAAACCAAACAAATTATTAAGAAAAAAGAAAATTTTGGTTAGCAACAAAGAAAATCGTGTCGAACTGTGATGTAACATCAGTCCTTTTATATGTCAGTGAGTACTGAACAATTTTCTTACAGATGAAGAGAAGACTTGAAGCAGAAGAGATGTTGTCATACAGAGTAGTACAAGTCGATACACAACTTCTTATTTCTTTTTTCGGCAATGGCCACTAAACTGTACTTGCCTACAAAAAAATTGCGTCCGTAATCTTTGGTTCCTTTCTATATATTTCTTCATTAAAGCTAGGTTTCTATTTGGTACTGCCCTTAGTAGTCGACTATATATACTGTCTAATCAGTTTTTCCTGTGATTCTGCTAATATCCAGCTGCTTGTGTGGAATTGTAGAACTATTTATGCTGTTAAATTAAAGAGTTACACTTTCAGGCTTTTTTTTTTTCATTTGTGATGCCCGGTTGGTATTAATTTTTATTTTATTTTATAGTACTTTCCGTTATATTGTAATTATATCATCTGCGTCATTTTTTAGATGTTTAACGATTATAACAAGTATTTTAAGTAAAACATTCTGCTTAGAGTCTTGTCTTCGCAAATGACCGTCTACCAAAACAGATGTGACTATTTCGTGAAGATTCCGAATCCAGGATAGCATCTCCCTGTCGCCATTGTTATGATCCAGGATGAGATGATATTTCATCGTTCTAAAAACAATGTTTCCACCAGTGATGAATGATGATAAGGGTAATTCATCATCCTGAAAATAAAGAACGAAAATTTCATCATCTAAAACAATCTGGCCAGCAGTGATGGTAGATGATGATGATATTTCATCATTCTACAATCTGAAACTTCATCATTATAAAAACGACCCTTCCACCACAACAAAGTCAGTAGAGCAGAGTAGCAGTAGTAAAAAGAAACAACACAGACGTATCACCACCGGTCAGTGAAAATCGACAGTTGACGATCACAAAAGGCTACCTTTAATAATGAAATTCTCGGAACAAGAAAAATTTAAACACTAATTTTTAAAGAAGCAAAAAATTAAAAGAGGCAATAAAACGGAGAACATTTTAACACATACAGTGTCAATATCGTAATTAACACTACGAATAGAAAAAATACACATTATTGTCATTAATGTCAACACGTGTCTCAAAGTTTTAGTGTTGTTATCGTTAGATTCATTTTATTTTCAGTAAAAAAAAGAGAGAGAAAAGGAATCATGTACAAATACAAATACCAACGGGGTAACTTACACAACTCAACATTCAACCTCGTTACACTATAAAGATGAACATCATGAACTGCTTTGACGTATTTTGTAGAGGCCGCGTGAATTTGATGATTTTCAGCCGAGCACATAGAGGCCACTTTCTCAGAAATAACCTTGAGAAAGGTATGAGTACATCTCTTCCCTCTTCAGTTTTCTTTTAAATAGAATAGAATAGTATCATGTAGTGCACTGCATCTATGACCGTGTACTCTTCCTAGGAGTTTAATCAAACATAGGAGATGAGGGAAGATACTCCTTGCAATAAATGTCTCAATGAATGGAATCTGATATATATATATATATATATATATATATATATATATATATATATATATATATATTACGTTATGAAAAACTTGGTAATCTGTATGGGTAGTCCCAAGGAGGATGAAATCCTGAGAGCTCAATGTAAATCCAGAGCTAATAATTTAAAGAAAAACAGACGAATTCAAGGTTCCATTATAATAATTTATTTCACCAGAGCCATTTTAAGGGACGCTGGGTCATCAGCTAACTCTTCCAAAAAATGAAACGAAAGATGAAATGAAATTCATACTTTTGACGGGTAGTATCAAGTTTATGTAATTTAACAGAGAAGGTAGCGAAGAGTGTTGTGAGAGACATGGTGTGTGTGTGTGTGTGTGTGTGTGTGTGTGTGTGTGTGTGTGTGTGTGTGTGTGTGTGTGTGTGTGTGTATTTAGGCACCAATCCTTCTTTCATGCACATTTCAACAGACAAGGTGTATGCATTTAGTTGTTTTATACAATTTCTCATGTCCATTAAGGAATTGTATTCCTGATCAATCAAATTTCGTAAATAATGATATAGGCCACACTACAACATGTTTGACACGCACACTCACTCTACACCTTTCAGACCATAGCTCAATTAGATCTCATTTAAATATTCATGGAGACCTACCGGACACTATTCTTAACATACTTGTTGGCAACACTAATATAATAGCATCATCTACATGCAAATAAAAAGGCTAAAAATAATGAAAGAATTATTAATAAAAACAAAAAAATAACACTTAATAATATCAACTATGAACATGGACAGAATATCTTGACCGTGTTTTGAAAAACGAAAACATTTTATAAAACATACATGCAACAAACTATTTCTTATTTAACAGTTAAAATATTTAATCCTTGAAAATGGCTAAATGTATAGCCGAAAGCGCTCAGATAAAAAGATCATTCAGGCGGTTTTTATATAATTTATCATCTGAAAAGAAAAAAATATTAGATCGCATGAAAAATTGTACAAAAAACTAAATAAAAGCACCTTATCTGTCGTATTCAATGAAATACATACATACATACATACATATATATATATATATATATATATATATATATATATATACTTTCATTAAAATAATAATGTTCGACAACAGAGAAGACACTTATAAACAAAACTACCTTTCTGGTCATGATGTTACCTGAAGAAGTCCAATTTATGATTATGTCGAAATGTTTATAATTTTTTTAGAAATATCAGGATATCCGTGCATGCTGCGTATATCTAAATAATACGGATATATCTATCTTGAAATTACCACAAATATAAACGTTTTTTTTGTTTTTGTTTTTGTTTTCCTAAGCAAAGAGAAATATTTTCTTTAAGATGTCGGAATAAATAAAGGCCGTTATGAGCCCTGACAGAATGGAAATTTGTCAATCTATTGTTTCCGAAGACAATACAAACCCAGCAGCATATAACTCTTTAAATTCATTGTCAAAAGGCGGCAACACAAAATTCGCTTCAACTGGGAGCCATTATTTGCAGAAATGTCTGACTTTGCCGGGGTGTCGTTGGATCCATATAAAGAAAAAAAAAAGATGAAAAGACGGACCCAACAATAATGGCTGAATACAGAAGAACAAAATAAAAAAAAGGAGCTGCTTATAATTTCAAAGCAGGTATTCAGCCGATTCGGATTAATGACAAAGACATACTGATTTAAATATAAAGGAAAGTCCCATAAAAAAGGACCCTAAGAATAAAACTGACGGTTTTATGACAGCATTATTTTTTTTTCGCTTTATAAATTTTATGTCGATATATATTTTACGACCTTTCTTGATTTCTTTGCAAGGTATTCTTATGTAGAAGGGTGTTGCGTTTTAAGACTCCAATTACAAAGTTAATTTGAGTCGATTTTAGTAAGCATGGACAAACAATGTGAATACAAAAAGAGAGAGAGAGAGAAAAAATAGAAGCTCAGCTGATACTTGTCCGGTCTTTAATTATCAAAAATCGTTCTTTTATTGTATTGAATAATGTAAATGTAAGCATTTGCATAAATCAGGGTGACAAAAATACAAAGAACGCTGCTTCAAGTTATATTACAAACAAGAAGAAAAGCAAAAAGTTCATTGTTAGAATTATCGTAGACGATAGAACGAGAATAGAAAAGTTTAGCAAATAATGAATATATGAAAAGAGAGCCGAACCCCCCACCAACCACACACTAAAAAAAAAAAAAAAAATAAGAAGGGGCACCTACTGTAGCGTAAGCATTGCAACTTCGTCTCGTAATCCTGTTATTTCGAGATGGAAGTTCAAACATCAATGGCTGTTGGTTACCAGTCGTGAGTGATATTTAAAAAAAAAAAAGATAAAAGCACATCTCGCAGACCATTTTGTTGTAGAGCGACACTTTTGATGTCTTCCTCAAGGCTCTCCCTGCCTAATCGGTAAGGCGTTGTTCATGTCAGACAGATTCCCAAGTTTCGAGAATGCCAGATCTAGTATCTTCAAAGAAAAATTCTTCATTTATTAACTGTGCTACTTATTCAACGGTGGCAGAAAGCAAAATTAATCTGGTAATGGTAATGGTAATATTAGCCGTTTCCTTATAAGGAAACATTCGTCATTCATTGACTGAGCAGCCAATAGTGCTGTTGGCTAAAATTTATGAATTATTTCTCTTGAAACAATTTATTCAGGAAAATAGTTTTCCCAATGCCAATTCAATTGTTATCTCTCTTTCTGGTATTAATGGAGGCTTCCTTCTTAAAATAATATTAATAATAATAATATTAGGTTGGTGCAAAAATAATGACGTAAGAATGTCGTTTTTGACGTTAAAAAATACGTCAAAAAACGACATTATTACGTCATTATTTTTGCACCAACCTAATAATAATAAAGTTAATGAAAAGAAATTAATTCACCTCAAGTCAAACCTTCCGGCCATCTTTCTTTCCTCCTCGGCATAATGTATGCCCATAAGTACCTGTATATATGCATGTATGTTAATATGTACAATGTACATGTGTGTATATTCGCAAGGGTAGGGATCATATTTACTGCCCCCTTTTCCTTTCCCCGCCCCTATATCGCCACAGGTGTACTAACCTAGCAATATTCTGCTATTTGACTGTCTTCTCTTTGAGTGAAAACTTAAAATTTTCTTTTAGTGGCTAGCTGGTTGAGAAATGTATTTGACCCAAAATGTATTTTTATTTATTTATTTTTTCCTTGTCTCTATCCTTTTGTCTAATGAATTCTTTGATAGTTTTCCCACCAAAATGAAGTAGGGTTGATGGTCTACCCATTACTCATTGGTGTCGGAAGGTCGAACATTGTGAGAGGGTCGCACAAGTGTCTTTCCAATGTAAGGAATAGTAAATTTTATAGCATTTTTAAACTGAAATTTTCCTTTTCTTTGATTTCATTCTAAGTCTCTTTGACTTTATTTAACTTTTAACTCCTTTCATTTTCAATTTTCCAACTTTTTTTTCAGTGGAATATCCCTCATTAATAAAGTCTGATATTGTACCTGATAGTGCCGGTAGTGGTCACTCCGAATTATACTAAGTTAAAACTTAGTATAGTCAGTGTAATCTCTATTCTCATACGGTACCTCACTTATTATAATAATCAATTACGAACTCTTTAACTGTGGATATCTTGATTTATTCCCCATCTGTATCAATCTCATTGGTTGGACGTGCTCTCAAGTCTTCTTTGAGTGTTGTCCTTGAACGTAATCACTTCTTGGCGGCTAAGGTTAAAAAGCAAATTCCTGTGAATCTCAATGAATACAAATAAAACTTCATATCGGATTGGTCGTAACCCGGGTCAACAAGTGCCGCATACCCCAGAGAGGAACCAGTCTGGGACCGAAAAATCTGTCACTGGAACAAACTCTTCCAAAAACGAAGAGACACTAGGTCACCAAACAAGGATTATTTCCAACCTTGGACCAAGTGACTCAATGCCAAATCAAATAATAAAAAGAAAACGAACGAAATGGTCTCGCGAAGAGTATCAACAAGTCATGGCATCATTCTTCACAGCTCTCGAAAACCCAGCAAAGAATCCCATGAATCAAACATACCAAATATGGAAAAATATATTAGGAAGCGATATAAGACTTAACATCAACCCAAAAATGCGTGCCAATGTCCACAGGGACATTGTGCGAAACAAAAGACTCTCAAATGCAGAAATAGATAAGATAAAAATAGATACAAGACAGAATACTATAACCCATCAATTAAACTGTAAAGAGATGAAAGTAGAAATAAGTAATATGACAGACAATGCGGTAAAAACTAAAACAAATGAAATACGAAATACCACCCGCCCGGGAAATAAAATCGAAGAATCTACCAGTGACATAACCTGTTATTATCAAGACAATGTCACTGAAGATGACTCCACCTACATTAAGTTGGATTTCCTTGAAAACTACATCGCTGAAATCACCGAAGCAAAAAAGCACGTCACTTAATTACTCAGCAGAGTAACCATCACACATCTGTCAGAGACCAGCTTCCAAAAATTCATATGACGAAGTCCAATAAGCACATTGTACAAATATAGAACGCTGCTCTGGAAATCCTGTTAACGGATAAACCACCAGGAAATATCACAGAATTTACCAACATCATATACGCAATAGCTTTAGCAGCTACTAGGAAGCTTGGGGTCAAGACAATAAAAAAATAGCAGACATAGAAAGCCACCTTGGAAGACTATTTCTGGTAATATTTTTCACCTTTACAAAAATGTATTACTGGCAATATCTTTTTCCCCCTTACAGAAATGTATTACTGGTAATATCTTTTTTTTCCTTATAAAAATGTGTTGCTCATAATATTTTTTTCCTTACATTAACGAAACAGACGTGGTCAGATTTTGAAATCGACACACGGGTTCCATTTTCCACGCCAATAACCGTCGCGCCATCTTTAATAAATGCTCCATAAAAGGAGTCGGACAATGAAGAGGGACGAATACAATAGCAGTTTTTATTACATCCCTCTTTGAAATTTAAGGAATTTATAGGCTTACGGTCACATCACGTTGATACTGTACAATCACCGAAGTTAAGCAACGTCGAGCCTGGTTAGTATCTAGATGGGTTACCGCTTTGGAATACCAAGGACTGTAAGCTTCGATGTTCGGTGGGGGTGTATCGGATAACAGCACAGAATTGTTAATCGTAGAAACGAATTCCAATTCCAGTGACGTTCGTTATATTCACTGACGCACACTCTTGCGAAAGGCATTAATCCACCTCTTCTCCCCCAGCAATGGATTAATTAGTAAAACCATTATTATCTCAAAAATATTATTACTATATACAAATATATTCTGGCTTAAAATAACCTAGAAAGGGTTGATTAGCCCCAAAAAAAAAAAACGAATAAATAAATCAATCAATTAAATACTGATTAGCTACTGTCGTAACCTAGGGAAGGTTACTGAACAGAATAATCACATGAAGGTTGGTAAAGAACAACACATATAAGATTGGCCGGCGGGGCGTAGAAGAACTAGGCAACTGCTCGAAGTGACTCAAGTGAATTCCACAATGAATAACCGACCTCAGACGGCACACAAATGGCACACGCAGTCAGATATAGCACAAGGTAGAATTTAATGTGGAGTTCCCGAGCCCGTAGGCTCAGTTAAAATTCCCTGTAGACCCCGTATAAAACGTGGTCGGGTAGCTTTTTCCCGAGACGAGACTCTGCCCTTCGGCATAGCTCCGTCTGGTGATCCTCTCTTCCCGGCGGCAGAGAGTTTGACCAGCGCAGCTGAGAGACGAATCTCCAACTGCAGACAGTATCTACAACTAGCTCACGCAGTTAGGTGTAGCACAAGGCCGAATTTAATGCGGGCTATCCGAACTCGTAGTCTCAGCCGTATAAAACGGGGTCGGGTAGCTGTTTCCAGAAACTCTGCCCTTCGGCATAGCGTCTTCTCGGGGTCCTCTCTGACCAGCGCAGCTGAAGACGAATCTCCAACTGTAGACGGTATCTACCAACTGCTCCACCCAGTCAGATGTGGTACAAGGTCGAATTTAATGTGAAATTACCGAGCCCGTAGGCTCAGCTAAAAATACCCCGTATAAAACCGGGTCGAGTAGGTATTTCCCGAGACGAGACTCTGTCCTTCGACATAGCCCCCTCTGGGGAAACTCTCTACCCAGCTGAAGACGAATCTCCGATCGCAGCCCAGCACAGACAATATTCGCTACTATATTTCTCTCGTCCGTAGGTGTGCTACAGCAGCTTTACAGGCATGTCTTTTAGATTTATTTTTCATTATCTGGAATATAACTATATAGAAACTAACGTGAACACAAAGTGAGGATGAGTTTATATATTGAGTGTAATATAGAATTGATCCCCCACTTTATATCCACATTATAATTTCTTGTTTCTTTATCAAATTCTTATTAGGTATAAATCCACTTCTTCTCTTCCCAGCAATGGGTTAATTAGTAAGACTTGTATCATCAAATTAACTCAAAAAAATTCTTACAGATTAAAAATATCTTCTGGCTTTAAATAACCTACAAAGAGTTGATAAACCGTAGAAAACAAATTAATCAATACAGGGAATGTATATGCTATCAAATAAAGGACATTTGTTTTCCTTAAGTTTTTGTAAGAAGAGCTGTATTTCGAATAAACGAATCACAAGAAATCAGGAAGTTTTCAGCTTTCTAAAAAATGAAATTCCGGATAATATATTCCTGCGTGGCAACACATTCCAACGACTTTTCCGTTTATACGAACCTGAACAAGATCTTCTCTCCAAATAGAGACGGTATCAAGTAAACGTCTCCGCCCAAATGAAAAACTCTAACTTACATTGAAGTGAAATGTTAGCGAAACATTTGCCTGATAATTAGGTTTTTCGTTCTCTTTAAGTATGGACAACCATGGTATTCAGGACGAACGGGCCGGCTGTGCGTTTGATACCAACTGAATTCAAGATGGTGTCGACCTGCTGGAAATGATGTTGTCAGGCGGGGGATGTTATTATCACATTATTTGGGTCGTGATCGGTTTAACAAAGTTAGTGGTCAGTGGACGACTAAGGATTGATAATATACTAATCAGGACCGAGTTTAGGCCCGAAACCGTGCCCTTTGGGTATTTTTCCAGCTATTTATTTCCTTATGCTTGAATCGAATTTCAGAAAGTTGTCTTTCACAGATTTTGTCTTTTAATTACTGTATAAGACAAATTCATGTATAGTGCGACTCTTACACACACATATACAAGTACATACATATATATATATATATATATATACTCTCTCTCTCTCTCTCTCTCTATCTCTCTCTCTCTCTCTATATATATATATATATATATATATATATATATATATTGGTTGGATATGTTAGCTCTATCTCTGATACTGAGCGCTTTCTAATAAGTACCGCGCATATAATATATAAATAATTATACATATATATATTTATTTATATTTATATACACTTTACACACACACACACACACACACACACACACACACACACACACACACACACACACACACACACACACACACACACACACACATACATATATATATATATATATATATATATATATATATATATATATATGTAGACACGCATATGTATAGCCTACTCCAGAAACCAGAGTTTCTTAAAAACAAATACGTCAATTCTTTACACATACGCACACAGGCACTTATATCTACATCTATATGTGTGTGTGTGCACCTGTGTGTGTGTACATATAACTGTGTGTGTGTGTGTAATTCTATAGAAGTTCTGTATTTTTATTTATTAATTCGACAGATTTTATTAAAAACAATTCCGTCAATTCTTTACAAAAACACAAACACACATTGTGGTGTGGGTAGCGGCTCTGAAAGGTATGAATCCTCTCATTCTCCCTCCAGCTATGGGTAATTAGCAGGAAAGACTGGGTTCTATAGCCTTGGATAGTTTAAGAGAAGGACAACTGCTGCACCAGGTCTCTCTATTCTGGCCTTGAAAAAGTTTGGTTGGTTCGGTACAAGGCCTTCACCGCTATAATCAAATCATATGTACTGGTCGAATACGACGAGATAGTCCACTATATATATATATATATATATATATATATATATATATATATATATATATATATATATATATATATATATATATGCACTCGACTCTCCCGTCGAATTCGACATATGAGGGTCAAGCAGATCAGTTTCCCAGGAAACCGACAGCCCGACACCAGCACATGAGATTTGATTATAGTGGTGAAGATTTCGTCTAGGACCATCCACACATTTTGAAGGGCCGAATACAGAGACCTGGTGCATTACGTGACGCAAGGTGGAGTAATGTATAGCGGCTTGGACTGAGGAATCGTAAAGCCGAGTTCGAATTCCAGTCGAATTACGTTCACTTACATGCTAATACCCTTGGGAAAGGTGTGAATCCTCTTCTCCCTCCAGCCATAGGGTAATTAGCAGGACAGACTGTATTCTATAGCCTTGGATGGCAACTGGTCGAGGAGAAGGATAACTCTGAATATATATATATATATTCAGAGTTATATGTATTTTCATTTCTTTTTTATTTATTTCATATGCACCACAACCCCAGGGTATCTTGTGAGTGTTAACTTTTCTAAGCTAGATTTCCTGATTAATATCGCCAAGAATTTTCTATTATTTTTTTATTTTTAATTATTTTTTATTTATTTTATATGCCTCACCCCCAGTGTATCCTGTGAGTGTCAAATTTTCTAAGCGAGTTTTCCTGATTAATATCGCCATAAAATATTTTATATTTTTATAAAGTTTCTCCAAATTCCGACTAATTGGTTTATACAACTGGTAAAATTTCCAAAATGAATTTTCGTTTTTTTTTGTTATACAATTCCTTACTACAGATACTATTGTCTTTAACATGAATTCCATTTTGTCTGCTCATCAAACAGTTTTTGGCTACTTCCTTCTTGCCTCTCCTTTACTGGAAGCGATTTCAAGTCAAAGGTGACGTCATTCAGAACTGTCAAACTGAATGTTTACGTGATTGTTTTTTATACACACTTCAGTATGTAAGCAAATATATGGATATAGATCCGACAGTATATCCATATATTTGCTTACATACTGTCTACTGGAAATACAAACCTGAATTCACTTTATAACATGGAAGACTTCAAGCTTATCCGAAAATATAAGAATCTATTATCTGTTTGGATAAGTCTGGTTCTCATGTCCATCGTCTTTGTCATGTTGAATTGATAATGTTAATTATATTTTATGAATATGTCCTGAAGATGGTTTATTAGACCGAAACGTCCGACGTTGACATATTAGCATTAAAACAGCATAATTGCATATAAGGATTTTTGTTTGTTTTTTCCGTATATTTTTCTTCACACTTCAGTATACAATCTCCAGTGGAGAAAGATACCGTATTTAATATTGGTTGCGTATATATATATATATATATATATATATATATATATATATATATATATACACTACAGTTCAAAAGTTTGAAGGAACACCTAGAATTAGCATGGAAGAAGAATGAAAACAAAAATCTGAAAAAGAATGAAAAAAGAATGGAATCAATGATCAAACTTATACTTTGAGAAATTTCTGCAATGAATGCCAAACATTTGTGCTGTTGTAATCAAGACTAAAGATCCGGTGGCTAGGATCAAAGTGTAGTATCTGTGCTTTGTGAGTTGCCGGGTCGGGTGTCTGTCGAACTCTCTGCTTGCAGAGAGGAACCCGGACGAAGCTCCGCCGAAGGGTGGGGTTTCGTTGGGGGAGGTTGACGGAACTGGCCCGCCTCGGCGGGTTTGGATGGTTATTTATTTTTGGCTGGGCCTACGGGCTCAGAGATACCCACATTAAAAAGGCCTTGTGCCACATTCGATCCTCGTGGGTGGATTGATAAATACCATCAAGACTAAAGAGGTTATTTTGAAAAGAGCAAAATTTCATCTTAAAATGCTTTTTTTTTTCTTTTTGTCATAATACAACTTATAATAAAAAAAAATTAGGTCTCATTTTTTTTAAACATGTATATTATTTTTTTCTTATTTAAAGTATAAAAAACTACTCTGAGGGTGTAATTTAAAGAAAAAAATACCAGGAGTTGCATAAAAAAAATGAACTGTATTCTATATACGGAGTGTAACAACAAAATTGTCCAAATCATGTAACGGCATAATTATCCCTCACACAAAATGTTTAAGATATATAAAAAAAATAACTAAACTAAGTGAGTTTCGTTTTTCAAGGTTTTCGGATAAGACGTTTATCTATCTGGGCAAAAGTTTTAATAAGAATCACTGAAAAAGCATTTGAGTTATTCAGCTAAAAAGAGAACAGGTTAAAATAGTTTTGTGTCAGAATCACTGCCTTCCCAACTGAGCATTGGTGAGAGGAAAATAAACATTCAGGCCTTCAGTTGTGGTACCAACGTTCATACCCTGGCTTTCATCTTCAAAGTCCATTCAAGAACCATCAAGAGAAAACAATAATGTGGAAAACTGCATCAGGAGGTCACAACAGGAAGAGAGATCATCATTTCAAATTAGAGCTAAAAGGATCAATTAGAAAAAAATCCAAATCAATTCCTAAGACGTTTTGGCACGTAAGAGAAGAGTTTTAGCTATGACAGTCCAAAGAGAAAATGAAAATGACAGAAAGATGGTTAGAGAGAGCGAAGATCATCTTGGATAATATATATATATATATATATATATATATATATGAAATTTATTTCAATACTTCATGAGCTTCCGATCCTTAGCTATGATTAATTAATGATTAACATGTAATTTTTGCTTATCACGATCCTTCTGTTGAACTTGGAGCGAAATTTTAAATTCTCATTTCTGAAAGTATAGTACAATCGTGTTGCAGGAAAATTGTCCAATTTTCTGATTAAACTTTGAACCGTTGTATCATTAATGATAATTTCTTGGAATTCTCCGAGGTTTTATAAAGCTATTTGGAATCAAAAATTTCGCTTGAAGATGGAACAAAGCTTGGTACTTTAATTCAATTTAATTCAAATAATTATATTGAAGTTTTTCGCTCTTATTTTGAAACACG
>CAHIKZ030003973.1:1465000-1497500 GCA_903632075.3 Acanthosepion pharaonis
ATATATATATATATATGAAGGTTCTGGAGGCACTTTACATCGGGTCCTGCAAGCCTTCTTTGTGCAAACAACGTGAGTGTTTTTTGGGACTCGCTGTCACTTGTCTCTAGTTCCTTCCGCATATATATATATTTTTTTTTTCCCCAATTCCTTTTATTGTACAATTTTCCTGTATTAATTTTAAATCTCCCGTTGAAGCCTGAAGAGCGGGAGCGAAACCTGTTGCTTCCCCCTTGTAGTTGTTTTTTTTTTTTTTTAATATGTCTTGTAATATTAAATTTTATACTTTTATTTCGATCATTAAATTTTGTACCTACAAAAATATCTTTAAATATATATATATATAGGCACAAACATATATATGTATATAAAACCTGGAGTAATGCCTGTTTGAAATCAAAATGTACTCTCGGTGTTTTAACTGCAAACATTTGTTTCCGACGCTTGTTCTCCAGTGAAAGGCAACAGTTACTAATGGTGTGAAAACCCAATAAAAATAGATAATAATAATGCATGATAAAATGTTCTACCATCGTCAAAAGAACCAAGACTGTCAAATCTAGCTTTTTCTCTCTCTCTCTCTCTCTCTCTCTCTCTCTCTCTCTCTCCCCATTATAAGAATAAAAATAAGAAACGGAAGAAGAAGAAAAAAGGAAAAAACAAAAAGCCTTTACCGCTCTCCTTGGCTTCTATTTATTTTTATGGTTCTAAAATATTTCCCTTGCAATCATCTTATTCAACCACTTGATACTTTTTTTTTCCATTTCTTAATTCAATATGCAAACATATGGAAATATTCTTAGAGAAACGTTTTATTTCTCAAGTGCCAACTCTTATCTAAATCTACTTCCTACCTCCGCAATTTTCCCCCTATTTTTGTTGACACAACCAAGGGTTTTTGTCATCAATATAAAGAACGTATGTCAACGATAATTCCATCTCCTGCTCTTCAGTCAACGATGCCCGCCCGGTCTTCTTATCGTACATATATTCGCGTATATTTTCTCAAATTAGAAATGCTTTTGGCATCATTTTAAGGTACTTGTATCTTATATCAATAAAACGATTTTTTTCCTTATTTACTAACAGCAACAAACTCTATGGAGTGGACAATAATTTGATGTGCTTTAAAAATACACATATACTGCGTTTATTTACTCAAGAATAAAGCAATTAGGTGTTAATAATTAGTCAAGAATTTGCCAGAATTTAAGTAATACTGTCTTCTATTTTATTAACACCAGATATAAAATAGTCTTTATTTTAGCTTAATTCCAATTGCATTTAATCGCAATCCAGATCGTAAATCCCAGGTAATTAATAGACAAGTTGTAATATTGGTTTTATTTATTATATGAAACACTAGCAGCATGGCCCGGCGTTGCCCTTGCTTGATTCAAAAATCGTACGACTCATAATCGCTATCACTTGACTTAAAATATTTTTGCCCTTCCTTGCCTTTAAAGGAGTGCCCTTTGCCGTGCTGATGTTGCTACATGTCTTACTTCATGCCTAAGAACTAAACAAAATGAACACAAAAGGATCAGCTTTAAAAACGGACTCGTAACTGGAAAACCGAATGAAAAAAGAATGTTAACGACAAATACTTTTTCACACCCACCCCAGTTCTGCAGAATTAGAATCAACGTTGAGTTTAAGCAAGCGAATGAGCCAACTGGAGTAAAGTGCCATGCAGATTTAAATTTTTCCCATTTGTGACGAATGCAGCTATCGATTTTTTTGCATATTAGCATGCTAGTTATCATTCGTGTCAGTCAGCTGTTGGCTCTCACGCTGGCCAATAGAATCTTCCTGCCTATTGGTGGCAGCCAGCTATAGGCTCTCACTCTGACCAGTAGAAAATGGCCGCAGACTACATGAAAACTGCCGTAGAAGCATGAAAAAATCGATTATTTTCACTATCGATGGGAGTTGGGAAGTGCAATGATGGTCTTGACCTTCCCGCTAACTTGGAGCATGTGCTTGTAAATTTTAGTGCAAATCCGTCGAAAATTTCGGCCGTGCATTCGTTACACACACACGCACACACACACACACACTGGCTTTTATAGATAGAGATTACAACCATTTTTGAGAATTCATTTGTCATTATAATTTCAGTTACTTTTAACTACGACTATTCAGGCCGTCATTTTACAGCCTTTAATATACTAGTAGTAATATTGTCTTAAATTTTATTAGTACTGCAAACTATTTTTTGAGAATTAACATAATTTCAGTTAATTCGATAAATAATAATAATGCAACTATTCAGGTCGCTATTCTACGACCGTTTTTAAATAAAAATTCAAAAATTTGAAGATCTCCCGCGATGAGAATATTGCAAGATGGCTGTAGTGAAAACAGAAAACCCGAAGAAACTTAAAGATAAGCTTTATTCCACTTCATCAATACATGTGGAAAAAATCAACTGCTTATATCTACAGTCGACGGTTCCATTATTAACAGGGGTGGAAGAGAGATCACAATTACTCCTGAACACTACAATGGCTATATAAATCTTCTGTAACCCTTGGTTCTTTTAGGTCCTGCGATCGTGAAGATTTTACAGTGATATAGGCTTCAAAAGAATAAATGGTTGCTGTTTGTTATCATTTCACACCAAATAAGGCAATAAAACAACTAAACTACAAGGTGTTACTGAGTGATAGAGAACACAAAAAAAAAACACTATTATGGAAAAGGAAATATAAAAGAACAATAATTATAAAGAGAAGGTAACTTTTTTTTTAATCAAAGCAAGAGAGTAAACACACTAAAGACTCAAAGAATTACTAGGTTTGAAAGAATTAGAACAGAAACATTATGAAGGGGGCGAGAACGATAGAAGAATAATCAGTAAGGCAGTAGATAACGATTGAAGTTGCATTAAAATTTTTGAAGATCAAAGTTGGCTGGAAAGCAAGAAACCGGATGAAAGTTCCACAAACGAAAAATGTGAGAAATGTAACTGTTAACATAGAACTTAAGGTTATATCTAACCAATTCAACTGTAAAATGATGAGACCTAGTTGCTAATCTAGTACTGCGTTTAAATTCATAAAGTTTACGTATCATAAAGTTCACTAGAACAAGTACCACGAAAATATTTATAGAGGAGATAAGATACATTAGTTTGTGTCTTGGTTACAGCTTATTTCTAATTTCTATTTTTTGTGTGCCGTTTATTAACAACATGACCGCAAAATGACGACCTGAGTAGTTGTGACAACTGCAACTGGTCTTAAAATGAAAACATTTTTAGTCACATGATGTACACTGAGTATTTTGCTTAAATTTCCGGTTTGTCTTATAAGCTTGAAATTGATAAATTCGAAATTTAATTTTGTGGAAAACAGAAAATTTCTCTGCCTTTATTCCCATCTATTTTAATTTAAAATTCGATCGGGTAAGTTACGAATTTCAGATATGTCTGAGAAAAGAGCTAAATAAGTATTGAGAATCGAAATGCGTGACTCTTCTTTTTCATCTATCTGCTGGGTCCATTGAGGAAATAGGCCATCATGGCTCTCCGCAATTTCCTGTTTTTGTTATGAAGTAGAGAAAGCTCTGGAATAGACGTTGTCAGGTTAACAAATGCTAGCTTGACTGGCATTCGCTGTGGGGTACTGCTTTTATAGCAGTACCTCATTTACATACAATACTACATCTCCCTGAACCGAAATGGCCTTATGCCTTTCGTTGACCTTTGATTTCTAATTATTCTTGGGAATCTAAACTGTCTTTTTTGGTGTATATCTTGATTTCGTCTTATAGAGAACCTAGGTCTCAGTTCTTTTTCTCTTCCGATTCCAGGTCAGATTTCTGATAATTAACATCCATGGATTGTTCCCCTCCCCGCTTCATGTTCTTCACCTTCAGATTCTTCGTCCATTCCTATATCCTCTTATATCCTCTGGTTCCATTCTACTTCTGAATTGATCCGCATCGGCCAGTATATTTTATCTTATTTTTCGTTAGTATCGCTGTATTGTGCCTTTTCTGTTCACCATCTCTGAATTAGACTCCTTGTCTTTTCTTTTTTTATATCATACACTTTCACTTGTTGAAAATGACATCGTTATGCGAAAATCCCGAAATGCGATTTGCAGGTCGGAAACACTAGAATCAAGCAGACGCGAAAGTTTAAATAGCTGGTAAGCGTTTTGACAGAAGACGGTAAGAGCGACACTGAGATCCGTAGACGTATTGGGATGGCCAAGTACGTATTTTCAAACCTGGGCAGAGTATCGCGAGACAGGAGAATTTCTTTGGTAACAAAAAAAGAGAATAATGAGCGGTACTTCTTTAAAGTAGTAAATGTTGGACGATTTCCTCCAGGTTAAAGAAGAGACTCGAGGCGACAGAGACGTGGTTCTACAGAATGATACTAAGGATATCATGGACCGAGTGTGTGAGCAACGATGAGGTCTTAGAGAGGATGCAAACATGGAGGAGGCTTATACTTAACATCAAGAAGAGTCAGTTGAAGTTTTCTGGGACACATAATGAGGAAAGAGGGCCTGGAAAATCTGATACTCACGGTTCGGATAAAGGGAAAGAGAGATATAAAGGAAAACAACGCATAACAAACCTAGCGGGCTTGAACAAGTGGATGAGAGAAAGTGGTCTTGGGGAGATGGCAGAGGTAAGGAACTTATTGAGAGCTGCAGGGAGTAGAGGGAGGTGGAGAGCCATGATCGCCTACGTCTTGAAAGGACACGACACATAAAAAGAAAAAGAATCTGTCTACCCATTGATGCATATTAAGTAATTAACGTGTATTATATGCGAGCTAACCACGAGCGCACATTTCCTTGCAAAATTCTCTAGCGTTATCTAAGGCCAAAATTTTAGGCACACCATTTCTTGAAAATATTGTTCTTAATATTTTTTTTCTTGAAGTGGTGGCTTTTCTGTCGTCACCCTTATTTACTTCGGGCCATCATGAAAATGAGTCCACTAAAATCAAAAATAGCCTCGTGCATTTAATATTGTTATGATCCATGTGTACCCGTGCCTATGGTTCTTTACCTTTAGGTCAAGAGTGTATTTTTTGGTCGAAAGATCTTATTTCAGCACATTTTGGCCATCTTTTTATATTGTCTTCTACATCTCGTGAATAGTCTGGCCACCACGATTTTAATTTTAATCTCAAATGCGCCGCTGTTTTTTTTTTTACCACAATGTACGCCATCGTGTACACGTTTTAGTACATCTTTCCTTAAATTTTATGAGGGCTTTTTAATATCTCCATTGCATACTATGTGTGACGTCGTCCCTCCGTCGCAGCGCCGACTGTGACGTTCTATCCAGATCTACCACGGCGCCAGTTGTGACGTCCCTAAACAGCACCAATTGTGACGTCTTCGCCGCGGCGTCAGCTGTTCACTTCACGCTGCTCCGTCCGGGTGTCGCTGCTCCAAACGTGACGTTCTAACCCTTTGGTGATTCTGGTTAGATTGATACCAGCCTCGCCGTTCCCAACCTGCTTCCAACGCCTGGTTACCAAGGTAACTGCACTGATCTCCAGTCTGCCTACCCACGTTGTGAATTGATCTTCGACAGACGAGATCAAACAGGGGTTGGGGCCGTAATGCAAGTTGAGTCCAACGGGGGTGATAACACACAATTATGTATAAAAGAAAATAAAATAAAAACTCACAAAGTCCAAAGTATCAAAGAAAAAGGTAACAAACATTTTATGTCTAGTTGTTCGGTACATAGGACTGTGCCTACCTCCCGACCCGTTCTGTGGATTGTGGCACGACGCTTTCGCTAGGCAAATTTTAAAGCTTCAAGTTGTCTGCTCTCTAAGAAATTTGTGTTTCGGTGTGTCTATAGACGAAAGTCGAAAAACTTATTTCTGTGGTCTGGTTCTAAGTCGCTCTTCAAACTACTTGTTCTTGGTTGAAGAAGAGTCCAAAATCTTGCGTGAATCTGGTCAGCTATCTTGAGGCGGTTTCAACACTGGGCACTCTTCTCTCTGCCGTCCGGGGCTGAACTAACTCTGCCTGCCAGAGTCCGACGGACTTCCTCTCGCCAGGGTCCGAACTCACTCTCCAGCCTGGGTCGAACGAACTCGGCACTCAGGGCCAAACGAACTGGCCTCTTCTGCCCGCTTGGGGCGAACGAACTCGGCCCGCCGTCCGGGGCTGAACTGATTTCTGTCTGGTGGGGCTTCGTTTTTATTGACGCCGTCAAAACTGGGGTGGGTCTGTCGGCGCCAGGGGTTCTTCGATAATTCTAAATACGTATCCACCCTTCTTATTTCTGGTTAGGGATTTTCCCCTCTTTTCCATTTTGGGTAACTCTTTTCTCACTCCCACTCTCTCACCATGCTTCTGAGGGGCGTGAACTGCCCTCCCCACTTCCTCGTAGCGGCTTCTCATACTTATACTCTGGATGGGGGCGTCGACTGATTTTCTTCGTGCGTCACGTGACCACTCTCGGCCAATGAGTTCCTGGTTGGGTATCTTTCCTCCTCCTTCGTGCGTCATGTGATCCACTTGGCCACTTACGTCTTAGTCGGGCGTGAACAACCCGTGGCTTTGTTTTGGAAAAGAAATACCTTGCTTAACTAAAAAAAATGAATTAAATCGCCGTTATCATGAGCGGTTGATGTGACAACTCTCGGTTTCAACACGTGGCGTTTGTCAAGCAGTTTATCGCCAATTCACTGGGCAGCTGGATTATCTGACATGGTCTAAGAAAGGAATTTTCTCCAAGTTTCCAACCAACTTGGCGTCTCCCAAAGCAGAAATAAGAATATGTCAGTTTCCTTCGGCTCATGTGTTGATAACAAAATTTTTATTATCGCTGGGCAAAAGTCTATTCTGTCAAAAGAAAAACTTAGCCAGTGAAACTACTTGGGTGGGATTTTAATTTTCCATACCCAGCCAAGACTGCCTGTGTTTCGTCAATTATCAAACCCAACGTTCAAAAATGGATTTCTTTTTTTTTGGTGACATCTCTTGATAACACAATTCCATTTTTCGCGGATCTTATCAAAAAATAACCCTTTCCTTTCTTATTCCCGTCTCTTAAGCCGTGTGTGTGTGTGTTCGCCTATGACCCGTCTCGTATTACTTCTTCTTTCTTTTTCTTTTCTACGTTTTCTATTTCTTTCTCCCAAATCGCCTGAATGCATGGCGGTTCAATCCTCTCGCAAAAAAAGAAAGAATTATTCTTAAAACCTAAAATACATTTTGGCCTTAAATAATCCTCAAATGGTTGATAAACCGTAAAAAAAGCAAATCATATATCTATAAATATATCTTTAAAATCGCGTGGATGCATAGTGCCACAATGCCTTTCTCTACAGATAACTTATGTCTTGATTCTTTGTAGTGTCCTTCTGCCACTGAACAATTGCTTGATGTGTTTCTTTCTATTCTGCCTGAAATTCGACTTCACACTGGATCTTGTATGGTTGTCATTCTGAGACGATTTAGGGGTAACACGTCCGTTTCAACCCAGTGCAGTATTTCATCGTCTGAATGTTCAGACATTTCTATTTTTTACTATCGAATTTTAATCTGGATAGCGGATGCACGTCTGTTATAGCGTTCCCCTTTACTTATATGATGTTGAAATCAAAGGACATAGCTCATTTTAAAATTCTAGAAGATGTGGCTTTTGTTAATTCCTTTCTGGGGTTAAATATAATCTCTAAATGTTTGTGATCTGACTTTAAGAAAAATTTCCGTTCTAACAAAAAATTTTGAGTTTTGTTGTGCTCCATACTATTGCTCATGCTTCTTTCTCAGTATTTGAGTTGTTAGCTTCAGCTGACGTTAATTTGTTAAATGACCTTCTTGAGATAAAAGTACGCGTACAGCATGTTCACCTGCATCCGTAGTTAGTGTCACTTCTTTATTATTCATCAAAGATTTTTATAATCGGTTTTCTTATTAATGCCTTTTTAAGCTTTCAACAGCTATATTTTGCCTTTGATTCCATTTAAATTCTGTATTCCTTTTCCGTAATTCTGCAAATGGTTCTTTCAGGTCACTGTATCTAGGTAAATATTTGCTATAATAATTGGTCAATCTCCAAGATTCTGATTTTTTTATGTTTTGGTGTAGATACTTCTGATATTTTATTTGTCAGTTTATTGCTTGGTGAAATTCTTTCTTTTGACATTTAGTATCACAAATACGGTATTTTGTAGCAATTTGACTCACATTTATAGCTATTTATCAACATACCAACATTTCTTAATTTGTTTAAACCTTGTTCATTTTTTATTCTTCTTTAATGTAAGCAACTCCGCGTATATGGTCTTGATATATGATTAAACCTAGGATAGAACTTTTTCAATTGTCTTTTGAAAAATATGGCTTGATATCTTAACTCCAAATGGAAGACGAATCCATCTTAGAAAGCCTATCGGAGTATTAATTGTAGTGACTTCTTTAAATTTGTCATCAATTTCTATTTGGTTATATGCTGATTTCAGTTCAGTCTTAGCAAAGTATTTAATTTCTGCTAATTCATGCCGTTCGGTAAGGGGAATGAATCAAAGCATTTTCGATGATTCACATCTACTTCGTAATCTCCGCATATCCTCAAATCGCAATTGGGCTTTCCATATCGCCACAGTTGATGAAGCCCAACAGCTACCACTTTGGGTAACATTCTCCAGTATGCCTTGTTCTACCATTTTCTTTCGTTTCGCAACTACCATCGGCAGAATGTGAATAGGTATTTTTCGAGATTTAAAATAGATCGAGTGATTATTTTATTCGAATACTCGCTTTAAATCCTTTCAATAGTCATATGTCAGGTTCTTCTGACTTTATACAATTTATTAATTTCGCTCTATCCACTTTTAAAACGTCTGTTCCCAGGGGTTTCTGAATTTTTGTGTATTATACAACAATGACTGGAATAATCGCCAAAAGGTTTTTTGCCTTGAAAGTTCTTTCAAAGGAATATGGAGTTTTAATGACAGATCCATCAAATTGTTTTAAATTAAGATTACTTTCTATCTATTTGGGTTTACCCTTTTTTCCCTAAAATTCCTTGGGATCAAGGTGACATCGCTCCTCATGTCAATATGCATAGGAAAAGTTATGCCATTTAATTTTACTGTCTCTACTTTTTGCGGATGCTGTTATCGAATATACTTCTGTATTGAGGTATTATATTTTCTACCCTTTCTATTCTCTTTTTGTATCTGCACACAGATTGGAAATAGTATTTTCTTTTTACAGTTTTCCTAAGGCTGGATATTTGTTTTTGTTTCTTTCGTGTTCTTTGTCTCAATATTTGCATTTAATTAGGATTTTAGTTGTCTTGTATTCTTCCACATTATTTCTAGAATAATTGAATTCATTAATTAATTCTAATTGCTGCAAGAATTCTACACTCGCTTGAAAATTAATCTTATTTGCTTGTAGCCGTTCTAGGATCTTATGTTTGTATGTAACGCCATACATGCTTTCAATTATTCTTAGAAGGACCCGTTCGTCTTCTGTAAACACTTCTCTCGATTTTTTTTCAAATTCTTGATATATTGACGTTACTTTCAATCTGTGTAAATATTGCATTACGTTTTCAAATGGGTTCTGTATATTTTCCAGAAATTTTGTTCTGTCTGCAATAACCAGTATTTTTTAGGGTAGCATGTTTCTTTTGATAATGGATGAAATTTCCTCAAGTGTTAGATTTTCCAGTATTTTGGGGTACGCCACAATGGATATTTTCTTTATGCCTACACAACCTGCCAAAAATAAATAAGTAATTTCATTCTCCCCTTTGGAGGCTTTCTTATCTTTCAATTCCTTTATCTTAGTCAACGCTGTTAAACATGTAATCCATGTTTCTACGTGCTCCAGTTCATCCAACGAGGTAAGGAATCCTATGGGCGACGCCATATTGTTATGAAATAGAGTAAGCTCGAGATTAGACGTTGTCTTATCAACCGATAGAGGATTTATTGTTTCGTTAAAAACAATTGTGGCACAAGGCTGAAGACAAATGTTGGTCTGCTGTTGGAGATTCGTCTCCAGCTGTGATGGTCAGCTCTCTGCCTTCGGGCAGAGAGGATCCCCAGACGGGCCTATGTCGACGGCAGAGTCTCGTCTCGAGAAACCGCTACCCAACCCCGTTTTATAAGGGGTCTACGAAGAATCTTTGGCCGAGTCTATGGACTCGGATACCCCACATTAAATTCGGCATTGTGCCACATCTGATCGAGTGGTACGGTTGGTAGATATCCTGCAGTTGGAGATTTATTGTGGTATTCACTTGTCTCACTTCTAGCAGTTGCCTTCTTCTACGCACCGCTGGCGAATCTTATATGTGTTGTTCTTGTCCTAAGTATTATCCTTCATCACCAACTTTCGTTTCATTATTCTATTCAGTAATCTTTGCTAGGTTACAACACTTATAAACATATATACAAATATAACGATTATGAAATTATGGGTGTGTGTATAAAACAAAAATCATAAATAGAAAATATAACAAAACATTCAAACTACGCAACAGATTTTAGTAGAAACCATCCACCTTACAAAAATAAGAGCACCCGCTGTATTCTACCTTTAGACAGGTCAAGCAGCTCGCTCCCTAACGGCGAGGGAAGGATAAAAAAAATTAAATGGCGTAGTAGGGAAGACAAAGACTGGCCAAGTTGAGATGGAAAATAAAACAAAAGTTGCAAAAACTAACTGGGGAGGTTAGGAATCTTGACATGGGTAATAACAAAAGAGAATGTCGTGAGCAGGCCGAGAACAACACTTAATCATATTAACTAGGTAAACAGAGAAAGTCTATCTTAACCAGGAAAGGGTTCACAAGAAAACGCCTCGTTTCGTAAAAGAGGACTTAAAAAAAACCAAGGCGGGCTCCGTTCACACGAACCAAGCTTGCTACATTTACCCACTTTTCCCTGAAATCTTTTTAATAACAAACGCTTTCTGCCAGTTCTGATCTTCATCTTGTGCAGGTGTCCAGAGAATCCGATCAGATCTTGATGAGAATAGCGTTCGTATGGCAAGATTCCCTCCATCCGCGACGTCCACACCATCGTTCTTACAACGGTTAAAACGTGAGAAACACCATTCGATTCCGTCCCAGAAAAGTGGGGCGACACATTAAGGCAAACGTATGCGAAATCGATGTACACAAGATAGTCTCAGAACGGGCGCATCTTAGGGCAATAATAGAAGGCGTACAAAGGCGTTTCTTCTAAATCAAAGTCACACCCATTACAGACGGGTAAATCCGCACAGCCCGCTCGGAAGGTTACGTCATTTAGAGATAGAACGTATGAAATAAGCGAAAACTCGGGGTTGCTGAGGTAAAACCACCACTGGCGTCCAAGACTAGAAAGAGCACAACAAGTTTGCTGGCAAGCCGAGCCACCCACAGAGAGGATAATTCGCGACCCCTCCACAGGTGTAATAGTCTACGAGAGCCCCATGACACGGTTGTTGGGCAGCATTCTGCAAACCTGATACCTGCAACCATCCAACAAGAGGGAGAACAGCAAGCTCTTGAGCGCCTTCTTACGTCCCTTGCAGAGAGGGAGTATAGAAAACCGGTAAAGGGTAAGACATAAGTGGCAAACGCCTCAGCCATACTCTTCACGGACAACTTCTATCGGAGCCAGGTGCTTGGTGCTTACAGCCGCTCCGACCTTTGCCTGTGCTTCAAACCAATTCTTCTTCAGCTGGAACCTGGGTGCGAACCACACCCCTTGACGGGTTCGTCTGTCCAACGAAAGGGCCCCGGAAGCGCGACCCCTTCCAGGTACCTAACGGAAAGCCGGAAGATTTGCTGCAGTTAATCTTGGCCCCCGTTACCTTCTAGTAGTGTTCGAACGACTTCCGCATCACCTCAATATCTGGAAATTGGATACGTCGAGAACCTCCAAGGACAGCGATTTCACGTTGGGTCGGTTAGCACGCCCTGTCCCTGTCGGCGAAGGTAGGGTCTAAAGCCAAAGTGTAAAGTAGGGGCGACATCAGGCAACCCTGTCGGACCGACCGTCATCGCGCAAAAGCGATCGACTGGTTTCCATTCATTTGTAACATATGACTGGGGAGCGATATATATGGCTGATCCACTAGTAGAACTCGGTTTGAATCCAGCGAGACAGCAGCCAGGTTTCGAACGCCTTGGACAGATCCAAATTGATCAGCGCGGCTTGATCGTCGTCTTCTACAGCGTCTAGTATCGTGCTGGTCAGATGCAGGTTGCTCTGAATTGTTCGTCTCTTCAAAGCACAAATCTACTCAGGTCCCAACAAACGCTCGGCAATTAACTAGAAAAGTTCCATCAGGATCTTGACCAAAATATTTAACTCTGTGTTTAGCAGAGTTATTGGCTTGTAATCATCTAAATACCACATCACCCTTGCCCTAACGTAACTATACCCCGGGAGATTTTTTTGTTTGGGGGTTCACTATTCGCCCATAGCTGGGACCCTAACAGGTGCTACCACCACGGTCAGGGAAGATCTGGGAATAAAAGCAGTTAAGAGGTTGTTCCTCTCTCCTCAAAACCTACAATCTCTCGATCAAAGGCCTTTCTGCCGGATGTAGTTTATCGTCATACCCAGGACAAAGGCCAGGGAGGACAATGGACGAAATGTGATAAAAATATGAAGGCAATAGTCCGAATATGAATAATGTAAATAATGGATTCTTCTTTTCGCGTGTATATGAGAGACACTATGTATTTTCCATTTCGACTGTGGGACGCTGATACATCTTATCCGGTTTCCCACGTATGCACCTCCTAAGTGCATCTGGACACTGATAGCCTTTGATGCCAGAACCTGCTCCAACATAGTAAGCTCATTTCAGACCAGTCTATATTTCTGGGATGAGGTATTATGTACAATATTTACACAAGGACACATGGCACGGTGGATAAAGGTGTTAGTTAAATCCAGTGACAGGACCCAAAGAGTGTGAGTTCAATACCTTGTTAAGACGGTGGATAACTTGGAGAGGGAAATTAACAGGAGATCAATGATAACTGACATCCATTAGACATGGCACGTGGAACTAGAAAAGTCTACCCCAGCGAGCGAAATAAAGGGTTCAGTTCGACATTCCAACCACCGGCCGAAATATTGTGATAAATATGGCAACAAAGATGAGGACAATAGTCCGAATAATGTAAATAGTGTTCATTTCAGACCAATTTCCCTCAGAACAAAGAATCCTTACTGGCATCAAATTCAACTTAGATCTTCTGGTAGTTTCTAGCGTGAATCACTTGATACATGTATCATCATTTTCATAATGCTAGCGAAATCTTAGAAGCGTTTTTTTTAAAGTTGGCAATAGTTTTATTACATTTTAAATCAGTGAATTAATGTAGGTTAGTCACTGAATTTTCTCCAGACATGGTGAATGGTTGTATTCTCAATGAGCCATCTGCATTGAAGGCCGCTCAAGGTTCAATTTCACTCCAGATTTCTAGTCGAACGCGTATCTACGATCCATAGCTAAAGATGATGAAAGAGTGGTTGTACCGCTCCAGAAAGTACTTGACTTCATCTGGCATGCTCTCTATTTATCAGATGTATTCTTGGCATGTCGACTCTGAAACTGTCCAATTCTTATTTTCCAAATTTGACAGAATCTACGTGGTCTTGTCGTCCTTTGGGGTATGTTTCCCCTTGGCAAAGATGTACGCTGTTTATATGGCAAATGTTAACTTGGGTTATACAGCTTTATTCCACTAACTAGCAGCATGGCCCGGCGTTGCCCGTGCTTGATTAAAAAATTGTACGACTCATACAGCAAACGCTATCACTTGGCATAAAATATTTTTTCACTTTAACGCTATCACTTGACATAAAATATTTTTTCCCTTGTCTTTAAAGGAGTGCCCTTTGCCGTGCTGATGTTGCTACATGCCTTACTTCTTGCCTATCTCACACTGCTCTATACTAAACATTAAATCGGTTACGAAAAAAGAACTAAACAAAATGAACACAAAACAGCTTTTAAAAAGGACGCGTAACTGGAAAAAACGAATGAAAAAAGAATGTTAACAACAAATACTTTTTCACACCCAACCCAGTTCTGCGGAATCAGAATCAACGTTGAGTTTAATCAAGCGAATGAGCCAATTGAAGTAAAGTGCCATGCAGATTTAAATTTTTCCCACTTGTGACGAATGCAGATATCGAATTTTTTGCATGCTAGCATGCTAGTTAGCATTCGTGTCAGTCAGTTGTTGGCTCTCACGCTGGCCAATAGAATCTTCCTGCCTATTCGTGGCAGCCAGCTATAGGCTCTCGCCAGTAGAAAATGGCCGTAAACTACGTGAAAACTGCCGTAGAATCATGGAAAAATCGATTATTTCCACTATCGTTGGGAGTTGGGAAATGCAAAGTCGGTCTTGGCGTTCCTGATAACTTGGAGTATCTGCATGTAAATTTTTGTGCAAATCCGTCAAAAATTGCAGCCATGTATTCGTTACACACACACACACGCACACAGACACACACACACACACACGCACACGCATACACACACATCCTGCCTTTTATAGATAGAGATTCAAATATTTACAACTAGTACACGCCATGATATGTACTCAGGTTCGAATCACACTCATTCTCTCCGTCTTTTAATTGTAAAATGGAAGTCAATTTAGCATCTTCCTGAGTCTGGATACCTTGTGGAACAGGCTCCACAGAGGACGCTTCCACAATCACTAAAATGTTATCCTCTTCAAGTTTAGAATCAACCTTTATCTATCGTACATATCCTTGTAAGATGCACTTACTTCTTCGTCTATACAGCAACATCACTCAGTAGCACTCAACCATTTTCAGTGGCTTTTGGGCCTTATTCTAATGTTGAGAGAGAAAGAACATTTTCAGGCAATGGTAAAAAAAAAATAGATTTCTTATAGAAATCGAAAGAAATTGTAGATCCATGGGAGCTTTATATATCTCAGATTAAATTTAATTTATCGGGGGAAAAAGAGTTCCCCGTGTTTGGTGATGTATAATGTTAATTTGGTTATTACGAATTGCAGGAACATGAATAAACCTTTTTTTTACATATTAAATTTAGACAAACACAAAGCTTTAATGTCTTTCAAAAGTATAAGAATGCAGTTAAGATCGTTGTTATGAATCAGGTGATTGATATGAATGAAAGAGTAGGAGGTAAGAGAATAAGGATGATAGATAACGATTGACTTTTGATGAAAAAGGTTAATATTGTAGATGACGATTGACTCTTGACAGTAAAGGTTAGTAATGTTGATAACGATTGACTCTTGATGGAAAAGATTAATATTGTTGATAACGATTGACCTTTGATGAAAAAGGTTAGTATTGCAGATAACAATTGATTCTTGATGGAAAAGATTAGTATTTTAGATTGACTTTTGACAGTAAAGGTTAATATTGTTGATAACGATTGACTGTTGATGGAAAAGTTTAATATTGTTGATAACGATTTATTCTCGATGGTAAAAGTTAATTTTGTAGATAGCGATTTTCTCTGGACGGTAAAGGTTAGTATCGTTGATAACAATTGAATCTTGATGGAAAACCTTAATACTGTAGATATGGATTGACTTTAGATGGAAATGTTAATATTGTAGATAGCGATTGTCTCTTGATGGAAAAATTTTATTGTAGAAAACAACTGACCCTTGATGGGAAAGGTTAGTATTGTAGATAACGATGGACTCTTGATGGCAAAAGTTAGTATTGTACATAACGATGGACTGCTGATGGAAATTGTTAGTATTGTATAAGACGATGGACTGTTGATGGCAATAGATAGTATTGTAGATAACGATGGACTCTTGATAGCAATGGTTAGTATTGTACATAACGATGGACTGCTGATGGAAATTGTTAGTATTGTATAAGACGATGGACTGTTGATGGCAATGGTCACTATTGTAGATAATGTTTGCCTCCTGATGGAAAAAGGTTATATTGTAAATTTCGTGAAAACATCTACGCGGTATCTGCAAGGTTTCAATTCTTTGGCAAAAGTTGGTTGCGTGGAACTTCCTCCTTACATTTTGGATACGGAAGCAATTAGTACGATTCGACTCTGTAGAAATATTATGGCGTGTCCTAAATCAAAATTTCTGAATTGGTGGTACTAAAGGATGGAGCTCATCTGTACATTTTCCATGAAAATAGAGATAGAGTAGTGATATTCTTACGACGTCCTGTTGATAGGAATTACCTGTAGAGTGGAGAATTTCTACCTTCACAAAACTGCGTAAACCTGATAATGTCCAAAGCTACTGCGAGCAATTGACCCGTTTAATTGTCCCATGGAAAATGCAAATTAATTTTTCTGGGCAAAGAAGATGACCGATGATTTTGCCCCATGGTAACGTTCATTGTGCAGGCACGGTGGAATCATGGATTGCGGCCTGGATTGGGGAACCGAAGATCAGATTTCGAATTCCAGTAGAGTTCATTATTTTCATTGACGTGCTAATAACCTTGAGAAAGGCATGAATCCACATCTATGGGTAAACAGCAGAAGAGACTGAGTCACATAAACTTTAGTGTCAATCGGTCTTGGAAAAAGACCTCTGAATTCAAAACTGAAGGCCTAAGTTACGGTCCAAGAGCGACACACACCATATTCAGTGATCTTCGGCAGTCAATAATGAAATTGGGGATGAAATGGGCGACGCCAATCTATCTGAAAGATCATTAAATGTATCATGAGGAAGGAGAATCAAATTTATTAATATTAATTAATTATTATCTTTTTTAATTAGTAAGATGTGTATCAATAAAAATCATTATTATCTCAAAATTTATTACAATCTATAACCATTTTCTGGCTTAAAATAACTTGTAAAAGGTTGATAAGCCGTCATATTATATGGGAGAATAAAACCGTAGAACAGATAGTAAAAATAAAATAAAATAAAAATAAAAGGAGCGAATAAAACAAATGACAAAAAATATAAACAGTGTAAAAAAGAAAAATATATAAAAATTAAAAGAGGAGTCAAAAAAGAAATAAAATAGTAGAAAAAATTAAAAAAATAAAGAAAATTTAAACACGAAGGAAAAGGAGTGATCAAAAATACGAAAAAAAGTCATAACAAGAAGAAATAAGACAAAGTTATTTGAATAATAACAAAGAAATGAACAAGAACGGAAGAACGAATAAAAAAAGGTATTAAATTAAAGTGAAACGAACAAAAAACATTATCAAAATAGGAAGAAATAATTCAACAAGAAAGAAAGAAAGAAAAAAAGAATGAATGAAAGACATACTGAAAAGCTATTAGATAAATTAGAAAAAAGAAAGAAAGAAGTATGGAAAATTAGTAAGAACAATACGTCGTAAGAAAAAAAGTAACGTTGAAAACACATATAAAAGAAAAAGGAAGTAAAGAAAGGAACAAAGGAAAAATATAAAAAAATTAAATAGGAGAGAATAAAACGAAGAAAGAAAAAGAAAGAAATATCTAAACGATATAAAATAAATTAGAAAAATATATAAATAAATAAATCTGAAGGGTAAGAAGGAAAAAAAGAGTAAAACATCAAAATAAAATGCTGTAAAAATGTAAAATAAATTAGAAGAAAGGAAGAAGCAAATATGAAAAATAAAAAACAAAGAAAGAATAAAACGTAGAAGGAAAGATACATAACTGTTAAAAAGGTATAAAAAGTTAGAAAAAATAAAGAAAGGAAGAAAAGAAGGAAAAGAAGAAAAAAGAAATTTAATCGGAAAAGGAAACGGAATTTACGAGACAAAATAACAGAGAAAAAATAAAAAAAATTAGGAGTTATATATAAAAGCGAAGAAACGAAACGAAGAAGGCAAAATTAAAACCTCTGTCCCGTATGAATTGTTAGATTTTCGGTATGAAATGTGCATAAAAATGTATCAACCATTATGGGACAGAGGTAGCATAAACATTAAGCTAACGCAAAGTATGAAAATATTTCACAAGTGAAAGAAAAGAGAAAGAGAAGGATGAAGTAATAGAAAGGGTGAGAAAAAAATCAGTGAAAATAAAGAGCGTATATAGTGGGGGTGGGTAAAAAGAGAGAATTAAAAAAAACGTTTGTGAAAAGGAAAAGAAAGAAGCGGTATCAAAGGCAAAAAATAAAAAGAGACAAAATCGGAGAAAGAAGACGAAGAAGAGAAAAGAAGAAGAAAAAGAAGAGAATTTGAAAAGAGAGATAGACAAGGAAAGTGAGAAAAGAGAATAAGAACGAAGACAGCGAAGGGAGAGGGTAAACAAAAACGAGAGAGAAGAGGAGTTAAAAGAAAGAAAGGAGTGATATAAAAGAGGTATTAAAAGAGTAAGGCGTCAAAAGAAAGAAAAGTGTGGTTAGAGAGGAAGGGGACAAAACTGAAGAGATAAAAAGATCAAGAGAAAGAGAGACGTAGAGAAAGATCTAGAGGAAGCAAGGAAGAAGAAAGAGATAAAATAAAAGACTGAAAGAAGAAGAGGAACAAGAAGAAGAATAGAAGCAAAGTGAGAGGGGGAATCTTAAAATGTAAAACAATGGGGGAAAAAGAAACATGATAGAATAAGAGAAATTAGAAGAGAAATCGAGTAGAGAAATGCGAGAAAGAAGAGAAAAGAATGAAGGAAGAGAGAGAAATAGAGAAGTAAGAGAGTAGGGAGAGTGAAGAGAAAAAAAGAGAGTAGAATCAACAGAAATGAGAATGTAGAGAAAAAAGAGAAACAAAAAGAGAAAGGAGTAAGCGAAAAGGAAAGAGAGAAATAGTGAGAGAGAGAGAGAGCAATGAGATAAAAAGATTGACTATACAAACAGGGTGTTGAAGTATTAGAGAGAAGAGAAAACTGAAGCCGGTCGAGTGCAGTCTGAAGGGTATGAGGCAACCTGTGTCTCGTTTTCCTTGCCTGATTGAAATATTGTTATTGCATTATGGCAAGCTGTTGTGAGGTCAACTCAAGTTAAATATCAATCTCTCTTCCCGCCATTCCCACAGCGAAAATCTGCTTTCACTCGTCGCTTCCGTCTCTGAATCCGTAGAAACGTCGCCATTAAATTCAACAAAGACGAAGTAATCAACGAATCATAGTATTCTTATTTGTCCAAAGGAAATGAAATCCTTTCTTTTCGAACAGATTCATCGCAGAAACATTGTTCCAAGAAACGTTACTGAGAAAGGTCTGTGAATGTGTCTGTATATGACTCTTGCATTGTTTTGGGTGGTGTTTTTGAGGGAGAATGTGCCAAGCAGGAGGTTAAAAAAAAAACTGTGATTTCTTAGAAGACAGACAGGAGGAAATATAAAGAAACAGAGAAAAGCTAACAGAAGAGAAATCTGGATGGAAAGCACAAAGAAGAGGTGGAATTGTCAATATGGAATAATCACCGAGTTTAGAGTCATGGAAAAAAAAGTATGTGTTGATTAAGGCCAGAAAGGTTTCGAAAGAAAAATATAAACGAAAGAAAGAATGGGAAAAAACATACAAAAGCAAAATAAAAAGATATTTTGTTGGTTGTATGAAAGGGTCTCTATAATCCTTTAAGATCTGAATTATTTGCTCAAAGAGATTAAAATTGTACAAACAGATGAGATATCCTTCCGTTTCATTCTCAATTTCCATATATACGTGGCTTCAGTGAAAAGGCGGCAATTTTCAAATCTAAAAGATATAATGGCCGTTGTGCGCAGGTTGAATGAAAAGCAAACAAAGCACAAAAGGCTGAATGCTGATTGGACAACAGCAATGGAACGGACAGTTTTCGTGCCTCTGTCTGATGGCACACGAGACTGTGGGAGACTTTGGTCGTTAAATTGCTTTCGAAATTCCTTGTTCACTGATTCTGGTTAAGTAATCTAGCAAGTGCATACGAAAACCAAATGATATATTTAAATGTCCGTATAAACTGAATATTGAGATATAGTCTTAAAAAATTGAGAAACGTCTATAATACGAGTTGAACTTAAGATTAACCCAATAAGTTAGCTTGAATGCTTTAACATGTTTATCTACAAGAACAAAAATAACATTAGCATTGCTTATATTTTAGGAAATAAAAAATAAAACAACATGAAAGACTAAATAATAATATCATTAATAATTATTTTAAATTAATAAATTTGCGTAACTATCTAGGAAACTGCACGCACGGTCGTTTGTTTTTGTGTGTGTGTGTGTGTTTGTGTGTTTGTGTGTGTGTGTGTGTGTGTGTGTGTGTGTACAACGCTGTGGCCTCAGCTGAAAGTGGACCTTACATTCTTGTTTGCGATGTCTGAGAGACTACCTTTGCTAGCTCACAGATCCGTGTTAATATAATTACCTGTCAAATGACTTTTACAGGCATATATCAGGTGCAGCTTTCGGTCTACAACACATTTATTTCATCTTCGAGTTTTGATTTTAAAGGGAAAAAATTACAGCCTGATGATGAAAACATGAAGTTTTTGAAAGTACTTGCTGCTCTAAAAAATACACTAGATCCATCTGACAGCAATTTTATGCATAAGGATCGCATCATTCAGTGGATTGTTAGTAGTTTAATGCTTATATTAAGTCTGTTAGCGGAGAGATTTCGCCATTAATTGCATTAATATTGCTAATTGATTCAATATATGATTATCTCTTTATTATATAAAATTTATGCTGCCTAATATAATACGTTTATATACGTATATATATATATATATATATATATAGAGAGAGAGAGAGAGAGAGAGAAACTGAGACATACCAATTTGTTCACTAAGTTACTACTATTAAATCTACTTTCAACTCTAACTCTAACTGTATACGTCATAATATAATTTACTCATTAAAATGCTTACTATGCCAGAGACAATAGGGAAATCAGAATGGCCCTTTCACTACAGAATTAATAATTATCGGAATCGCATGAAGTCTGCTCCAAGACTATTACCTGCAGAACAACTTTTCCGCGTAGAAAAACACAATTTTAAAAGCCATGCAAAATATTTTGAAAAAATGGAAATAGACAGAAGAGATAACCTTGCAAAAATACTAGAGGAGCAAGAAGACAAATGGATTTTCGCTTCCAAACATTTTGTCCAGACTGACTTAACCAAAAATTTAACAACACAGACAGAAATAATATATAATCCCATAAATCAAGCCCTACCCATATTTCTCATCCACACAAGACAGTCATGCTTTCAGGGGTGTTGAGGTCTAACACATAACCATGCACTTACACAAACATATATACATATACACACATCACACACACGCCCTAAAAAAAACCTAAAGAATAACATACACTTAAAACACACATCCCCTTCCCAGCAACCAATAAAACTTTCAAAATGGCCAAGGAGGGAATTTTAATAAAAACCCTGCACTTAAATCAGACAATAAAAGGGAAAAATTATGTAATTGTAGAAACCTAGAAGACTGCCCATTAGAAAATAAATGCTGCATTAAATCTGTGGTATACCAATGTACTATATCATCTACTGAGAGTCCTAGCACTAATATGATATACATTGGGTCCACGAAGAATGATTTTAAAGATAGATGGAGGCAGCATAAGTGCTCTTTCAATAATATAAATAAAGAAATCAGACTTCCCTATCTAAACATTTTTGGCATCTGAAGGAAACAAATAGAATGCGAGTTGGAATCATATTTTTAAATAAATAATTATATTTATGCTCTACTTTTGTATCGAGCACTATTTTTAAAAATAATAACTAAAATACTAAGGATCTTCGGATTATTTACCTAACCAGTTCCTTCCTATTTTCTATATATTTTCACATATTATAAGTATTATTCCGTTGAGCATACATGTATAGCACGTCACAGCGAAATAACTTTCCTACCAGCCGGCCCACCAATAAATTCAATATAATCATTCCACTTCATGTCACATGTATTTGTTTGAATATTAATGATTACGGATTGTCTCTTATGAAAGTCAAATATCCACTATCACAAAATATTAGTATATTTCGTAAAGTGAAAGAAGCAAAAGAAAGATAAGTTATAACATATATATCGAACTTATCGAATATATTTTCGTTCATGTGCTCACTGTTTGAATGCGGTCCATTTCGCGAAAATTACTGCGTCACTGCTTTGTGGTCTGGAGCTGATCGGCTTGTGGCACTGCTGAGGCATTATAAAGACCAGTTTGCCTTTATAGCGGCTTTCAGCTAGTTTCTATTTTGGGGCTTGTTGTCTTTCATCCTCTCTCTTGACTATATCGCATTGATTCACATGTCAAACGATTTGGCTGGCCAATCAAACGCAGTAATTCCATCGTCAGCAAACCAATTAATACCAGTTTTGGTGCAGTGGGCAGGTCAAGCCCTTTTGGAATAAGAAACTCATATCTTCATCAAGCTTTTCAGTAGACAGGAGAATGAAGTGCTCTAACGTTTCCTAGCAGAGAGTTGCGTAAACTTTGATAAAACAGAATGGTCCAAAACAAGTAGGACAGGTCCAAACAATATCCTTTTCGAACTGATCAAATATGGAGGCATACCTCTGCAAACTTTCATTTTCACCCTCATTCTGAAGATGTGATAATCCCAACAAATTCCGAAAGAACTGATAGATGCAGTAAGCATATCAATCTTCAAAAAGGGTAAACGAAAACCTGTTGGAACTATAGAGGAATATCATTACTCTCGATCACTGCAAAAATCTTTGCCGGAATCTTCTAAATCAGATCCAGATCATTGCCAAAATGATCCTTCCAGAATCTCAATATGGATTCCGAGCTTCGCGGGCAACCTAAGCTAATCAAACGCCTCTTCAACAACAAATATTTGACAACACCAAAACTGATGGTCTATAATATTGTTTTCATTTCGACTTTGTTATATGGTTGTGAAACCTGGACTCTGTGTCGTCACTATATCTAAATATTAAAACATTATTGTTACTAGCAAAAACTTTGTTCAATCTTGAACATCAAATAGACTTGTTAAGAGACCATCACAAAAGCCCTGGAAAGCCAACAGTCAAAGCATCGAATCGCTGATCATTAAACACCGACTTCGATGGTCATGACATGTCGTAAGAATGAAAGAGTCAAGGTTACCACGTCAAGGTTTATTCAGTGAGATCACTTCAGGAAAAAGTCCACGGGGTTGCCCTCTTTGAAGATGAAAGGACCAACTGAAAACATCATTGAAAGACACTGGACTTGAACTTAAATCGTTTGAAACACAAGCTCGTGACGGTGCCAACTGATGGTATCCCATCATCCTTGGAACCAAAAATTCGAAGCCACCAGACGAGAAATGAAAGAAGTCAAAAGGCAAGAGGGAAAGGCTTTATGAATTCGTCATCGTTCTCTACCAACGTTAGTATGCAGTCAATAGTATCGGCTTTCATGCAAGAATTGGTCTACTTTGTCAACAACGCAATCATAATAAAGGAAGCGATCAGTAAAGAAGAAATTAAGATCGCGGATTCGCCGACGATGACGATTAAAAAAATGAAGATGGCGGTAAATAAGAGCTGATATATTCAAGGTAGCAGTTTGATTTGATTCATCATCTAAAGCTTATCAAATATTTTATCTAGGAAATATTTTTAGACAGTAAGATTTTTTTTTTTTGGTAGAAGGATAATTATTTAATGATACAGTTCTTACTAATTAACCCATAGCTTGGAGGTGAAAAGGTGAGGATCAAACCTTTCCACAAGGTATTTCCGCATTAGAGAATTTAACGAACCCGACCGGTATTGGAACTGGTTTCTGCGATTAATAATTCCGAGCCATTATCCGTTACATTACCCGAACATCAAAGCTTACAGCACCTAGTATTTCTAGGTGGTAAGCCATCTATGTACAGAACAGACTCGACATTGCTTAACTTCTGTGATCGTTTCAACGTGATATAGCCGTAATTACCACGATATCAGCCAATGTGTTAAACGCAAAAAGAAAAAAATCTAACATGTATAGGATGAACGCACAAAATTTAATTAATCCGAATTAAGTGAATTTATTTTTCTTTCAACCATGTAAAACGAAATTTGTTCACAGTATGGGATCAGATAAAAATCCGATGCTAATCTCGATTTCTTTGTTAATAACAAACATTGAAACTGAATCGTCCGTAACAATGGCTTTCAAAATTTTTCAAAAAATTAAAATAACTCGTGAAGACGCCAACCAGAAACAGAAACAAAATAATTAATCATGCATACAAAATAAAGTTTTAGGGCGAAAATAAAATCTGACAGAAAGAAGAAAACAGGAATAAAGACAGATAGGTTGACTGACAGACGAACAAATGGAGAGTAAATTTTGAATCAGCTATCAGAAACAACTCAACAGGTAAATTAACACAAAACAAAACGAAAAAATGGTGTCCGGACGTTTGCTTTGTTTTCAATAAACACATTTGCAAGAATAAGAAATCATATTCGTAAGCGAAACGAAAATATTTTCATTAAAATATCTTTAGAGGAATTATTTTAATTTAGTGAATATTTTGTAATTAATACCAGTGGCTATTGATAGCAGAAAAATGGCTTTATTCGTTGTTTTTATTTGGGAGCATATATCCAGTATCAAAAACCGAATGGAAACTTCCAAACAATACAGATTCTTTTAGATTAGTCATTTAAATATTATAGTAATATCTCAAAATCCTAAAACAATAGCAGAAGTAGGAAATATGAAAAGCAATGAAATTGAAGAATGGATATGAATAAAAATCCCCGTCGTATCAGCTACATATAAATCAGCTTCATTTCGGAAAATTAGTGAGGAGGGTTGGTTATACTATACAATTTTACCAAACTTTGTCTTCACGGTTTAAAGAAATTGATTCATTATTAACAAAGACCAACCATTGTTAAATGTACTTTTAATTTCATTTGACTAATTCCTATTCAATAAATTACGTGTATAGTATTCGCAATGAGATAAAAATCCACACACATTAAAAATGCATTTTATGTATCCTGTATTAATAACAGACTGTAATCATGTAAATTGTACGGCCGTTGACAACAAAGATTATTCATTATTTCATACACGCTAATCTGAATGTGCTATAATGATGGTATTTATCAATCCACCCACGGGGATAGAATGTGGCACAAGGCCTTTTTAATGTGGTTATCTCAGCCAAAAATAAATAACCATCCAAACCCGCCGAGGCGGGCCAGTTCCGTCAACCTCCCCCAACGAAACCCTACCCTTCGGCGGAGCTTCGTCCGGGTTCCTATCTGCAAGAAGAGAGTTCGACAGACACCCGACCCGGCAGCTCACAAAGCGCAGATACTACACTTTGATCCTAGCCACCGGGCCGAGCGGGTATTCTTTTTATAGATAAATGTGCTATAATGATTGAATCTCGGAGTAAGAGTACCGAGTTCGAAATCCAGTCCGGGCTATTATGGCTAAAAAGGTCATGTTTTTCCGGTTCATTATATAAATTAGAATAATACAATATTTAGGATGCTACATTAGTCATTACATTTGTTACCAAATAAAAAAAATGTACTTATGACCTAACCTAATGTATCTCGAATCAATTTTATTTTGAATGATTTGACTTGTATCATAGAATCTGACTTAATGAATATCTATGAGTGACTTTCAAAAGTTTTGAGCACGACAGTATTATTGATCTAACAGAGTGAAAAAATTATATTTTGTTTGTTTTTACTTTTGTCGGATTCATTTTTAATAAAAATTGGCTACTGGAAGTTTTCCTGTCCACAGATCTTCTTCAGAAATTTTCTTCCTCTGGTCCCATTCGGCAACCGAATGGTTACATATGAAGAGCTATCCTCATGGTAGATATTTTTGCACAAGCTTACTGCATTCCCGTGACACAATCTGTTCTAGATTTTTTTAAAAAATCCAATAATCACATGACACTTCAATTTTTCAATCCAATTTTTATCTGTCATTGACAGTAGATTCATTTTTTTTCTTCTTACCTCTGAAATATAAATCATATGAGACTATCATGAGGTTTTAAAAAAAGTAAAAAAAGTTATATATGGTGAACTATCTCGTCTATTTTGCTCTTATGATGCCAAACTTAAATATATGGTGTGGCTATAATGGCGATTCTTTTGCCGTATCAGGTACAATATTTCGAAGAACTGATAACAGACAAATGGGACACAGAATGCCAAGAAGTCTCAAAACAGACCACATCGGGTTTAATTTCAGAATTTTCGTTTTTCTAGGCACGGCTGCCACCTAACGCAAGAGAGCAGTCTTTCCTGTCACTGGAGGCATTTTTGGTGGGGGTGTAGAAACATATCTTTTTCCAAGAGCATTAGTGCGAAGTAAACAAAACAGAATCAACAGGAATTTGAACTCGGTTCGCGGATAATCGTTGCACACATTATTTATATATAAAGCGTGTTCCAATAACTTGGACCGATTTTAAATGTGAATTAATTTTAAGCGTCTAATGATTTTTTTTCTTTTTCTTTCAGATTTGGTAGATATTTGGGCAATATTATCTTTTACACATAATTGCCATGGCTTAAATAACATGATCTAATAGTGAGATAAATAAATTTTCACCAATAACATTGATTTATTTACTGCTGACTAAAAGAGCAAGAAAGATGCAGAAAGAATGAACGGATAAAAGTAGGAAGACATATAAAAGAGAAAATGCAAATCTGGTGGTGAATGAAAGGGGAGAAAAAGAGGAAGAAAAAAAGCATGAGAAGAAATGGAAGAAGAAAGAGAAAAGGGAAATAAATAGGAAGATAAACAATCAAAGAAAAAGAAAGAAAAGTAATCAGAAAAAGACAAAGAAGATGGAAAAGAAAAAAGAAAATTAATCAGAAAAAGAGGAATAAGATGAAAAACAAACAAAAAACAGGAATAAGAAAAAAGAAGAAGAAAATGAAAAAGAAAAAAGTTTAAGAATCTTTAAAAAATGTAGACGAAAAAGTTAAAGTATCAAATGAAAACAGTAAATGAATGTGAAAGAAAAATTTAAAAGAAATAAATAGAAAAAAAAAACGAAGAGAAAGAAACGTAAAAGAAAAAGAGGAAAACGATGTAAAAGAAAACGAAAGAGACGTAGAGGTAAAAGAAGAATATGTAAAAATGATTAAAAAGAGATAAATAAAAGAATGCGAATGAAAATTTTAAAGAAGGAAAAAAAAGTGAAGCACAAAGAAAAGCAGATAAAGAAAAGAGAAGAAAACGAAAGATAAAAGAAAAAGAAAAAGAGAAGAAAACGAAAGATAAAAGAAAAAGAACCCATTAAGATTTATAAAGAAGTAACAAGAAAACGACGGTGGAATAAATATTAAAGAAGGAAAGAATAAAAAGAAGAATCATGAAGCAAGAAGAAAAAGAAAAGAAAGAAAAGAAAAACGAAGTTGAAGAAAATGTAGCCGAAGAATTGGCAAAATATGGCGTACATAAAAAAAAGTCTTAGAAGGAAACAGCAAGATGAGAACGAAGGAGAAAGAAAGAAAGAAAGAAAGAAAGAAAGAAAGAAAGAAAAAGAAAAAAAGAAAGAGAAATAGCGGTAAAAAGAGAAAGAGATAGAAGACGAAGACGAAGGAAAAGAAAATACGTAAAATACATTAGAAGGAAATAGCATAATGAAAGTAAACGCGATGAAATGGCAAACAAAAGAAATCATAAAAGTTAGCAGATTGATTGCTTTGTTTTTACGGCTTATCAACCCATTTGAAGGTTATTTAACATAGAAAAAAATTTTAGGATTGTAAGAATTTTTTTTAAAGTCAATACTGATTTTTTTAAAGATAATACTGATTTACTAAGACAATTCCTACTAATTAACACATAGCTAGGAGTAATAGATGCATTCATAATTTTTCTAAGTTTATTTTCGGATAAAACTACCCCGAGTGGAATTGAAACTTGGTTTTCTGATTTCCAATTCAGAGACGCTATGCATTACACCACCGGCACATCCAAACATACAGCGCTTGGTATGCACAAGCGGTTACCCTTCTAGGTACTGACCAGACTCGATGTTACTTAACCGGTGATCATACGAGAACCGGTGTTTCAAATATACGCCTAGAAAGAAAGGCGTAAATGATGGTAAAAGGGAAGGAACGAAAAAGTAACGTGAAAGAAAACAAAAGAAAAGATGAACACGAAGGAAACTAAGGAAAAGTAAAGGAAATAAAAACACATAAAATATAAAAATAAAAACACATAAAATATATCAAAAATCAACGCCAAAAAGTAAGTACAAAAAAAAAATAAATAAATAAATAAAAAGACGTAGACAAGTTTTTAAAAAATGCGAAGCAAAAAATCAAACAGTGAAAGAAGAAGAAAAAAGGACAATTTGTTTTAAAAGAAATAAAATAAAATCTAGATAGAGATAGAAGTTAATATTAAACAAGAACTTTAAAACTAAATATGGCGAAAGAGAATCGTTAGAGAAGAAAGGTTGAAATAAAGGTTGGATTCCTGAATTGGATACCAATCCATCTATTCATCAACGCTCTCACACAAGCCGGTTGTATGCATCCAGGAGGAGATTACTATGTTGTTTAGTGTGAGCATGCAATGCCGACAAAAGAAAGCAAAACGATTCACTGGTCTGTCTTAATGGCGTCCAGTTCCCATCCATTATCGTCTGTTGGAATTCCACTTAAGGAGACATTGCCGACATGTTGGGGGTAACCTTGCAATATATGGCGGGAAAAACGAGGCAGTTGAAAAGGGAAGTATTTGTTCAAGTAAGTGGGCTGCGAGTCACCCACCCTACGTTAACAACAAGAAAAAACAAAAATAAAAATAATCAGTGTTGTTGCTGTTGTTGTTGTTGTATTTGAAGGAATTTGCTGACGAGGAATGAAGAAGAGGAAAATCTGAGAAAGAAAGAAAGAAAGTAAGAAAAAAAGAAAGAAAGAAGGAAAGATAGATAGGCAATAGTGAAGAAAGGGAAGAAGTAAAAGTTAAGGAAAGTCGAGATTGGAATAAAAAAAAAGGAAAGAAAAGAAAGGAGTGGAAGACAGATAAAAAGACCAAAGAAAAGAAAAAAATGAGAAAGATGTAGAGGCTAATGAAGAAAGAAAGAAAGAAAGAAAGAAAGAAAGAAAGAAAGAAAGAAAGAAAGAAAAGTAACACTAATGAGAAGAGAGAACGTAAAGAAGAAGAAGAAGAAAGAAGAAAAAAGAAGAAGAAAAAAGCAGAAGAAGAGAAAATGATAAACGTCGCATGCATAGATGACAGTTTAGAATAAGCAGAAGAACAAAATGGCGGAGTAAAAAGAAAAAGAGGAGAATGTAAAAAGCCAAATAAGGAAAAGATGTAAAGAAACAGATAGGAAGAAGACTTTTAATGAGATGACAAAACAATTGAGATGTAGAAGTAAATAAATAAATAGAAAGAAAAGAAAAGATGGTGATGAATGAGATACGATACATCAGGAAAAGAAAAAAACAAGATGGAGATCATGTGAAGAAGACAAAGTAATGGAGGAAGTGAGAAAAAATAATAACGATAAAGAAAAAGAAAAAAAGAAAAGTAATGGAATAAGAATGAAAAAGACACCGAAAAGTAAGATAAAGAAATTGGAATAAGGGAAAAAGAGTGACAGAAGGCAAAAATTTGCTTAATAGAAGAAGAAGAAGAAGAAGAAGAAGAAGAAGAAGAAGAAGAAGGAGGAGGAGGAGGAGGAGGAGGAAGAGAAGAAGAAGGAGGAGGAGGAGGAGAAGGAGAAGAAGAAGAAGAAGAAGAAGAAGAAGAAGAAGAAGGGGAGACGGTTAAATAAAGGCGAAAAAAGAGAAGTAATAATTGCAGAAGAAAAAAAAATTAAGCCAAATAAGAAGGCTAGAGAATAATGTAAAACATTGAAGAATAAATAAGGAGACGATGAAGGGGGAAAAAAAAGGTAAAAGCAGCGCACGAAGGAGAAAATAATGATGATGGCCAAATAAAGAGGGAACATTATAAGGAATGGCTGAAGAAGAAACAAAACAGCCAAAATGAAGAAAAAGAGATGAAGAAGAAATAAAAAGACGGCGAAGGAAACGGATAAAGCGTAATAAGAAAAAAAAAGAGAAGAAAGATGAGAAGGAAGATGGACGACTCAATAAAGGTGGGGAAAAAAGAAATAACGGTTAAATATGAAAAAAGTTAAGCGATATGAAGCAAAAAGATGGAGAAGGCAAAACGAAGAGGAAGAAGAATGGAAGAATTCGACGTAAAGAAGAATAGGAAAATATTGAAGAAGGAGAGAAGAAAAAGAAAAAAAAGAACAGCAACAACAACAATAGGAGGAAATAAGTAACGGGAGAAGAAAAGAAATAATAGGTCAAATAAAATAGAAAAGATGGTAAAAAAAAAGGATAGACGAATTAAAGAAGAAGAATACAACGAAGTAAAGGAGAGAGAAGAAGAAAAAATGGAGGAAAAGATGAAGAAAAATAAAAGAAGAAAAACAAGAACATCAACAACATAGGAGTAAATCCAAAGAAGTAAAATCTTGTAAAAACGATAAAAGGGGAGGGCCTGAAAAAAGAAGACCAAAACAAGAGAGAAAGCGACGCGAAATTGAATTAAGGAAACTGAAAATTAGAAAAAGGAATTAAAAAAAAACATGCAAGCATAAAATATATTTGGAAAAGGGAAAAAGTGGGCACGCATTGATTTCCGTACTTGGCTCCTTTCAATTGAATCAATCGTGTGTTATCATCTCGAGACGTTTCATGTGGATCTATCCAAAACCTGTAACGGTAACAGCATGGGGTAGGATTATGGCGTTTTTCTGCTTTCGGTGGTACGCACTCTGAGGAAAGAAAAAAAAAACAAATCACTACAATAAAAATAAAGTAAAAACGTAAAAGCAATACTATAAATAGAGAAAAAAAAATAAAGGAATAAAAGCGACTGACAATCTGGTCCGTTCGTATTTCGTTTCGGATTCCTATCATTTCGCATTTTGAAAGCACCCTCATTCACAGCCCACATGTGGAGAGGTTTAGTGGTTATGTCAAAGAGACATCTTAGATGAAGAGAGAACGAAACGAAACTAAAAAAGCAAAAGCTAAAACGATTACATTCATTCGTTAAACTTTCTATCAACACATTGGTGCTTCTCGATTCGTTTTGCCTCTCTTCTCCACTCATCCTTTTCACGATTTGTACCCCTTTTCGCATTGACAGCATCAACAATCAGCTAACCGTTCGCCTATATTCTCAACGACTCTTCACCGGTTTACAGACAGCAACTCGCAAGATCCCGACCTCCAGGCAATTAACGGACAGAAACGAGCCTTAAAATATGAGGTGGGGGTCTTTTTATTCGACTGCTAAATAAAGAAACGAATAAAACAACAAATTTTCTCTCTCTCTCTCTCTCTCTCTCTCTCACTAACACACACACACACACACACACGAAGCTAGGCTAAAAAGTTCTCGGTCCAACCTCGAAGAGATACCTCCCCAGAATCTTATGTGGGCTACTTTTGGTATTATATTACTTCAAAGCCTTTACCATTATAATCAAATATTATGTGAAGATAGTTTGGCTCTTTGGAAATAAGAACTGCGTTTCTGATTCCTCATGCGTCGAAGACGACTAGAAAGTCCAATAATTTATCACCCTCCCCCTCTCTCTCTCTCTCTCTCTCTCTCTCTCTATATATATATATATATATATATATATATATATATATATTATATAATTAATTGATTTAAAATATGGTTTCTCGCTGAAAAAACTTTTTTTTTCGCGGAAAAAACATATTTTAAATCAATTAATTTATAATATTAATGCTCTATAAATTTACATTGAGCACTATTTTGTAAGAATAAAAATATCTATAAGAACACCGGATTATATATCTTTGTTCTTTCTTTTTATATACATATATATATATATATATATATATATATATATATATATATATATATAGAGAGAGAGAGAGAGAGAGGTACGATGAGAAAGAATGGAGTACAATGCCAGCGTTCGTAATATTTAATTTAAAAGAGGGCCCAATACAGAGGAGAGCCAATATTATATTTTTTAGGACATTACACCGAAAAATGTGTAAAAACAAACAAACAAAAAAAACGCTATATAATTGCAGTCGTGTTTGGATGAGTATCAATGCATCTCGTCAGGCGATTTTAAATTACTAGCGAGTGAACGATTTATTTAGATTTAAATGCAAAATATAAACTCTGGTTAGTACAATTTATGTAACCATTTGTATCTGCTTTATTTTGTGTCTGGCTGCTGTTAGCTGCCAATCTACGAGTCATTAATTATTTATAAAAAATAATTTTTAATTATTGCTACTTCGCTTAGTTTAAATTTAACGTAGGTCATAGTAATAATATAGGTAGTTATCATGCTACTATAATATATTTACTATACATAATTTATATACTATAATAACCATGCCACTATAATATATTTTCAGGGTGTATCAAAAATAATTTTGAAGACTTTGTTGTGTTTGTTCCTTACACCAAAACAACAAAATTGCATGTAACCATAATCTTCAAATCATTCGTTTTTCAGTCATTAAGTTCAAAGTTTTCGGTAGACGCTGTTAAATGTACAACCCAAGATACAAT
>CAHIKZ030003973.1:1502500-1535000 GCA_903632075.3 Acanthosepion pharaonis
TGTATGTATGTGTGTTGTATAGAAGTTATGTATTTTTATTTATTAATCCGACTGATTTTCTTAAAAACAAATCCGTCAATTGTGTACACACACACACACACACACACACACACACACGTTGTGGTGTGGGTAGCGGCTCGGAAAGTTATGAATCCTCTCATTCTCCCTCCAGCTATGGGTAATTAGTAGGGAAGACTGGGTTCTATAGCCTTGGATAGTTTAAGAGAAGGACAACTGCTGCACCAGGTCTCTCTATTCTGCCCTTGAAAAAGTTTGGTTGCTTCTGTACAAGGCCTTCACCGCTATAATCAAATCATATGTACTGGTCGAATACGACGGGATAGTCCAATATATATATATATATATATATATATATATATATATATATGTCTGGGTATGTCTCTGTGTGTGTATAGATATAAATATTTATTTATACCCAAGTATTATATTATAATTATAATTTTAAATGTTGAATCCATATACAATATAACGTACTTCCCATTAGTACCAGAATTTTTGAAAACACCCATATTGGAATATAAAATAAATAAATATTAGTACCTGACGATTGTACACACATGAAACTCTGAGCCACACAACTGACGTAGGTAATGTGTATAGTTAAATATATATATATATATATATATATATATATATATATATATATAGATAGATAGATAGATAGATAGATAGAAGCAAAAAGGTTAGCTTACTGATGTTACTTTCAGCATCCCAACTCTAGAGTTTCATAGATGGACCCTTCGTGAACCACTGCATCCACTCGTCGGGTGTGGGGTATCAGCAATTGACTCTATCAATAGATAGATAGATAGATAGATAGATAGATAGATAGATAGATAGATAGATATCAATGTTTTCATATATATACTAGCTTAAATGCCGCCCTATCGTGCAGCATTGAAGCTAGCTCCTGCGAAGGACTCCAGATTGAGCCGTCATCATAATAGTTATGGAGGAGTATATGCGATATGCAACAATAAACTAAAGAAGAACTCAAAACTAATCACCGCTTTTAAGCATTTCATAATCCTTAAGCTTACCTTTTAAAAGTTCAACTACAATTCTGCAGCTGCCACTTAATTTGAAGACAATTTGATGTACGTAGGTCCTTACTTTCGTACAAACAATTATTTTTATTTCATGGTTGACTATCGTTGGATTTTGGTATCGAAAAAAAAAATTCGTCGCAAAAATCACGAAAATCAAAATACACCGAACACAATTACAGTAATGAAAAGTTGGCAATCCAAAATTTCAGGGTTGCTGATCCGGAAATGGCTCGAGATGTTTTTCATTTGCTTACGTAGTCGGTCTGATTCAAACTCGGTGTAAAATTGAAAAAAAATGTCACGCACTGACATTCTTATTTATTTCACACACACACACACACACATTTAAAAGTAAAATACAAGCTCTTTTTACGAAAAAAAGGGAGTATAAGGTCTGTGAGCTTTTACTCTGATCAACCATCTTGTACCTAAGTTCTTTTCTTTTTTTGTAAAAAGAGGTTGTATTTTGCTCTTAAATCTAAATAATTCGTTCCTCGAAACACGACTGCAGTTGTGTAGCGATTTTGACATGTTTTCTTTGTAATATCCTAATACATATATATATATATATATATATATATATATATATATATATATATTACTTCAAACGCTTCGTTCTGGGTATGGCGATAAACTACATCCGCGTCCTGGGTAAGACGATAAACTACGTCCAACAACAAGGCCTCTGATCAGGACGTTTTGAAGAGCGTGGAACCACCTCTGGTGTTCCCAGGTCCACCCTGACTCAGGGTGGTAGCAGCTGTTAGGGTTCCAGCTATGGGCAAATTGTTAAACCCCAAACTGGGGTTAAACACTATGAAAGTGTAAAAATAAGTTTCAATAACAGAAATACTCATTAAAAAAATTATTATCAGCAATACATTTTTGAAAAAGAAATATTACCAACAATACATTTTTTGAAAAATGTATTACCAGCATTAATTTTTGCTTCTTTGCTTTGTTTAAATTTAACCTAGGTCATATTTGATTGGTTGATCAGAGTAAAGACCACAAAAGATATAGCCACCACATTTTCCTTTTTTTCGTAAAAAGAGGTTGTAATTTTGCTTTTAAATCTAAATAAATCGTTCTCTCTCCAGTAATTTATAATCGTCTGATGAGATGCATTGATACGCATCGAAACACAGTTGCAATTGTGTAACGATTTTGACATGTTTTCTGTGTAATATATATATATATATATATATATATATATATATATATATATATATATATATATATATATATATATATATATATTTTTTTGTGAGAAGTCATAAGGCATTTCTAATAATCTTTGTCTACAGACACGCGACATAAGATTTATTTTGATTAATTTCATCCAGACACCTTTGCTCGAATATAAAAAAATAAACGCTTGAAATTCCCTGTGGACATTTCTCTTTATGAAATTCCAATATTTTCAAAGCATAAATATATATTTTAAGAAAAGTCAATAATTTAATTTTGGAATATTTTTTTGAGCATTAGCGAATTATTCAAATAAATAAAAAAGTAAGTCTTTTAAATTAATTTTATTATTACTAATAGAATTAATTTTATTATGACAAATGGAAATATTATAGAATTATTTAAGTATGTAAAATACAATTATTCATTCGTTTAATTAATTTTTATTAAAAATAAAGAAAACGAAATTATGTAAATAAGTAAAATAAAATTGCCTTTACGTTTAATTAATTTTTATTGTCATCAACAAAATCATTAGGAAATTATTTAAATAATAAAAAATAATTAATGTTTTATTATCATTAAAATAATTACGACATGCTAAGTCTTAACCTATGTGACAATTTCAATAACATGTTAGCTGCATTTTAAAGACAGCTCGGTATGGAATATGCAACCAAATTTCTTCTAGAACATCTTAGAAATTCTACCGAATCACAAAATAGATCTCAGAACAGAAACATTGAAAACATTAACGACCAATCCCTTAATGATTGCGGAAGAATTGTCCGAAAGTGCTAGGAATTATGGTCATTTCATACAATTTCTCCATTCTCTTCGTTACACTAAAAAGGAAAAATAGTAAGAACATTGTAAAATCTTAATATAAGTAATATGATATTCTTGTATATATATATAGTGGTTGCCAACTCGTGTCTGATTACAGCCTTTACTACATATCCCTTTGGTGAATATCTACTGATGTGCTCAACGTATGTGGCTCTTTAGCCCAGTAAGGGACCTACATACTCTGGCACAATCAGGGCACTTATGAGGTCCATAGCGGGTGTTTGTTAGTGATATAGACGTACTAGAGAGGAGAGGCTGTGATAGTAGTGAGTCCTTGATACTAAAACATCAACTTCGGTAGGTGAGACACCTCGTCGGAATGGATGACAGCCCTATTCCAAAACAATTGTTTCATGCTGAGTTGCGAACAGGGGAGAGAAATGCCGTCAAACCTAAGATGAGCTTTAGGGACTGCATCAAAGATGCGCTGAAGAAATGCTACATTCTTTGTAAGCACTGGGAAGAATGTGCATTTAATCTCAATAATTGGAATGAGGCTGCTTAGTGGAAGGTGCCACTGTGAGGAGGAGAAAAAGAGTCACACAAGGCTTAAACGGGATGTGTGTTAAAGCGTCCCCTTTGAACTTCCTGAAGACACCTGCAGGGCCCTCGATCTGACGTATACAGATTGTGGTACACTGTGTTTACCGATGGCTGGTCTAAGGAGTCACTTGAGAGCACACCGAAGGAGGATGGCAATTGACAATAAGACCGGAGACGTCCATTAAATTTATTCAATAAAATTGCCTTTGGTTTCAACCACGGCCTCCAGATGACTTCGGAATCTCGTGCAACTCTTCTGGACGCTCTCCTTGTTTAAGTTGGTGAATACTGCCATAATATTTGCCTTCAGTTCATCTTTAGTGTTACAAGAAGTTTTGTTAGTCTCTCCTTCATCTGCGCCGCATACATAATAATTGCAGTCTAGGGTTGCAGTCTAGGGTTGCAGTCTGGGGTGGTTAGGTGGCCAGATGTAATGATGTAAGGGATGATGTGGTCGCAGGAATTGTCTGACAGCCATGATTGGGGTCTCCTGCTTGTGAGGCATTGTGCGGAGCCCTGTTGCCAGGCAGCCACCCTCTTGACCCAGCGGAGCACTACCTACTCAAGACTCTTGATAAATGCCTTCGTGTTGATCCTGGGGACCTGTGGGAAGATGAATGGGGACATAATATCGCCATAACAAGTAATCACTCCAAAGACCTTCGTAATCACCATAAGACTCATCCAGTTATTTCCGAATCGTCTGTACTTGTCTTCAGATTGACTCCCAAACGCACTAAAATGTTCGTATTGGAACTTCCGGTGCGAATGCCAAGAAGCACAGAATGCTGTTAGAAAATATATGTCAGAGTAAATTGCTTCATGGTGCTCTTTTTTTCTCACAGACGGTGCCCAACTGACCCTACTATACTGTGCAGTCGACAAAATCAAAAACAAACAACGCGCATGCGTGAAATTAAAAATATAGGTGACAATTTACCCATCGCACCCTTTATATATATATATATATATATATATTATAAATTAATTGATTTAAAATATGGTTATTTTCGCTACACAGTTCCAACCATGTTTCAAAAATAGAAGCTAAAAACCCCTAATTTTATTTTTGCAAATAAATTAAAAGCATTAGTTCCATTTCATCTTCAAGCGAATTTTGTAAAAATAAAATATCTATAAGAACACCGGATTTTATATCTTACTGTTCTTTTTTTATATATATATATATATATATATATATATATATATGTAGTAAGATAAAGAACAAATATGAAAGCGTTTATCAATCTAACATATTTCACTTTTATTAAAGCTTCATGAGAGAATGACATATGGTGAAAAAGAAGAAAGAAATTTTTATTTTTCTTGTTTAATTTTCATTGGTTAGTCAGGTTTTATGTGCATTCGACTTCTTAAACTAACGTTAGTGTAATTTCTAGCGTTCCGAATTCAAGGAGAGACGATTCATGCCTTCGAATTTCCAAGAAAGCCTAACTGAAAAAAAACTTAAATATTGATTGATGCGTGTAACTCTATAATAATTCTAGTTTGTTTATGTTGGATTCAGATAATAACGTATATCCGTATGTGTGTGTACGTGTATATGTATGTGTTCATAGGAATTCTGGTGTATGGTAATTTTTTTACACGTTGATTTTTAAGGACCGTTTTTTATTTTTTTTAGATAAACGTACGTTAGATTCTTTAGGAATGGATTCAGTAAAGAGTTATGATGTAATACAGTGTAACCCGGATATAAGAGAGTTGTCGGGACCGGAGAAGAAGTCTCTTATATCCGGGTTTCTCTTATATCCGGGTTTGGTCTATTTTATATATATTAACACAGGCTCTAATTTGGGACCAGAGAAAATCTCTCTTATATCCGGGTTTCTCTTATATCCGGGTCTCTTATATCCGGGTCTCTTATATCCGAGTTACACTGTATATATATATATATAGAGAGAGAGAGAAAGAGAAGGAGTTACTCCACTTGATATGTGTCTTACTTTTGAATCCAACTTTAAATTTTAATAATTTAATTTTTTTTTTTAAATTCTTTCGTCTTTTAAGAATTTCAATGATACAATGTAACCCGGATATAAGAGAGTTGTCGGGGCCGGAGAAGAAGTCTCTTATATCCGGGTTTCTCTTATATCCGGGTTTGGTCTATTTTATATACATTAACACAGGCTCTAATTTGGGACCAGAGAAAATCTCTCTTGTATCCGGGTTTCTCTTATATCCGGGTCTCTTATATCCGGGTTACAATGTATTATGTTTTTGACGTGTGTTTATAGTTTGCAATAGATTTATTAGTAATCCCTCGAAGTAATTTCAACGTAAAGATTTATGTTCTTTTATTTTAATTAGAGTGGCATTTTTAAAATCAAAGTTATGGCTAGTTTTGTTGCTATGTATTATGAGCAAGTTAAACTGGTTGCCCCAACGTAGGGCTTTCTTATGTTCGTAGTTGCGGGCTTTTAGATTCATAGATAGTTCGGCTATATAACTTTTTTCTACATAACTAGTAATCACACTATCTATTTTTTTTCCTAACTATATGTTGATTGTCTTAGCGGTCATGGTACAAGATTCTCGTGTTGGGGATAATTAATTCATTTTCAAATTTTGTTGATAAAGTGTTAGAAGGTAGATTTATATATTTTGTGTTTTTTCTTTTTGGAAGTACCTATGTCGTGCTGGCGGTGTCTGCATTTTTGGATATGCGGACTTTGTATGTTCGATTCTTTGTATGTAGATAATGAAGAAGTTTAAGTGATTTTTCAATGCGTTTCTCTTCTTTATCAAGATATTCTGGACTATATTGATATTTTTTCAATTACTTTCCAATCATTATCAATAATCGATGTGGTGTCTGTGTGGTAGTTTTAACTCTTTGTTTGCTTTTTGGTATTCATTAGGTACCTGGTAATATATATATATATATATATATATATATATATATATATATATATATATATATATATATTATTATTATTATTATTACTATTATTATCATTTAATTAGATACTTAATTCACGATGTTGTGGAAGAGGCAATCGAAATTACTATGGTATATAACGAGGAAAGAAGGCTTGGAAAACTTGACACACAGATATTGAAAGAAAGATTAAGTGGGGGAAAGCATCGTATAATCTATCTAATGTGCTTTTGTAAATTGTTGGCAGAACAGGGACTAGGAAGGATAGAAAAAAAAATAAAGAAAAAACAAAAATAAACCCTACTCAGGGTTATTAAAGAAAGCAACTGGATGAGGGCCATGATCCTTCGCATTTTTGGATATGTGGACTTTGTATGTTCGCTTTCTAGTCTTAGCGATGAAATTATGTAGATAATGAAGAAGTTTAAGTGATTTTTCAATGCGTTTCTCTTCTTTATCAAGATATTCTGGACTATTTTGATATTTTTTCAAGTACTTTCCAATCATTATCAATAATCGATGTGGTGTCTGTGTGTTAGTTTTAACTCTTTGTTTGCATTTTGCTATTCATTAGGTGCCTGGTAATATATATATATATATATATATATATATATATTCTATAATTAAATACTTAATTTCTAGGGTATATAACGAGGAAAGAAGGCTTGGGAAACTTGACACTAACATATTAAAAGAAAGATTAAGTGGGGAAAAGCATCGTATAATCTACCTAATGTGCTATTTTGTAAATTGTTGGCAGAACAGGGACTAGTAAGGATAGCAAAAAAAAAAAAAAAAGAAAAAACGAAAATAAACCCTACTCAGGGTTATTAAAGAAAGCAACCGGTTGAGGGCCATGATCGTTCGCATCGTGAAGGGACAAGGAACATAGAAAGAAGAAGAAGAAGAAGAAGAAGAAGAAGAAGAAGAAGAAGAAGAAGAGGAAGAAGAAGAAGAAGAAGAAGAGGTGGAGGGAAAGACGAACTTTGGATCAACGTCGTTTTGTTATCTGGGTATTAAATTGTAACAAAAGATCTAAAAAATTTAAAAAAAAAACCAGCAAAAGCAATTGTATGGTGATTTTATCAGCGTAGCTTAGATGTGACACAAGGCCGAAAATATGGAGCACCCAATGAGGAGCAAACTCACTATTCAGTCGTAATTGAACAAAAGTGATTGTAAATTTTAACACCTACAAAACAAAACTGCTTTCATTTATCCACCCAAGGGAACCTTATGTTTCTGCCAAAAGCGTGGCTGATGCTAGACTCCAGGAGAGCAACACACTGTGACTTCTTGGCCTCACGTTTTCCAATGACATGAAGTGAAGCGACTTCATTGAATCAATAGCTGTATCTACTGCAAGGAGATTTGGATCACTACGTCGTGATAGAAAATTTTTCTCGTCGTGTATCGAATACCGTTGCCATATCTGGTCTGGTCCTCCTGTGATTCTTGACAAAATCGAAAGAAGAAAGACCTGTAAATAATCCTCATCAGGTATCACGACTTCAGACACTTTCTCGCCGACGTGACGTGGCTTCCCTCTGTCCTTTCTACTAATATTCCATGGCAGCTTCTCTGATGAGCTTTTTTCTCCCTGGTTCCCCGACTGCATGAATTTGAGCGCGATACTAGATTGTTATCTAGGTCACACCGTTTTACTTTAGAACTAGCTAGATGCAAACGCCACTTCTACTCTAAATGCTCCTTTACTGAGACTTCACACTTGTGGAACTCCCTCAATTTCTTACTTCCCTGAAAAATACAATCATCAAAAATTTAAATGTTACGTCGATCGCCATCTTCTGTTTTCTTCATCATTTGTCCTCTCCTCAATCCTCTCTATTCCCTGTTTTCTCTTTCACTTTCACTCTCTGTAACTCCATGTATTCCAGCCTTGCAATTATTTAAAAAAGAAAAAAAATGTACCTAATTAAAATTTAGAAAATTTAGAAAATTTTTAATAAGATCTGTATAACAACCAAACTACTTCATCTGAGATTATGAAAACAATTCAATTAGATAAAAGTCCATAGCTGCTATATATTTTTATTTTTTTTTCTTGGCTATGGAGGAGATAATTGTAGTATCGATGAAAGAAACGATGCCATCGAAAGGTTGGTTAACTCTTTGTACTTTCGGAAATGAGGCTTTGAAATAATACTTAGCATTTGAGAGCAGTAGAAATATCAGAACCATTTATTCCCGCCTACTAAAAAAAAAAAAAATAATAATTTGAATAAACAGAAAAGAGAAGTGAAGAAGATACAAACACGAACAATATCATCAAATCTTCAATCCCTCTTCTAAAAAAAGAAATAAAAACAAGCATGAATGCATAATTAGTTAAAACGAAAACATAGTCATTCGTTTGATGCTTAGCATCATAAAATCTAAAATACCAATTTCCGGAAACAAGTTACAAATCAAAAAATTACCGAAAAATCGTGAAATTCAGGAACGGAAAAGAAATCAACAACGAACCGATAATTACACATTATTTTCCATTGAGTCGAAAATCTCAAAGAATTCAGATGGAAATCTCTACACAACCTTCGCAATTATTCCAATATTCCTTCAATAAATGCGTATAGAAATCAAGAAAGGGCGAAAATCGATATCGTTTTTAAGGGATGCTTTTTTCTTTGTTATTATTCTGACATTGGAGCGTCACGAATTGTAATTGGATTGAAGGCAAGACATCGTCAATAATGTTATTTGAATTATTGGCAGACGATACAATAATATTATTATTCAAGTGAAATTTATTTATTTTTTTCTTTCTTTCTTTCTTTTTTTCTTTCATTCTTTCTTTCTTTCATTCTTTCTTTCTTTTTTCTTTTTCTTTCTCTTTCTTTCTTTCTTTTTCTTTCTCCTTCTTTCTTTCTTTCTTTCTTTCTTTCGTTCTTTCTTTCTTTCTTTCTTTTTTTCTTTTTCTTTCTCTTTCTTTCTTTCTTTTTCTCTCTCCTTCTTTCTTTCTTTCTTTCTTTCTTTCTCCTTCTTTCTTTCTTTCTTCCTTTCTTTCTTTCATTCTTTCTTTCTTTCATTCATTCTTTCTTCCTTTCTTTCATTCTTTCATTCTTTTTTCTTTTTCTTTCTCTTTCTTTCTTTCTTTCTTTCTTTTATTTGTTCATTGATTTTCTTCACTCTTTATTTAATTCTTTCGAACTCTAATATTTTCCTTTGTTTTCTATTTCATTTCCCCTTTCTTTTCTTCCCACCTTTCCCTTCTAAAGATATTTCAATACTTAGCTGAGTTTAGCCCCAAAATGAAGATTGTACTGCACCAGTTATCCAAGTAAAATTGACTTACCTCTTTCATAAATCAACATTCGAAATACTCTCTTCTTACTTGGACACTAACCCCGATTAGTACCAACGGTACGAAATACGCAACTACTTCAGCCTAGCGGTATGCTCTAGATATTTACAATTCCTAGCTAAGTCACTTGAAAGACCACTTAAAAAGAAATAATTCTAGAAAGAATGTGTTGCGCCAAACGTTCATGTCGTTAAATGTCATTATTCAAATTTTGGCACCGGCAAAATATCTGAAACTATCTTGGTTACTATGGAAGTTTCTCTCATTACTTACATATTCGATATTACTCCTAAAATTTAGTTCATTAGTCCGTAACCTAATGATGAAGGTCGCATTTATTTTATATAACATAATCTTTCAACATAATCTCATTCCTTGCCAATACAGTTTAGTAGTTATAATATTCACCCAGATCGATCATTTCACAGCGAAATTGTTTCTGCTACGATCAGGTTACGAACTTATTGATGCAAACTTGAATATATTATTTTTTTATTTATTTTTACACTTGTTTTGTCTTCGCTTTTGATTTTTATATATTTTGGCGTTTTTATTTGTTCATTTTGTAATCTTTTTTTTTTCTTTCTTTCACTCGTGTTTTAGTTATATCTTTCTTTCACTTTCTTTTTCTTTCATTCAAAGTTTCTTTCGTTTTCTCTTCCAGTTTCTCTTTCTTTCTCGTCTCTTTATCTCTTTTGTAGCCAAAATGCCTTTGTTTTGCCTTTGTTTATCATGTAACCCCGCTTCTTTATTTATTTTTTTTGTTTCATTTGAATCCGTTTATTCAAGAAGAAAAAAAATAAAATAAACGTTCAATTTACATTATGGCCTCTCTTTGGGCCATTATTCTAATGAACAGTCATTTTGTTATGGGCAGAGAATATTATTCATCGTGAAAATTCACTTTAATGATATTGGCTTATTGATTAAATGTTCGCAATTAGTAATCAGGGAAAATTGGTTCATTTCTGTTTGGGTTCATCCAGCGGTGCCAAAAATATCAATGAAAAGATCGAAATAAATTGATCCATTATAATATTGAAAGTTTTGCTGGACATTCGACAAAAATTATAAGCAACTGGTTGTCAACACATTCAAAATCGAACACAGAGGCTTACTTTTTTAAAGATTGGTTAAGAATAAAAGAAATATAAGAAAAAGGGCATTCTTGGAAAAGTATTCAGGTAGTTTTTTGGGGCAGTTAGTGATTCTTAAAGGCTTTTTATGCATGGCTGCAATATTGTGAGGTGTTAGATTAAAATAGATGAAAGACATGAAATATCGCTATATTTATTTTACATTTTTTAAAGAATGTTTTCTGGCTTTCAACACAGGTTTTCAAACAAGAATTTCAACTCCGAAGTTTTTGTGTATCATCGTAATTGTTTCTGGAACAAGTTTCCCATTACATCACGCTCATCAGGGCTTCCATTATAGGGTTGCCAATTGTCTTCTAATTGATAGTCTTTTATTCCCCACTGTTTTTGGCCATTGGTGAATATGAATGGTATAAAAAGAGTCAGTTTCAGTTATATTATTTATCTATAGCAGTGATTTCCAAAGTGAACGATTCTGTCCCTCCTGGAGGAGGTTGAAAGATCCAGAGGGGCGATGAGAAAAATTACACCGCTTCAAGGTAGCAGTGTCACATCTGAACCATAACACACACAAACACACACACACACTGTACCTGAAGTGTATGCCGTCACTTTACAGGGTATACCATTTATATAACAATTATTGTGGGGAATACTAAGATACTCGTTTGACATGCAATACTAGCATCAAGAAAATCTAAACAAAGGTTGACTATACATTTAGAGGAGTACGGTTCTGTCTATGCATTTAGAGCGGGTATTAGGCTTGTGTTTTGCTACGCAGGGGTTGCGACAACCCAAATAAGTTTAGGGACCACTGATCTACAGAATTTAAATTTAAAATTAATATTTATATTTTTTCTGTGTAATCTCACAATAAATTTGAAAAAAAAAGTTTGTCAAATTGTAATAAACTTGCAACGGAGTTTGTTAGATTAAATTCATTTCGAATTTCTCTTCGTTTTAACATCTCAAACTCTTATTACACATAATCAACATCAATATCATCAGTACCACGAGCTGTTGTGGTCGAAGGGTTGTTGCGCACCTGAACACCAGAGGAGTTGTATTTTGGCGATGTATTCATTCATATGTAATGTGTATGAACAGACCGAGCGGATCTCACCCTCCTCCAATTTAAACCATAACCAATGTCCTGCAACCTAAATGCTCTCTTTGAGCATGCACACATAGCCGTTGGTTACATTGGTGAAACTTTTTGCCCTGAATTCAGCGATGTCATCAACACACTTTCTGCCTGCATAGCTCTGGAGCCCAGTCTGCCTTATTGTGGTAAATGGTTGTTGACCCTCCAAAAATGTTCATCCACTTTTTGAAAGATACTGTTTTTTTTTTAATGCTACTGATAACTAGCGCCACTTTTCAAGTGAAAAGCGTTGTGAGGAAACCAATTTAATCATGTCCGGTGCGTACTACCCCCGAACACCACAGCCGCCTGGCACAAATCTGATTGAGAGCACCAGGCAGTGCTTTCTAACGCTCTCTCCCTTATCAACATTTGCTTTTTTTATCTACATCTGTATGCATTATAAATTAAACTACGTACAACTGACAATTAAAGAAGGAAATATTTTCGCGGATTTTGACTTTATTTTGAGGTCATTTTTCTCGTTCAAATCCGTGAATTGGTTTTGTTCATGCCATGTCTCGAGATAACGCTACATAAAATTCATTATTTTTTTTTATCCATAATGTTGAAAGAGTTAAAATCATACAAATTTTAACAAGAAATATATTGCCGCAAAACATTGTTAATTTAAGACTAGCAGCCACACCCAGCTGGTCGATCAGAAAAAAAGCGTTCAATTAGAATGGAGCAAAAACAGTATTATGTATAGATGTAACAAAGTCTATCTTCTTCAATACTGTCATTCCAAAAAATTGAATCAATGCATTTACTGATATAACAGAAGTAGTCTGTATTTATTCAATCGAAGTTAGCCAAGAACATGAAGTGGTAAATCAGACAAAAAAAAAAAAAAAAAAAAACACTTCAGTCTACAATTATTTTGGAGTTTTTGAAATTCAGTTTGTCAGTTTGCTACCAGAGACGCAAAAGAGGATATATCTATAAAGCAATTTTTAAGTCAAAATTGTTTGAATGATCAAGGAAAAATTAAAATGAAACCAGTAAAAATCGACATTTTTCGCTATTTACGCGTGTTTTCACTATATGGGTAGACTCAATTATCAATTTAAATGACTGTTATACTATCAACTTTTCGCGTTTTTTCGCTAAACGCAGTGGCGTAGAAATAAAATGAGTTATCGTCATAATGTAAGTAACCTACATACCGAATTTGAACGAAATAGCAGGAAAAAAGGTAAATTTATCAATATTTGATCGGTTTTATCGATTAGTGATTTTAAAAAAAATAACAATTTTTTACACTAAGAACCCATCTCTTACATTGTACAATGTATGTGCGAAGTTTGGTCGAAATCGGTTTGATAAATCTCGGGTGAAAAGGTATCAAACAAACAGACACACAGGCATTCTCTTTTTATATCTATATAGATAGAATGATCATTTTTTTATTTACCGTTTATACTCGCGTATTATGCGATTTTTAAATAATTTTGAATGTAATTTTGAGAGGGTCGCATCATGCATGAGATATAAAATTAGAGAATGTACAGTTGACGCTGGCTACGCCGTTGACCAAACTATAAATCTATTCACTGTAGTCAAATTAGCTAGAAAATTAGGTTGTCAAAGGTCACATGATATGCTTGTATATACGGTAGAGACATTGCATTTATTTTCAATTTTTCAAGTTGAAGCCTTCACTTGTATCGAATATAATCTATTATTGTATATAATTATATTGAAATCATACTTATTATAAAACCCAGGTTGTGTGTGTGTGTGTGTCTGTTCGTTTATATATGGGATCGGATTTCCTACATTTTTCAACCGATTTCAACAAAACTTCACTTTTTTTTGCAGGTAGTGTTTCTTATTGTATTGCACACTTTTTTTCTTTATTTTTACATTTAGAATGCTTTAAAAATTCCATTTACAAGACAATTGTTTATAATAAAATTCTATTCAATCGGTAGACTCATAACGATTGAAAACAATGTTTTTGTTTGAGTTTGGTTTGACCAATTCGTAAAAAAACAAAAAAATAATTAAGACATGCGTGTCCGTCAACCTTAAACAATAATCTTTGTCAATTTTATTTTTTCAGTCTTTATGATGGTCGATACTTGATCTATCTTTTACTGTTACATCCCAGGGCAACGCCGGGCTCTACTGCTAGTATTTTATATGAATAATACCTTATGAAAATTGTGATGTAAAAGGAGGAGCTTATCGTAGATTTCTTGCACCGGCCCTGCAGTGGGTAGTTCTAGGTTACATGCCACCAGTAGCCCTCGTATAGGGAGTTGAGATTTATTTACAGTAAGGTACACAATGTACAATATCCGGGAGCCATTCGATATAGTGTTACGTTAAGGGGTATTTTTTTATGGATAGGAGGTCGAGATAACGGTTAACTTGAACAGGTCATATTTTCGTGATCGTGGAGACATCCACTTGGGAGTCTGCTCCATAGAGCAGTGGTTCGCGGAAAGATGTTGTTCAAATGGAACTTGCTTCACAGCGTTGGGATACGGAGAGAATGTGAGTGGTTTGTTACAATGTAAGTGAGGTTACGGCTCCTAGCCGTTCATGTCAGACCTGGCGAAACCAAGGAATGTAGTTCGTGCGACGATCACTTTCCATGGAACGAGCGATAGAACAGTGAGGGGCTTGCCACATTCTGCCCGTGAAATATATATATATATATATATATATATATATATATATATATATATATATATATATATATATATATATATATATATATATATATATATATATATATATATATATATATATAGAGAGAGAGAGAGAGAGAGAGAGAGAGAAAATTATAGCCTCCATCATAAGGTTATTTACTTGTATTCAATTTTAGAAGAAATCGTTAAGCAACCCATAATTAATCCTAGCAATTCCTTGTTTTTCTACATTCTTATCAAGTTGGATTTTGTTAAGGCTTAACGAAAAAATAAAAAATAAAACTTCTGATTTAAAAAGGGCGCTTCGTATTGCGGTAATGGTTACTGAGCTAATCTGATTAGCCATTATTATTGAATAGTGAGGTTGATCGTTACTGGGTTCCTAATACTTATGGCCTAGTATAAAAAAATAGTCTAAGCTTAATACAAATTAATATATTCCACAAATACCTCCCACACTATGGTAAGACATTAGCGATATGAAAACCCCATTGCCACTTGTCTAAGTTTATTAGTACTAAAGAGGTGACAGATTAAAATGTAGGAGGTATTTCTGCCGCATTTATTTTTTTTTAAGTAAATCGTCCCACGCAAGGCAGAAATGCCACTAACACACAAGAGGTTACAGAGAGTGAGAATAAGTTAAAGAGGAGTGTTTGGGAAAAGGATAAAGTGAAGGACAGGGCTCAAGGTCAAGGCATCAGAAGATGCCGATTGACATTACATTTGGATATTTGAAGATTATAGCTATCAGGGATGGAAATGATAGAAAGCGAGTTCTACTGACGGGAGGTGCGAGTTAAGAAGCTGTTGGAGTAGAAGTGATGGCTATATTTAACCGTTTCGACAATGAAAGGGTGGAACCGATACGCCAACCTAGTAGCACGCTTAAATTCATGCAATTTGGGAACCAATGGTAGCAGCTCGTTGGAGCAGTTGCCATGAAAGTACTTGCAGGAAATACAGAGAGAAGCCAGAACACGTCACTGAGAGCGCGAAGGCAGACGGGTTCAGGACCAAACACGTTGCATATCCGTCTCTGGATTTTGTCTAGGACCACGAGATGAACAGCATCTCGTATTTTATAGGCCATTCGGCGTGCGGTAAAGATTTTCTTGCTAGTTTGGTTAGTCATTAATTGTGATCTATGAGTTCAAACGCCACTGCATGCCTAGCAATTGTAGTCTTGTATCGAAATAAAAATTTTTGTCGGAATTTTCTAGATGAACCATTATTGTTATTATATACTTCGCTGTGGATGTGCAGGTGGTGCTATGGTTAGCCCCTGAGAGTGACAAATTTCGCTACATTTACTTATGCGAAAATAGCCTTGGGAGAGATATAAATCCATCATTTCTCCCCTCCCCATCTATGGGTTAAATAGTAAGGAAGCTGGGCCTTCTAGCCTTCGTTGGTAGCCAGTCTAGGACAAGGATATCTCTGAATTCTGAACCGTATGTAGCCCTCGCGTAGCATCTGCTATGCAACCATCTTCAAAATTCTGCCTTTCACAACGATAATAATCTCAACTGCGGACAATGCAAAATTGCTTCGATGTGCTGTTAGCAAATCGTAACAAACATACAGTAGAAGGTGTGTTACAAAGACGGCTCTTTTTCTCAACACAGATATTGCTTATTACTCTCTTGGCAGTTTTTTTATTATTATTATTATTATTATTTTATAAAGTTATTTTTAGAATTTTAATAAAAACCCAAATATACGAAACTGGATTTATACATTTTCTTATTTTCTCACGAATTGAGAGCAGAAATATTAAACAACATTTATTTATTAGATTGTATATTTCCAAGGTTATAAAAAATACGTGAAGCAACTTCAATTTAATAAAGAAAATAAACTACGAAAACCATTCATAAATCTATAAAAACAAAAAATCTGCTGACTCTAATATCAGAATAATTTAAATTTATTTAAATGACAAGTAACTGTAATTATAAGCTTAGAAAAAAACTATTTTCCGGATATTACCATATATACTCGTGTATAATGCGAGTGTTTATGATCAGTTTTTTAAGGAAAAAAGTGAAAACCGTTTTTTGAAGAGGTTAAAAATCATACATTTTTTTTTAGTAACCAGTTGCACTATACACAGGTAAATCTTTCTGGAGTGGTTAAAATTCATGTCCCAAAATTTAGCGGTTGCGCTAAACATGATCGACTTATACACGAGTATATACGGTATATATTTTAACATATTGTTTTAAATAGGGATCTCCACAGAAAAAGCGACACCTAAGGTTTAAAATGATTTTTTTTAAATGTTAAATGTTCAATTCTATCTATCTATCTAGCTAGCTATCAATCTATCTATCTCAATCTGTCCAAATCTATCTTAATCTGTTCAAATCTATAGACCTCTGTTCAAATTTATCTATCTATCTATCTATCTATCTATCTATCTATCTATCTATCTATCTATCTATCGAGCTCAATCTGTTTAATTCTATCTCCATCTATCTATCTATCTATCTATCTATCTATCTATCTATCTATCTATCTATCTATCTATCTATCTAGCTCAATCTGTTTAATTCTATCTCCATCTGTTCAAATCTATCTATCTATCTATCTATCTATCTATCTATCTATCTATCTATCTATCTATCTATCTATCTATATCTATCTATTCCTGTTTGCTTATAATACAAATTGATTGCATGACTTCACAGAAGAACCGTGACTGTGAACATCTAAAAAGAAATGTGCCTACTTCTCTTAGGAAATAGCCAGAAATGCCCTGCGGATTTTTACAAAAAAATCTCTTCTATTTCATTTCCAGCTTAAGTAATCTGATCAAAGAAATCGGAGGTGATAAGTAAAGTCTTTGGGATCTAGGGCAGTTTAAATCAACACAAAAAGAAAAAAAAGAACATTATTATTGTTATTATTATTATTATTATTATTATTATTATTAAGAGTAGTAGTAGTAGTAACATTAATAATATTGTTTGAGTCATGTCATCTTCATAAAAGATGTCTGGTTGTTCTCACTGGAAATTAAGTGACAACTTTCCAGCACTTTTCACGGTAGCCTCAATCATATTTTGACTCGTATTGATTTTTGTGTTAAACACCAGCAGCAACTGGTGACATTGACTGGAGGTCAAGTGACAGCAAGTTTCCGACATCCTCCTGAAATCTCTTGAGCACTGTAGATGATTTTATGATTGTTCTTGCTCGGGTTATTCTCGATCCTTCCCCAGATCTTCAGGCCTTGCAACATCTTCGCTATTCGATATCTTTCCCAGACACGACTCTTTGTAAACGCTACTTTAGTGTTCGATATTTTTCTCAGTTCTCTAGCAAGGTCGTGGTATTCTATCTGTAGTGACGGATTATGTATTTCTATACAAACAGCATTTGATATATTCACTTATCTTAGGCTTCAACCTTTTCTCTTCAGAGGCGCTGACATTTAGTTTTATCTCTTCTTTTTTTTGCTGTACTGACGTTTACCATTACGCTATTATTATTATTATTATTATTATTATTATTATTATTATTATTTATTTATTTATTTATTTATTTCCTTTGATTTCTGGTGTGCATACATTTCTTCCGGGTCCCACCCAGTGACATAAGGTTACAAATGGCATCATGACATTTTCCACTGGCCAATTAAAAAAACTTATTTTACATATATAAAGCTCTTCGTAAGGTGTGGGCTGTACTCGTGAGAATAATTATTATCATCATCATTATTATTATTATTATTATTATTATTATTATTAATATTAATAATAATAATAATAATAACAGAAATAAAATAAATATTATTAATAATAATTACTGCGATAACATTCAGAAACAATTATTATTATTATTATTATTATTAATAATAATAATAATAATAATAATAATAATAGCATCAATAATAATAATATTATTAATAATAATTACTGCCATAACAACAGGAACAATTATTATTTTTAATTTTAATAATAATAATTACAATAATAATATCAGCAATAATAATAAATATTATTCATAATAATTACTTCCATAACACAAGTACAACAAAAAATCTGCAATATAATCAATCCTGACATGGCATATCGGCTTCAGGCACTTTCTCACCGACGTGACGTGGCTTCCCTCTGTCTTTTCTACAAATATTTTAATGCCTACTGCTCTGGCGATCTTTTTATACTAGTGTCCGGACTATGTGAGTTTAAGCGCTCTACTAGATTGGTATCTAGGTCCCACCCTTTTGCTGTTGAATTAGGTAAATGTAATGGCCACTTCTACTCCAAAAGTTTCTTTTCTCGCACTTCCTGCCTGTGGAACCCCTTGTCGTATTCTTGCTTCCCTGATAACTGCAATATTCAAAAATGTAACTGATACGGCAATCGCCATCTTCTATCTTCTTGAAACCCGTTCAGATTTTATCCTTTCTCCGGTCACCTTTATACCCAGATTTTGAATTATTTTCACTGTAACTCTTTACTCTCTGTAACCTCCTGCGTACTAGTGTCATTCCCGCCTTGCTTGGGGTGAAATAAATTAAAAAAGCAAAAGCAATAACAACAATAACAACAATAATAATAATAATAATAATAATAATAATAATAATAATAATATCAACAAATCCCGTTCTCCCATTTTCCTCAATATGTTTCTTTCTTTTTTTCTTCCTATCTTCTCTACGATGTTGGTCATATTATTATTATTATTATTATTATTATCATCATCATTCGATTTCTGCTATGGACACACTACCTACCAAGTCTGCGGAAAGACCTAAGGCAGGTCGTGGTGTGTTGTTATAATACATTTCATGTTAATTTTTTTTTTTTTTTTTTTTATCTCCGATGAAGTTGCTAGCGTTACATAGACAAAGTTCTCCTTAGTGTGTGTGCTGTACTTAATAAGACAATTTTCTGTATGTCTCTTAAGCTGGGGTTTCAGGATTCTTTCAATGTGTTGTTTTGTTCCATTTTTTATAATTCCAAGTGCACCTATTACCACTGGTATTATTCTTGTTTTCAATTTCCACATTTTTCTATTTCAATTTCCAGGTCTTTGTATTTTGATAGTTTTTCAAATTCCTTGGTTGCTATGTTACAATCCGCTGGACAAGCCATATCAATTAGTAGGCAAGTTTTTTCTTTCTGGTTTTTGACAATAATGTCCGGCCTATTTGCTTCAATTTTTCTGTCTGTGTGGATGGTATAATCCCATAGAATGGTGACATCTTCTATTTCTGTAACCGGCGCTGGCCGATGTTCATACCAGTGTTTGCTTACACATTTTCCAAAGTGTTTGCACATTGTCCAGTGTAAGTATTGCCCCACTTATTATTATTATTATTATTATTATTATTATTATTATTATTATTATTCATTCTATCGTCTTTCAACACGTTTTCTTTTTCTTCCTCTTGTTCTTCTTCTTCTTCTTCCTCCTCCTACTCTCTCTTCTTCTTCCTCCTCCTACTCTCTCTTTTTCTTCATCCTCCTACTCCCTCTTTTTCTTCTTGTATGTTTTGATTTTGAATTATTTTACTATCAATGTTTCTAGTGTCTATTCCTTCGCCTTCTTAATCTTCCCTCCATTCACATTATTATTATTATTGTTGTTGTTGTTGTTGTTTCTATTATTATTATTATTATTATTATTCATGCTTTGTCTTTGCATAGCTGTAAAACAAGTGAATATGTGGTTCCCTGCCGACTGAAATGATCACATCGGAACTTGTTCACAGTGATTCAAAATTGCGTTTCCCGTGACACAGAGACGAAATCGCTTTTCGAAGATTCTGATCAGTTTTTTTATTTTTTTTTTATCAAATTCTCCGTCAAAGACAAAAAGAAAAAGAAAATCTTTCTTTAATGAAATTCAGATTGTCACGTGTTCTTTGATGCGTACCATGCAAAGGAAATAGAATTTAAAAATTCTATTAATGGAAAGCAGATTAAAGTTTTTTTTATCTTTCTTTTTCTTTCTTACCTAATACCATCTTTAACTTGATATTTCTTTAGATAAAATGCAATGCCTGCCTGTCTTCAAGTTTATGACATAAGCGAAAAGAAACGGATTCACTGAAATTGCGCATGTGTCTGTAGGCGCACAATGGCAGATTGTACATTTTAAAATGAAAGTTACGAAATTGAATTTGTCTGTTGCAACCCTATTCCCAAGAGAAGAAAGAACTTTTTCGGTCAGATTATAAATTATATTGTCCCCGTCTGAATTCTTTGCAATATAAAGGCATATTTGGAAAAAATTGGATAGTAAGTATTCTCACAGATATTTGTAAAATTGACATTGTGACCAAAAATATGTTTAAATCTGATATCAAATTTAAATCTCTTTTCACAAATTGCATGTCGTTATAAAGAAAAGTTATTGGAACATATTCTGGTATCACAATTTTTCCACCAATAGAAACGCAGATCTGAAATATTTTTTGTCTTTTTACAGTACTTCCTCGATGATCTAGATAACTTTGGACAGGGGTTGAAAACATGTTAGAATTATTTAAAATTCGGGATAAACTGAATGCCGAGATCAGTGATTCCTGAACAGAGCGGCACGCCTCATAGAAGAGGATAGCAGGTGAGGCGGAAGAGGATAGCAGGTGAGGCGGAAGAGGATAGCAGGTGAGGCGGAAGAGGATAGCAGTTGAGGCGGAAGAGGATAGCAGGGGAGTCGGAAGAGGATAGTAGGTGAGGCGGAAGAGGATAGCAGGTGAAGCGGAAGTGGATAGCAGGTGCGGCAGAAGAGGATAATAGGTGCGGCGGAAGAGGATAGCAGGTGCGGCGGAAGAGGATAGCAGGTGAGGCGGAAGAGGATAGCCAGTGAGGCGGAAGAGGATAGCAGGTGAAGCGGAAGTGGATAGCAGGTGCGGCGGAAGAGGATAGTAGGTGCGGCGGAAGAGGATAGCAGGTGCGGCGGAAGAGGATAGCAGGTGTAGAGGAAGAGGATAGCAGGTGTAGAGGAAGAGGATAGCAGGTGTAGAGGAAGAGGATAGCAGGTGAGGCGGAAGAGGATAGCAGGTTAGGCGGAAGAGGATAGCAGTTGATGCGGAAGAGGATAGCAGGTGAGGCGGAAGAGGATAGCAGGTGAGGCAGAAGAGGATAGCAGGTGAGACGGAAGAGGATAGCAGGTGAGGCATGTGGAGCGGAACAATTGAAAGACAGTCAAAGATTTAGAAACAGTTTTAAAAAAAATCATATGCCAAAAATAATTATGATTACGCGTATTAGAACTATTAGAACAGATTTAGAATGGCTGGAATGGATTAAGGATTGTTAGAACGGATTAAGAATGGTTGGAATGGATTTAGAATGGTTAGAACGGATTTAGAATTTTTAGAACAGATTTAGAATGATTAGAATGGATTTAGGATTTTAGAACGGATTTAGAATGGTTGGAATGGATTTAGAATTTTTAGAACAGATGTAGAATGGTTAGAATGGATTTAGAATTTTAGAACGATATTTGGAAGTTTTACAACAGATTTAAAATTGTAAGAACGTTTTTGTTCAGTTAATTTATTTTAGAATTTTTAGAACAGATTTAGAATGGTGAGAATGGATTTAGAATTATTAGAATGGATTTAGAATTGTTAGAAAGGATTCAGAATTTATAGAACAGATTTAGAATGATTAGAATGGATTTAAAAATGTTATAACGGATTTAGAATAGTTAGAATGGACTTATAATTGTTAAAACGGCTTTAGAATGGTTGGAATGGAGTTAGAAATATTAGAACAGAATTAGAATGGCTGGAAGGGATTTAGAATTTTTAGAACGGATTTAAAATGGGTTGAACGGATTTAGAATTGTTAGAACGGATAGAGAATTGTTTGTACGAATTTCTCATCCGGATAATGTAAGTCTGAAAAATTGTGGTTTGAATAATAACCGAAATGCTCTATCGAATTATTAAAAAATACATATTTGGTTAGGATATTAGAATAATCAAAAATCTCTACTGGCTGTAAACCGTCTTCATACGGATAGAAAATGAGTTCAGCAGGTATACAAAAATAAAAATGGTTGTTCAGCCTATGCAGCGAGGCTATTCTGAAAGAATTAGAAGTCCTACCAGGATTCTTGATTGTCGGCCACAATCTTAACAACATATCATATACAGATGACATAGTGTTGATAGTAAACACAGAATCGAAAGTACATGAACTCCGACAGAAGGCAGTTAAGGAAAGCAAGAAGGGATTAAAAAAATGAATTACAAGAAGACAGAATGCATGGTTGCTAGCAAAAGAGGCTACCCATAATACAAACTACAAATCGGAGATACCAAAATCAAACAAGTACAAAAAAAAATAAATATTTGTTCAAAGTTCTAACAAAGGACGAAAAGTGCAACTCTGAAATCCCAAAACGAATTGGGATAGCCAAACATAGCTTCCAAAAACTAAGCAGATTATTAAGGAACAGAAAAATAACTTCGTTAGAAACAAAGAAAAGAGTTCTATACTGTTATGGGATATTTATCCACCTATTTGTTAGTGAATGCTGGACAATCTCCTCAAAGATGAAGAACTGACTTGAAGCAACAGAAATGTAGTTCTACACAAGGCTTCTAAGGATATTATAAAACGAATTTGTGAGCAACGACGAAGTTTTAGAGAAAATGGAAACAAAAAAGGAACTTATACTTAACATCAAGAAGAGCCTGTTGAAATTTCTGGGACACACAACGAGGAAGGACGGCTTGGAAAATCTGATACTCACAGAACATAATGAAGGCAAGAGGAACAGAGGAAAATAATGCATAACATATCAAGTGAACTTGAGTAAATGGATAACGGAACAGGTTTTAGGAGATATAACAAAAAATATTGTGTTTTAAAGGACGGGAAATCATGGAGAGGCATGAACACGTACCTCATGAGAGAACAAGGCACAGAAAAAGAATCAGCAGAAAGATCTGTTCGGTTACTGACACACCAGTAGTAGATATTGAATTTTGCTAATTGCAACTTTTTTATGCACGGATTGATAGCAAAGGCTGGAAGGAGAAACTTAAGCTCTATAAATTTTTTGCTAGAAAAGCCTAAACAGGAAAAAAATGTCTTCCGGACCTCAGCCTATGATAACGCTATTGAGTTGAAATCTATCATTTGTTTAAAAACATTGCTGCCATTAAAAAAATAAATAATAAAGGTTTATCTTCTGTTTATGTCTCTAAACATTAGCTCCTAAAACTGTTATAGAAGTCTTATATAGCGAAAGAACTATAGGTCATGTGGCAGATTTAAGGTAAACTCATAGGCTGCTCATAAAGTGATACAGTCGATCTTTCAACGAGAATTCACAAGATAAATTAGCTTCTTCGACTACAAGCTATAGAGGAGATGGGCGCTGTTGTTTAGATGAAAAGAACGTAAAACGCTGAAGACGTTAAAAATATCTTAAATATCTTATCTGCGGGGTCAGGTTCTTAGGCTGATGTGATTACAGCCAAAGCATTTGATGAAAAGAGGAAGAGCCTCGTTTTGAAATTATGTGATCGAGGTCAGCTGATTAAGGGGCTTCCGTTTCCCGTTTTATTTTTTTTTTACATGACGATGAAAGGGTTTATTCTATATTTATTTATTATTCTTTCGGAAAATGGCAACACGCATAAGTCTTTTGCTCATAATCAGGAAAAGACAGCTGAAATTCCTTGAACACATAATGAGGAAGGAGGGATTGGAAAACTTAACCGCCACAGGGCATATAGAGGGCAAGAGAGATGGGTGGGGGGAAGCAGTGAGTCACCTACCTGGCGATCTTTTATGAAGGGATGGCGGAACCGTTGGGGAGTCTTAGCAAAATTAGAAAAAATGCTAAGGGCCACAATGAATAGGAAGTTTTGGAGAGCCATGATCGCCCATGTTCTCAAGGAACGCGGTACATAGAAGAAGAATAGTTTTATTTATTTGTTTATTTATTTATTTTTGTAAATGCCACAGTCTGTAGGAACCAAAATCATAAATAAATAAACAGGAACATATCTGACGGAAGCTGTTTACCTCCTTTAAGCATATAGTCACGTGACTAAGGTCACGCGGTATGCACATAAAAATCAGTGCGTTTTCTAAAAGAAAAAAAAAATCTCTCTCTTTTCTCATTTTTTTCTGCTTTCCTAATTTTGCCACAACTGTCAAGCACTAACAAGCATACACACACACACCCGCACTTTACATACAAACAGTCTCTCATATTCATTGTTATTTTCATTATTATATTCATCATTTCCAAATATTGTTATTTTGTGGAAATATATTATTTTAAACAACAAAAAAAAAAAACATGTTTTTTATTTGTTCTTCAATTACATGTAAGAATTTTGATTGCCATTGCTTTTATTTCAGCTAGAAATAATGACCGCAAAAAAATATCCGTATAGAAATTATTTAGGAACCATCAAGATATTTTTATTTAAAATCAGAGCAAAAAATGCTGTAAATAGCGTGATATACCAAAAAAAAAAAGAAAAAAATTGCCCACTTCTCCTATTTTTTTCTGTTTTCCTAATTTTGCCACAACTATGAAGCAATAACAAGCACATCTACACAAACAGACGAACACTCACTTATATTAGTTATTCATTATTATTTTCATTATTTCCAAAAATTGTTATTTTGTGGAAATATATTGTTACGTAAAACAAAAACATGTTGTTTATTTGTTCTTCAATTACATGTAAACAATTTGATTAGCATTGCTTTTATTTCAGCAAGAAATAATAACTACAAAAATATCAATGTATAGATTAATTAGAAAAGATCAATGAGAAATATTTACTTAAAATCACAACAAAAATGCTCTAAATATGATGATATATCTAAAAAGTATAATTTTATGAGATGATAAAAAACAGATTGATGGCGTGAATGATTTGTGCTTTCCGACTTATCAACCTTTTCTAGGCTATTTAAAGCTGGAAAATATTTTTAGATTTAATAATTTTTTTGGAGATAATAATTATTTACTGATACAAATCCTACTAATTAACCCATGTATGGGGGAGAAGAGGTGGATTCCTTCTTTTTTGCGCGTAAGGGAATATAAAAAAAACCCGAGTGGAATTGAAAATCGGCTTTCTGATTTCCAATTCCGTACCGTTATCCATTACCCTCCTCGCACCTCCAAACTTACAGGACGTGGTATTCCCAAGCGGTCACCCAATAAAGGTACCGACCAGACACGATGTTGCTTAACTTCTGTGATATGGCCGTAATTCCCCACCGGCCAAAGAATTAATGAAATGAGTAAAAATTAAAACCAGTATTTTTTTAAACCTAACATCTGAAAGATGACCCCTATCACTAGTATTTTTTTACATCTGAATAAAACCCCAGCACGACTGTTAACATCTGAATTTGCTCCCTATTTTTAACATCTTAATTAGCCCCCCACGACCATGGTAACCATTTTTAACATCTAAATAAGACCTCAGCACGACTGTTAACATCTGAATTTGCTCCCTACTTTTAACACCTCATTTAGCTCCCCACCACCATGGTAACCATTTTTAACATCTGAATAAGACCCCACCACGACTATTAACTTTTGAATTGGCTCCCTACTTTTAACATATTATTTAGCTCCCCACCATCACCACCATGGTAACCATTTTTAACATCTGAATAAGACCACCCCACGACTGTTAACATCTGAATTCACTCCCTACTTTTAACATCTTATTTAGCTTCCCACCATCACCACCATGTTGACTATTTTTAACATCTGAATAAGACTCCACGACGACTGTTAACATCTGAATTCACTCCCTACATTTAACGTCTTATTAACTCCCCAACACCATGGTAACCATTTTTAACATCTGAATAGGACCCCACCACGACTATTAACATCTGAATTTGCTCCCGACATTTAACATCTTATTTAGCTCCCCGCCACTATGGTAACCATTTTTAACATCTGAATAAAACCCCACCACAACTGTTAACATCTGAATTTACTCCCTATTTTTAACATCTTATTTAGCTCCCCACCACCATGGTAACCATTTTTAACATCTGAATAAGACCCCACCAGGACTGTTAACATTTGAATTTACTCCCTATTTTTAACATCTTATTTAGCTCCCCGCCACTATGGTAACTATTTTTAACATCTAAATAACACCTCGCCAGGATTGTTAACGGCTGAATTTGCTCCCTATTTTTAACACTTTATTTAGCTCCCCACCACCATGATAACCATTTTTAAGGTCTGAATAAGACACCACCACGATTATTAACATCTGAATTCACTCCCTATTTTTAACATCTTATTTAACTCCCCACCACCATGGTAACCATTTTTAACATCTGAATAAGACCCCACCACAACTGTTAACATCTGAATTTACTCCCTATTTTTAACATCTTATTTAGCTCCCCGCCACTATGGTAACTATTTTTAACATCTAAATAAGACCCCGCCAGGATTGTTAACGGCTGAATTTACTCCCTATTTTTAACACTTTATTTAGCTCCCCACCACCATGGTAACCATTTTTAACATCTGAATAAGACCCCCCCCCCATATTCACACACATTTTAACTTCTGCTTTAGCTCTCGCCCTCCTTAACAACTGATTTGCTCCGATCTTTTAATTTCTGGTGCCATGCCGGTTTGTTTGTTTTTTATAAACTGGTTCGTATATTGACCAAAAGCTGTAAATACAAATTTAACTAGAATTACTCACTCATTTCGCTCCTTGTAGCCCAGTCAGAGAACTCTTTAATACACCAGCAAATTCTATTTTAATTTACAGACGTTAAAGTAGATGTGTGGGTTGTGTGAGAGTTGTCGTTCAAAATTGAACCTTGTCTGTTACATACACTTCACACGAATGGCCTCGGAAAAACGTATGATCCGTTTCATCTCCTTACATTTATTTTTAATCAAATACAAACAAGGTAATAATACCACTAATATGCAATGGGGTTAACTGGGAGTGGAAGAGAATGAAAAAGATTTTGGGAGGAACCGGAAACCCAATCCTGAACATGAAACCAGTGATAAATCTCTACTCCTGTTCTAAAAACCGAGGAGTTATGTGAACCGGGCGATAGGCTGATCACTCTACTCCTATTGTAGTTATATTGATTAAATAGCTGGGTAGACTGTGCTCTCAAGCTATGAGTGTGATATAGTCTTGGAGGAAGATATACTCCTATTGTAGTTTTATGGATTAAACAGCTGGGTAGACTGTGCTCTCCAGCTATGAGTGTGATACAATCTTGGAGGAAGTTATACTCCTATGGTCGTTTTATGGATTAAATTGCTGGGTAGACTGGGATCTCAAGCCATGAGTGGGATACAATCTTGTTGGAATATAACTCTGAATTCAAAACCATCGTGACAGCAAATAGACCCCCCCCCATAGCAGTTCGAAGATAGTAACGGAAAGAAATATGTGAAGAGCCATAATCGCCTAAATCAGTGGTTTTTATTCTTTATTGTATGTGAATTTAAATATATATACTGATTTGTTTGGATTTAATAATTCAAAATTTCACAGATCCGTTGGAATTTTAAATTCACTGATTCAATTTAATTTTAGAAAAGTCATAGATTTCTTTTCTTCATTATTTGTGAATGTAGAAAAGCTCCATTTACCTGTGGACAATAAATCGTGAATTGAAAAACGCTCCATTTGCTGTGAATATAAAAAGGTGTCCATTTAAAAATGTTCAACTAGTTACTGAGATTTTTTTTCTATGTCTATTGTGAGATTTTATTTTATGTTTTCCTGGTAGAAAGTATCACGGAATCAAATTTCTTAAACCTCGCGTAAAATTGCAATACATTGTTCAGAAGTTCGTATGACACAGAGAAGAAACTGGATAGTTAAAATCTGTTCAATTTACAAAGAATTAATGATATCCCGGTGGTCGAATCTGTGCAACGAATCGGAAGATTTTTAACTATAAACAAATTAGACTACTGTTTTGTATGACATTTTTTTTTATGGAAACTTTGTGTGTGAAAGGAAAAATCCATTCGCTGTATTATTTGGAAGGTTTTCAAATAGTAAAAAGAATAGTACAAAAACTTTTTTAAAATTATAAAAAAATAGTACAAAAAATAGTAAAAAAAGTGCAAAAATAGTAAAGAAAAATGGTAAAAAAACATACTACCAAAATAATATAAAAATAGTAAAAAAGAGTACAAAATAGTAAAGAAATAAAGTAGAAAAAAGTTTAAAAAATAGTACAAAAATAGTAAGAAAATTGCCAAGTATAATAAGCAAAAATAGTACAAGAATACTTAAAAAAATAGTAAAAAAATGTAAAAAATAGTAAAAAAAATGTAAAAAATAGTAAAAGAATATTAAAAAAATAGTACAAAAATAGTACAAAAATAGTTTTAAAATTTTGCAAAAAATTGTACAAAAACTAGTAAAAAATAGGACAAAACATAGTAATAAATATTAAAAGAAATTAGTACAAAAAGATAGTTAGAAATAGTAAAAAAATAGAATAAAAATAATATAAAAATTGTACAAAAATAGTAAAAATAGTAAAAAGGAAATAGTACAAAAAGTAGTAAAATATAGTAAAAAGTAGTACAAAAAGTAGTAAAGAATAATAAAGAAGATAGTAAAAAACAGTAAAATAAAAATAGTAAAAAAATAGTCAAAGGAAATAGTACAAAGTGATAATAAAAATAGTATAGAAAAAATAGTAAAAAAATAGAAAAGTAATAAAAGATAGCACAAAAATAATACAAAAATAGTAAAAAAATAATAAGAAAAAATAATTTAAAAATATTTTAGAAAATAGTAAAAAATAATAAGAAAAGGACAGTACAACAAATAGTAAAAAATTGTAAAATATAGTACAAAAAATAGTAAAAAAATAGTAAAAAACAATAGTAAAAAAGAAATAGTACAGAATAGTAAATTAAAAATAGTAAAAATAGTACAAAAAGATAGTAAAAAATAGTAAACAAAAATAGTAAAAAAGGTAAAGAATATGCTACAAAATTGTACAAAAAAATAGTAAAAAAATAGTACAAAAATATTATAAAAATAGTAAAAATTAGTAAAATTAGTAAAATAAAAGATAGTACAAAAATAGTACAATAGTAAAAAAAATTGCAAAAGAATAGTACAAAACATAGTACAAAAAATAGTAAAAATTAGTTAAAAAATATTTAAAAAAATAAGAAGAAAATAGTAGAAAAGGATAGTAAAAATATAAAAAAAACAGTAAAAAAGAAATAGCATAAAAATAGTAAAAAAAATAATAAAAGAAAGATAGTAAAAAATAGTAAAATAAAAATAGAAAAAATATTTAAAAAATGTTAAAATTCTTACTATCATAATTCTACATTCTTCATCCCGTCTAAAATGTTTCAGAATCACTTTTCGGTATCTTCGTATATAACAGATTACAAACTAACACGAGAGAGTTCTCTCTGATCGCATGTAACAGAACTATCGAAGTTGACGGAAGAGGTCGCAATTCCATGTACGTCTCCGGGAACAACATACATCTGATGAAGTTCGGAAGGCACAACTACCGAAACGTTATGAAAACGACAACAAAGATGAGGACAGTAGTTGGTATGTAAATAATGTAAATAATAATATGCTACACAAAAATACCAAACAGACATATTAACTTCTTCGACCTCAAACCGTAGGTCTTTCAGAGAGACACGCTTGCACCTTTTCTCTTTGTTATCACACTTTACTTCGTATTGAAAACATCCCTCGACAAATATCACCACCAGCACCCTCAAGTCAATATCTCGGAAAATAGTTGATAGATATTGACTATGCAGATGGACTATCACTGCAGACACCATTACCAATGCCGCAGTTCTCTTACATCATTTAGAAAATACTTTAATGATGCTGGGCTTTCAGTCAATGTCTCTGAAACTGAAACCATTGGCTTCAACCAACAAGGTGCAATACAAACTGTCTCACGTGAATCAATGAAATCTGTCAAATCTTTTATCTACATAGGAAGCAAAATAAATTCTACTGAAAAAGATGTGAAAATTCACATAGATAAAACCTGGTCCACCTTGAATAAAATGGGTGCAATCATGAAATCTGATCTCCTTTCGTGCAGGAGTAGATAGCTTCACTTATAGTCCGGTTCACACTCCTATCCTGTCTTTTGAACAGGAGTACAGGTTTATCCTTTGCTTTCTGTTTAGGATTAGGCATCCGGATCATTTTAAAGTCTTCTTATTCTCTTTCACCCTCAGTAACTCTTTGCGTCTTAGTGGGATTATAGTCTTTCTTGGGATGAATTGATAAACAAAAAAACGTGGAAAATACTTAGATAAAAGAAAGACTAGTCTAATTAAAAACTATTACTTTTTTTTTTAATTCTTGGTCAATGTCGGTGATTGCTGGGTGACCGACCTGTCTTGCGCCATGGCGAGATGCCCAGGGCAGTAGATCAATCAGAAGTTCTTGCTTTGCTTGCAAATAATGTTCTGCAAAGCGTATTCAGCGTTTACGTAAGGTTGTAGACAAATCATGGATATCATCCATAGAGCTGGGATTTAGTTGGATGTTGTCTCTTAATGTTAAGTATAGCTCTCAGTATCCAAGTGTAGGTTCCATCAACCTTAGACACTAGGGTTTTAGTTAATGTCCACGCATTGGCACCATACATTAAAATCACCTCTACAGTGGCGTGAAAGTTATCCCCCCTTGATGTTGTCTGGTAGATCAGATTTCAAGAAAAGTCTTGGCCAAATAAAATTAATGAAAATACTTTTTTCTTTTTTTTAATCCATTTCACCCCATGCAAAGCAGTAAAGCCACTAAGACACAGTGGGATACTGCGTGTGGAAGAATTAGTAACAGAAACTTTGATAATACGCGGCAAGAGAAAAGTAATCATGAGGAAAGTAGATAGTGATTTAAATTTTTGCAGATTAAAGTTGGCTAGAAGGCACGGATCCGGAAGGGAGTTCCACAAGCTAGAAGTGCGAGAGAAGAAACTGTTAGCATAGAACTTACGGCTACATATAGGCAGCTCAACTGTAAATTGATGAGATCTCAACGCCAGTCTTGTATTTTGCTTAAATCCAAAAACTCTAGTACCATAGATAAGAGCAATATTTATTCTGTAATTGCACACAGAAATGTGGCACAAGGCCAGAAGTGGGGATTGGGAAAAGGACAATCTTCTTATGGCTTAACGATAACTTAGCAAGCTATAAACACTGATCCAGTCATACAAACAATATTCCTTACACCAAAACAACACATTCTTACGTGCCTTTCTTACTACATCCACAATAATACCTCACTGTCTCTATGAAAATACTAACTAGTCCCCATATTTACAGTTCATTGTCTGTGGGGGGGAGGGGAATAAAACAACAATTCTAAAAACTAGCGCCAATGAGTATTTACAATATGAATACAAAAACTATTTACAAGAAACTAAAGAAAATAAGATTAGTAATAAAAAAAAACACAATCACTAAATGTGACAGAAACATCACTTCACTGGCCGAAATCAATGCGAGACTATAATAGTATAAAACATTCATTGATCTTAAGCACTGACACAGACACGCACTCATTCAAACACAGCAGCAAATACGAAAATACTCACGCGAATCGAAAGGCGCCCCGCATCCACCAGCGAACTGACATCACTGGCCACCTAACGAGGGAGGGGATGGCGAACCATAGATAAGAGCTGATTCGAACAATTACCATGCAATTATTTATAGA